>CM042876.1:12939908-13014908 GCA_023658055.1 Thaleichthys pacificus
GGGAGACAGAGAGAGAGAGACAGAGAGAAACAGAGGGAGACAGAGAGAGAGAACACAGTGTGATACACAGTCTCTGTGAGAACAGGGTGAAACACGGCAACAGGTGTCGTCATAACAAATCAATACATGGATTTTCAGCACACACACACGTGCACACACACAATATGGGAACACACAGACATTCACAGACACCAACCGGACTGAGCTGGGTACAGGGTGGCCCAGGCTAGCAGAGAGAAACACACACTGCCAGTGAATCGTTTGACCTGACAGGTTACATAATCTGCGGGGGCATCACATTGCTGCTGTTATTTCTAGCAGTCTACTGTGTGTGTAATCAGGCCAGGCCTAACTTTGCAGCAGAGAGCACAGATTCAGAGAAGATGCGGCTCTGGACCCCCAGGCCACACACACACACAGCATACACACACACACACACACACACAAAGCCTGGTGATTTTTGTGGGAGGAGGGTCACACAGGGTTATCTACTACAGATGAGAGCATGACAGACACAGATACTGGGGTGCGCTTGATTACAGTCGCCCAAACCCAGCGGAGCAGTGCTAACAGAGCACACAGAGTCAAATCAAACTCACCTGAATGCCCTCAATCCTCTCTGTGACTACATAGGCGTGGTGCATGGCGACGAGGGGAACCCGAACTCCCGCCATGTCACCCAGCTTGGTGGCCCACACACCTGCAGACACGCAAGCACAAACATTATTCTTTATCTTTAGTTCGTTTTCTAGTCTCAAAATTGAGTCGAACATTCATTTAAATAAATTCCCTGTGGGCCACTCACAACCACGAATAAATTCAGTTATTGCTTTTATATCAACCAACACAAACACCAAAACACAAGTTGTTCGCCAGGTTTCTTCCTCAGGCAAAATGGCTCTCTCTTTCTGTCATTGAGTGCCCTCTGCTGGTGGGAACTGAAACTGCATGCTAACGGGTGGTCGCACGTTCTGTGACTAAGCTTCTTTTGTGAGTGAGTGTGACTGGCATGGGAGTGTGCTGTGTGTTAGCACACGTGTCCCATGTGTTTTGAAGAGCAACAAGGGTGTTCTGATTAACATTCAGCCTAATCAACCAGTCCTAATCCACTGATAATTCATTCAGAATGGAACTCTTCCATTCTCTATGCCGCGGTGCTTTAACTGGCTGAGGGACCCTGCACACACGGTCCAGTCATGTGACCCACCTGCACAGTTGACGACGCAGGACGTCTCGATGGTTCCGTGGGCGGTCTCTACAGCCTTTACCCTCTTCACACCAAGGTCATCTGTCCTCACCTGGATACCTGTTACCGGGCAGTTCTCTATCACCTGAGGAGGGGGAGAGACACACAGCGGCAGCCTATCAGGGAGCAGCCACGGTATAGTGGAATCGTGCAAAATGGATGTTACCATGGCATTACCATGGTGATTAGATTCTGAATCTCAAGATCTTAGGCATTCCTGCCTAATTCCACCAAGGGCAGCTGCCAAAACACATGACTCTCTACAGTTACAACACAGTACTGGTACACCGACCCTGAAAAACAGTGGACTGGTATGTTCATGTGTGTGTGTGAGTGTCTGTGTGTGTGTGCATAACTCTGTGTTCATGCATGTGTATGTATGTGTGTGTGTATCTGCATGTGTGTGTGTGTGTATCTGCATGTGTGTGTGTATATGCGTGTGTGTGTATATGCATGTGTGTGTGTGTGTGTGTGTGTGTGTTTATGCATGTGTGTGTGTGTATGTCACCGTTGCCCCCCTGGCAGAAGCGGCCCTGGTGAGGGTGGTGCAGGTGCCTGCTGGGTCCATGGTGCCATCCTTGGGCACATACAGCGTTCCGTACAGGTCATCCACGTTCATCAGCGGGTACAGGTCCTTGGTCTCAGCCGGTGACAGCACATGGGACTCGATCCCATACACCTTCCCTAGCTGCAGGGGAGGGGACAGAACACTGAGACATTCATCTCTCTATAAAAGCCCAACTACAGAAAAATCTTCTCTCCAGGCTAACTCTAGTGTCTAGGATCCCTCTAGGTCTGGGGACCTGACACTTAACCCCACGTCTGGTCTAGCCTCCCTGTTAACGCATGCATACAGGTCCAGCCTTCGCTTTCCAATCTAGGTTCTATAACTCGTCTGGGCCTAGAACCTAGCTACATAGATCAGGGCCCCTAAATCCACAGGCCGGGCCGCAGCCTCGTGGCCTGGGGCGTACCGACATGAGGCGCTTGTACTCGTCCAGCCTCTGCTTGTTGGAGGCGATGAAGAGGCCTCCGTTCTGGATCCAGCCTGTGTGGAGGCCCGTCTCCTCCTCCAGGTCCCTGCTGACCACGTTCCTCGGTGTGGGCCAGCAACTCCACCTCCACGTCGCTGGGCCGGAGCTGCCACAGCAGGCCTGGGGGGCGGGGGGGGGGGAGAAAGGATGGGGGGCAGGGGATTAAAAGAAATGACAAGTGAGCAAACAAGAACAAAAGTGAGGGGAATCAGGTTGAAAAACATATTTTCATCAAATCCATTCAACTGGCTTTTAGTGCACACCATCATGGCCTAACCTGAACAGATGCTGCACTTCCGCAGACCACTAAAGTGAAACAAACACTTTTCTAACCACTAAGGGCCGGCACTAAGTCCCTACATGCCCACAATCAACACAAACATTCTACGTGAAAGAGGAGTGGTTCGAAGAGTAAACCAAGCACACCTTATAGTAGGCCTTTGAATGCAGGGATTTTGTGACCCATACCTGCGGTGTGCCAGGTGGTGCCAGCAGTCAGACGGTCCCTCTCCAGCAGCACCACGTTGGTCATACCCATCTTTGCGAGGTGGTACACGGTCTGGCACCCCAGGCTGCCCCCTCCAATCACCACAGCCTCCGCTGCTCGGGGGAGGGGTTTGGTGGGCCCGCTGGTGACGCCCTCCTCCTGGAGAGGAGAGACAGTTCTCTCACCTGTGTTCTCTCCCCTGTATGACTGTGTTCTCTCCCCTGTATGACTGTGTTCTCTCCCCTGTATGACTGTTCTCTCCCCTGTATGACTGTGTTCTCTCCCCTGTATGACTGTGTTCTCTCCCCTGTATGACTGTGTTCTCTCCCCTGTATGACTGTGTTCTCTCCCCTGTATGACTGTGTTCTCTCCCCTGTATGACTGTTCTCTCCCCTGTATGACTGTTCTCTCCCCTGTATGACTGTGTTCTCTCCCCTGTATGACTGTGTTCTCTCCCGCGTATGACTGTTCTCTCCCCTGTACGATTGTTCTCTCCTCTGTACGACTGTGTTCTCTCCTTCTGTATGACTGTGTTCTCTCCCGCGTATGACTGTTCTCTCCCCTGTACGATTGTTCTCTCCTCTGTACGACTGTGTTCTCTCCTTCTGTATGACTGTGTTCTCTCCCGCGTATGACTGTTCTCTCCCCTGTACGATTGTTCTCTCCTCTGTACGACTGTGTTCTCTCCTTCTGTATGACTGTGTTCTCTCCCGCGTATGACTGTTCTCTCCCCTGTACGATTGTTCTCTCCTCTGTACGACTGTGTTCTCTCCTTCTGTATGACTGTGTTCTCTCCCCTGTATGACTGTTCTCTCCCCTGTACGATTGTTCTCTCCTCTGTACGACTGTGTTCTCTCCTTCTGTATGACTGTGTTCTCTCCTTCTGTATTACTGTGTTCTCTACCTGTACGACTGTGTTCTCTACCTGTTTTAATGTGATCTCGTAGGGAACATTCTTCTCTTTGGTGGGTTCCGAGCTGTAGCAGCGGGTGGAGGCACGGGTCAGGGGAGAGACGGTGGCCCAGCCCCCCGCCAACCTCCGCATGGCTACCCCCAGGAAGGCCATGGCCCCTGCACACAGGACAGGTAGACCCCTTGTCTGAAGGTCAGTTTAACTGTCTGAAATAACAAGTTACAACAGGGTTTGTTTTATGGTTGCAAACTTTCCTATTCATGGGTTTCAGTCACGTGACTGTTGTTGTGGCCGCCATCTTGAGGACGAAGCCTCTTCTCCTCAGTATGGATGATGTTGCACAAAAAGATAGCACACCTTACCACCGACGAACAGGAACGATATTTTAATAAAATAGATACCTTAAATTTGTATCCTTATTTATTGACAACTGAACTGCTCACTCCACTTAAAGATAGTAAAAACCTGCCAAATTTGACGTTCGCTGACATATATATAATGCCCTTAAGGCATTTAAAAGTACCGAAGCCTACCGCTACTTCTCAGCAGGTGGCTGAGCGGTTAGGGAATCGGGCTAGTAATCAGAAGGTCGCCGGTTTGATTCCCGGCCATGCAAAATCACGTTGTGTCCTTGGGCAAGGCACTTCACCCTACTTGCCTCAGGGGGAATGTCCCTGTACTTACTGTAAGTCGCTCTGGATAAGAGCGTCTGCTAAATGACTAAAAAAAACATAGGAAGGGTCAGTGGCAGTCTGTTAATCAAGCGATATTACACCATATAACTAACGTTACTAATGTAAATTTACATCAACGTTATTCTGGACAGCTAGCATTAGATATAGAACTAGTTAATGCTAGCATCGAATGCTAGCTGTCCAGAATAAAGTTATGCTCAAATGTTTAATTACATGTTTTAATCTAGTAAGCTAACCTGTATTTTTTTACTTTACTTTTACTCAAATGTGCAGGTGAAGCATTCACAAAGCCTCAGTGTGACCCCGACACACCCCTGGGTCACATGGAACAGGTTACAGGAAGATGGGACTGTTCTAATGGCTCATTGCACCTGTAAGGCAGGGTTAGGAGAGGTATGCTCTCATGCTTCAGCTCTACTTTGTTGTGTGTGTTGGCTGCGGTTGATATCAGGGATGGGCAGGCTTGCACCCAGAAGCCCTGTGCATGGGCCCAGCCGAGTATGGAGTCTATCCGAGATGTCCAATGTGCAGAGATCCGCAACATCAGTTTCAGTCACAAACAAGAGCCCTGTCATGTTCAACGCCCTGGTTTTCCTGATACAAGACCATCAGATGAAGAGTGCAGGATGTTTTTTGAGATGCTTCATCACAGTGAAATGCAAGAGTCAAAGCCATAGAAAAGTGCCATCCTTTCTGTCATTGAGGGCCACTCCCACAGGTACACAGTAGTGATGGGAAGTTCGGATCATTTTACTGAGTCGGTTCTTTGAATCTCGTAAAATAATACGTCATGAGTTTGTATGATTTTAAATTGTCATTTACTATCACACTAGCACTCACGGCAAACAATTACACTGCACTGAACTGTAAGTAAAGTACAGAAAAGTTAAAATAACGAACCCTGTAATTATTACTTATGAACTAATATCATTCACGTCTTACTAAACCTAGTCGCGTGAAAGTGAATGAGGTAAACATCCATACAAAATGTAGCATGTAAACATACTGTGTGCGCCTTCTGACCAAACATTTAGGAGTTGTTAGATATCTGAATACATCTTCCACAACTGAAGGTACACACCAAAGGTGATGCAGCTGGACTTGCCCACTCCTCTATCAACCCTATATTCAAGCACCTGCCTAGAGATGGACTTGCCCACACTACTGGTTGAGAGTACCAAGGCCTTTGATAACCTACATCTGACACAGCAACAGGTAAATATTATAAATACAGGTTGATGTTAATGTCAATTTTCAAACTCTTCAGTTGAAAATCATTGCTAGCTATTTTAGTAATATTGTTTCTACCTGTCAGTTTGAAATTCATGACAAGCCAGCAATTAACAAACTAACTAACAGACATTTTTCCAGTGTTTGGTAGTTGAGGAGGAGACCAGGGAACAAAGTAGAAGTAGGGTTTGGTTTGATCAGAGGGCAGGAAGAGTCACAGCATGTATCTTTGATCAAAAGGATTTGCTATCCACGCTCATCTCAGTTTTCCACCGAGGCAACAAGGTACAGAGTAAAGCACAATTTAACATTAAGGTTTTGATTTGTGTAGTGACTTGACATGTAACCTGTTTGGCCAGTCAATGCAAGTCAATGAAAGCAGATTATAAACTAATTATAAGCAAAGGCTTTTATGACAGAGTGGTCAGAGTGCAACACCTTTAGGTAAGGTACAGTTACAAACATCTGTGTTGTGTTCTGTGTGATTGTCTGTTTTCCCTCCTCCTGCAATACTACCAGAACTATCCTGGTGTTCCGTTGCTATTGGTCGTTCGTTCTGCATGTCACTCATCTATATTCTCAATTGCCTATCGATATGCACCTGTTTCGACCACAATGCTAACACAACCATATATATTTGTGTTATCTTAATACAATTCAATTCAATCATACAATATTTGAATACAGGAGTCAGGTGGCTGAGCGCTGAGGGAGTCGGGCTAGTAATCTGAAGGTTACCGGTTCGATTCCCGGCTGCGCCAAATTACGTTGTGTCCTTGGGCAAGGCACTTCACCCTACTTGCCTCGGGGGGGAATGTCACTGTACTTACTGCAAGTCGCTCTGGATAAGTAAATGAACTAAATGACTCAATGTAAATGTAATAAAATATCACAAACTACAGAAACAGGATGAAACGTTGAACAAGAAGAGCACACTTATTCTTTGTTGGAAGAAAAATAGTGCACTATTTGTCATAGGCAATTCTCCTGATATTACTGTTCTCTAGGAGAATTGCGACACAGTTCATCTAAAAACAAATATAGGACTACTTTTCATGTAATTGCTTTTGTTTTGAAGACAGATGGAACGTGCCTTGGTATGTCATGCACAATCTGCAAGCTAGGGTGTTCTCGATATGAAGTCCACGGTGCCACGCGGTCACTTACCAGAATCCAGAACGCTCGGAAGTGTAGTCTGTCTGAAAGACGTAACGATTAACCAGCAGCTAAAAGTAAGAAGAACCACAAGTTTGCAGACGTTCGAAATACAAAAAAATGGCCGAATGAAGCGAGTGGACTAGAGCTATAACTGCAGAAACAGGCAGCAGCTGTCAGACTGGACTGATTAGTTTACGCTCTAGAAGGCTGCTGTTGAGTAACCAGCAATGTATTTACCGTTGACCCCTTCCACTACCCAAACGAGTTTAGTCTCGACGAAATGCTACACACAGTCGTCACCTGTCGCTCATCTTTGCACGTCTACTTCAGTAGTTATTCGTTTGGATAATCTTTATGCGTTTTTTGCAACTGATCAAAAGCAACTGGGAGAAATATCTTTAGACCGACCGAAGGAAAATACTCCCAATCTCTCCTCCCACATGTGACATAGTCAAGAAACAGTTTGTTCGGCATCACTTCATCGTTCAGCAGTGCAGACCAAATTAGAAGGAAATGTTGGTCCACACATTTGTAAAACTATTCATAACTAATGTGGAACATATTAACGGTGCATTAAACCCTGTATTCTATTGTATTATTTGTGGCATGTGTGCGTGTGTTCATGAATTTCAGTAAAAAAAAAAAACGTGTACTAATCTCCATAGTACATGAAGGACACACATTGCTCACTTGTTTTTTGTTTCCTGCAATAAAATAAGATATGTGTGCACCTCTGCTGACCTCATGGATCCTGGCCTTCCCCCCCTGGGCCAATCAGAGGCTGAGCTGAGTTCCACACCCCTGAGGTGGGTTCAGACCAGTGCAGACAGGGTTATACAGGAAGACACAGTGCTGGACCCTGAGCCAGTGGAACAGTCTGTATCAAACAGTCTGTATGTGAGAAACTGTGTCACAGGTGCTAACTGGTATGAGCTCACTCCGAGTTACTGCACAGACTTACACAGAAACATAGACAGAGACACAAACATATTGATTGAAATCATCTTGCTAGACTTGGCTTTTGCTGAGAGTCAATGAAAGGAGAGTCAAGTCAAGTGAGCTAAGTGTTCACTGGCTAACCTATTTGTTGCTTAACCCTTGTGTTATCTTCGGGTCATTCTGACCCACCCTCGTATTGCAACTTTACCGCACAACTTTACCACATACAAAAACAAAGTGAAGCATTTTCTTTTAACCGTTGGGCTGTCTCAGACCCCCCACATTGCAAAGGTTAAAAGAAAATTATTTTAATTTGTTTTTGTATTGGGTAAAATTGGGTAAACACAACAATGGTTCGTTATGAACCTTTGGGTCATGTGACCCGAAGGCAGCACAAGGGTTAAATGACAAGCTGTCCCGAGCCATAGTGCTCGCGTAGAGGAATGAACCCTATGTCCCAACATGCCCATCTCCCCTTATACTGTGCAGGCTCCCCTTTCACCCTCTGAGCTCTACATTACATAGGTCATAGGGTGTGTGTGTGTGTTTTGTATGAGAGAGCGAACGCGTGTCATCAAGAGTAACACCACAATCGAGATTTTCTTTTCAATGATCAGAGAACAAATGGGTTCTTTTCTGGAGGTTGATCTCAGCTCCTCTTGAGGTCTTGTCAGCTGGGACTGGGGCTGGCCTCGCCTCGTGGACTGAATGATCAGGAGGACTGAGGCTGCTCTGCAAAGGAGGAGGGGTGATGGTGCAGAAGAAAGTCTGAATGGGTCGAGGGCTTACATCCCAGAGGAACTTCTTCACATGGGGCCAAAAGCTCCCGGTGACCCCCCTCAAAACAGACCCACCAACTTCGCATACAGCCTTGGACAGAGCAGTCGTGTTGATCATGCCCCCACGAACCTACATCGACCTCTAGTGGTGGTTTGCTGTCATTACACCGTCAAGGAGTAGCAACAGCATATTGACAAACTGTGCAAGATGTTGATAAAACATGTTTTAACAGTATATTTCAAAGTTTCAAATTACAAAGCAAGGACATAAACATTTTTACTGAAGGCATGAAGGCACAGTTTAGTTGCACCGTCTGTGGGTAAACTGAACTCCATTCTGTCACCAAGAGAACTGGGAATGTTAAACTTAACAGAAAAATACCGTTGTAAACTAATAGAAGAAATGTCACTTGCATAAAAAGCACCCTCACAACCATTGCACTTGAAATTCACAACAGAATGAGTCCATAAAAATGAGAACAAAAGTTTCATTCTGCACAGAAAAAGCCTCCAAAATGATATAATAGCAAAAATAAATTATCAAAAGATAATATATTCACATATACAATATTATTAAGAGAACAATAAACATATTCAAAAGAAAACAGACCATGAAAACACCCAATCACAGATCAGCGCAGTATGAAACTGGAGCTGACCCCATGGGTGACCCCCAGTAAAGCCACACTCTCGTGACCACTTGAACTTTAACATGGACCTAGACCAGAAATAACCCATCAACACAGCTCTGGGAACGTGGAGTTTGCATAGATTTGGAGCTCTGCCTTAACTTAAGAATATTTCAATATTCTAATATTTCATATTTCCTTTCCCTGCAGTTCTTAGTCAGACTCACCTCTCAACAACAAGATGTGCTCCTTGTACAGAACAGAAGTCATGTTAATTTTGTTGTGGCCGAAAACTGTATGAAACTACCATCACTGGTTGATTGTCCTGCATAAAACTAGCACTAAACTGGTTGATTGTCCTGCATGAAACTAGCACTAAACTGTCTAAATTATCCTGAGATGACCTCACTGACTAAGAACTGAAGGGTTACCTCAGGTGAACTAGCATTGACCCAAAGAACAAGACACAGCACATAACAAGATCTTAGTTACCTTAGATGAACTGTCATTGACCGAAGGTTAGACCAAGTAATCAGGAGACATGGAAAAAGGCCATAACTGACCTTAGATAGACCTAACATATATCCATATATCAAGATGGCAAAGGACAAAGACACAGTTTAATGTAGGGCCTTTAGACTGAGAGATGCACTTTGAATATAAGTGCTGACATTAGGAAAAGGAAGAGATATCCAGAGCAGGATGGCTTTCTGTATGCCCATGTTTAGCCCATGTTAAGCTAGAGGACGGGCCTTGTCTAAAGTGTATAAAACGATATCCTGTCTATTGCTCTGGGCACTCTCTGCCATGCACGCTGTGCCAGGGCTTTCACAGACAGCCCTCAGTCTGTATCTTTGATGAGATCAAATAAAGAACTTGCATTTGAACCAAAGAACAACCTGACTTCCGTTCTTCCTTGAAGCAACCTAGCTGAAACAGCCCGCAACAATTTCTATATTTGGAACATGCATGGATACATACACTCACACTGACAGATACAGAGACACACACGCTCACACACACACACACACACACAGAACACCCTCCTCTAACTGACGGCCTCCCTGTCACTGAACCTTGACCCCCTGTGACCCTGTGGTGACCCCAGTTTAGAGTTCGTCCCTGTAGGTGGTCTGCAGCATTTGCGGAGGGGGGGCGCCCTTCAGGGTCTTGTGGGAACCCCTCCAGTCGGTCTTGACGGCGTCGTCATCCCACAGCGTGGAGGTCTCCGTGTCGCTCACCCACTGGGGGTCCCCGGCGTAGTGGCAAGGCCGTACCAGCAGGGGGTGTGTGGAGAACGCTTGCAGGTTGCGGTTGGGGAAGTGGGATTTGTAGTTTTCACTGAGAGGTGGACAAAAATGGACAATCAGTTAAAATGACAGTTCACAAATCAGAGAAGATGCTTGTAGTTCACTGATGAAACAGGATACTGCTGACAGCTTAGTAAGCAGAATGGCTGGCGCACACACACACACACACACACACCGCAGAGGGAGACTGGGTTTGTGGGATGGCAGGAGGCCAAGTTTCCATGCATGACAGAACACCCAGGCATCTCACCCCTCCTCCACCTCGCCCCTTCTCCCCCATTACTCCTCCCCTTCCTCAGCTCCTCCTCACCCCCCTATTCTCACCCCTCACATCTCCTTATCCGCCCTCCCCCCCCCCCCCCCCACACACCATCATCTACCCCTCCTCTCCCAGTCCTTTGACGGCTATTTGATGTGGTCAACAGTGTAGTGCTGCAGCTTTAAGGATGACTTGGAATGCAGCCACCACTAGTCTGTTCTCCACATGGAGCGATGGAGCTGGAGGAGGGAGAGGAGCTGGACACTCGTGAAAGAAATATGTGTCAGAGAATGAGAGGGCTGGGAAGAATGGTGGTGGGCTATTTGAGAGCTGGCATTGCCTGTTGGATGGGGAGAACAGATTAGGAGGCAACCTCAGCATGGTCAGCTTCTGAGCCTGACCACACACGTTGCTCACAATACAACACTTTTGTGTTTTGCTTTAATCTAGCTCTAATCTATACTGTGTGTGGACACATGTAGGTCATTTTAAACGCCGCAACGCACAAGTACACTGCGCGTAAACTATAGATACTTAAAATAACAGACTGGAAGCTGTACCTTATCTGAATATCTGTACATTGGTATCTGAATTCGTTTTAGCGCTGTTCTTTGTCTGGCTAGCTGCAAAGAAGTGAGACAGGAGCTTACACAAGACATTGTAATGCTCAGAGTTTCCATTCAGGACTGAGTGGGAGAGATTGAGGTGGAATTCTTACAGGACCTTTCTTTGACATGCCAACAGCGTGGTTGCCAGTTACGTACTTGGGGTGCTTGTCGTACATGATGGGCAGGAACTCGTCAACGGGCAGCATCTTAGACAACGGATCAGCATTCATCAGTTTCTGGGCGCCCTGAAGCGAGATGGCGTAGGACAGCGTCCAATAGGAGTAGCCGGCCACTACCAGGTTTCTCACATTCTCCACCACCTCCTCGTTACCAGGGTTCACCTGCTTCCTGCCCAGGTATCTAACAAAGGAAACAGGAAGCAAAGGACAGGAAAATTGATGCAGGATGTAGAATAGATCAAAAATCTATAACTGCCTTCAATTTTCTGCGAAGGCTTTGCAGAAGAAGTTGGAACATTGATGTGGGATTTGTTTCCATTCAGCCACAAGAGCACTAGGGAGGTTTGGCAGTTCTCAGTTGATGGCTTGGCTTGCAGACGGTGTAAGAATTTATCCCAAGTGTGTTTAGTGGTCTTTAAATCAGGGATCTGTGCAGGCCTATTTTTCCACATCACACTCAACAAAACATTTCTTTATGGGGCATTATCGACCCAAAGGGGCATTGTCAGGCCAAAACAGGAAAGGGCCTTGGGTTAGGTTCCAAATTGTTGTCACAAAAATGTCTAGAATTCAATGTCATCCTTTTGCTTTAATATGTGGCGCCTCACATGATGTCCCAGTCCAGCTCCACCAGCTTCACCTCCTCCAACAGACGCAGCACACGCCGCTTAAAGTTAGGCTGGAAACGCACATCGTCCTCCAGGATGAGAGCCTTGTCCATCTGCAGGTCCACCATCTGGGGAGGAGGGGCGGTGTGGGGGGAGCAGGAAGAGGAGGAAGAGGTGGAGGGATAGGAGGGAGGGAGGGGAAGGGGGCAGAGGAGAGATAAGGTAAAGGAAGAGACCAGTCTCAGGATTGTGAGGGTGTGTGTGTGTGTGTGTGTGTGTGTCCTCACCTCCTTCCAGATGTAGTAGTGGCTGAGGAAACAGCCCACCTCTCCTTTGGTCAGGGTCCGACCAGAGAAGGGATCATAGTATCCAGGTAGCAGATCCACACCTAGGATCTTAATATCACTGCTGTTGAGAGCACTGTACACACACACACACAGAAACAGAAAACACACAAACATGACAGTAAACGGCTGACCATGTGCACAGCACACATGCAGACACACAGACACGTGAACAGTCCCACAGGAACACACGTACTTCCCGTCCACGGCGTCCACCACTTTGACATCGATCTCCAACTCGTTGAGAGAGAACAACATCCTGTCGCGGCGGTCGAGGCGACGACGCAGGTTGATCAAGAACACCTGGGATGGGGAGGGGGGAGGGGGGGGGGTCACAGAGGGTCAGGGGTTGCCAGGTCAGGATATGTCTAGTTACACCACAGAACGGTCGAAAGCACTGCCGTCAGCTACGGAAGCCATCCCAACGTCACCTCGTCGAAGCCCATGAGGTCCCTCTTCTTGGGGAAGACATGGACGAAGCGGGAGACGTGCATCGGGGGGCCCTCGACTGGGGGGGGGGGGGGGAAGGGGAGAGTCGCGCTGTTTCGTTAGGTTGTTTTGCTAGCGTTTTAGTCATTGGGATTCATGGTGTGTGCAGTGGGTCATGTTCTCACTCATGGACTCCAGCTGCAGATGGACAAAGTTGATGCGGTCGTCCTCCACGGTGTGGTGGGGCTTGGCTGGGATGTTCAGGTAACCGTAGCGCACCTTGTTACACAGGTACATCTGCACCTCTACAGACACACACACACATGCACAGGGGTGAGCTGGGCATGCTAGTGTTGAGTGTGTGTTTGTTGTGAATATATCTGTGTGTGTGTGTGTATATGTGAGTGGACACACGTGTTTGGTTGTGTATGTTCTTTATATATGATCCAGTGTGTGTGTGTCTCACCGGCCGCACGGCAGGAGAAGGCGAAGACGATGATGTCGTCAAAGGGCCAGGAGTAGTCGGGGTGTGGCGGGTGGAACGCCAGCTGCGTCATCCCCTCCCTCCTCAGGTCCAGCAGGAAGGTGGAGTGGACCATGGGAACCGCGTAGCATCCCAGACGGTGGCGCTGACGTGTGGGGAAGTACTCGGCTGTGCGCCGGTAGTAACCCTAACAACAAATCGGAAGGCAGGAAGGATAGAGCGATGAGAAAGTGTATGAGATTAGATTACGATTGAGTACATGAATAGATGAAGGATATGTATTATATTCTGCATAGACGTGTGTATATATATATATATTATGCATGATACTAAATTAGAAGAGAATATATATATATATATATATATATATATATATTGACCAAGCATGCCATAATAATAAATAATAAACACTACCTATGATTCCTAGGCTCTAATATCCTAAGTAAAGCCTACAATGGAAGTCCACACCGACCTGAGGGGTGATGCCACACCAGTAGTTGGAGTATGCTCCCTGGGAATCCAGCATCGGGGCGATGACCGACTTGTTCTCAGCGATCAGCAGGTTGAGGGTGTCTGGGTTGGTCAGGATGTTGTCTGTGTCAGCATACTGGCCCACCCAGACAGACAGGACGGACCAGGAAGACACAATACAATCCTAGTGAGACCTACCATCCAACTACAACCCCAAATGGACGATGAATAATGAGCGTTTGCCACCTGTGTGAGATGTGTGTGTCCATACACTGAGTCAGCTAGTCTACATGATGATATGCTGCAAGGTAGCAGTGAGTGGACCGAAGTACCAGTATGTAGTCTGCCCAGCGTTTTCTGGCGAAGTTCAGAGCTGCTTGTTTCAGCTTCATGAGGTACTCGTATCTGGTGTTGGTCCAGTGCTTAGGACCCAGCTCTCCTGCATAGGCCCTGCACAGCAACGGAGGGGTCAGGACTGGAGTTCACACACACACACACACAGCAGAACACATGTACGTCTGTCCAGCACAAAACTCCTTCCCTGCCTTCCCTCACTCTAGTTCCCTCCCTCCCTCCCTACTCACGTGGGCTGGTCCATGGGCCTCCACTCTACATAGTGGTAGAACTTCTGCACCACCGTGAGCCATTCCCTCAGCAGCGCCGTGGTGTTGTCTGAGTTGTGGTCAGTCGCTGCCCTGAGGACACATCAGCAGCACAAGTGTATTCATCCTCTCCTCTGTTCACGTGAAGGGAATCACTCTGTCAGTGTCCTGCATCCAACCTACATGGATACAATGAACGGCACTACACACGCACATAAGCACACATGCAAACACACGCACACATTAAAAACATTGTATGCACACACAATAATGTTACACGCACACAACACACACACAGGAAAATTGGACCCTTTTTAAACTAAGCACCAAACCTAATCTCACATTATCAAGACCTTATTGACCTGTTATTAGCACAGGAGATCCTCTGTATATGCTGCGTAGAGTCTGTATGATATGGTTTAGTATTATCTTGGTAAAATCCTGCTGTGATGTATATAAAAAGTAAATTACAAGTACAATCTCACCAAGTGAACTTGCCCTACAGGAATTAACATCGGCTTTAACGTTTTAGCAGCCTTTAAATTCAGCTAAATGTAATTGAATAGTAAAACGGACTGGTGTTTAGACCTTCGAAGTTGTTTAGAGAACACACAATCTCTCTCTAATACATAAGCACACACTCAGACTTGTCATAGAGAATGGGTTTAGGTTTGAAGAGGGTGAGGCTAAGAGAGCAGGGGAGGCTTTCAAAACCTAATCTCAACGCGATCGACCTTTGAACGCCTGAGGCACTTTGATAAAAGGGACTTCGGGGACAAATAGCAGACACACAAACAGAGCTCCCAGCATCCACCTACCAGACTGATATGCGGTCTTTAGGATAGTTCAATCTCTCCAAAGCACCAAGGTAGTAAGGCAAGGAATGCGCAGCGTTGCGAGCTATAATGGCTATTACAACTGTCGGCGGCTGCATAGTAGACTCCTCGGGAAATTTTTCTTCCGAAAAGTAACACGCTATTCTGCTAATGAAAGCCCCTAAAACTAGAAACCGAAGCAACATCGTGGAAAAATACAAAGTGGAAATGCAACGGAGGCACGGAGCTCGTTCCAGTCCGCGTCAGCAATGCAAGAAAAAGGACTTTTCCTTAACTTTTTCGCCCCCCCTCTACCAGCAGCTGCTAGAAGTCTTTCTGACGTGTTCCGACCCGAGCCAGTGTTTTACGAAAATTACAACTTCCGCACTCAAATCAAAGCAGTTTACCATACCAAGAAAGATCAACATTTTAAATGATCGAATTAAGAAATCCCGGCAACAGTGCAGTCTGCAAACGTGTAGGCTATAATTAGGCTACTTAAAACTAACATATTTATTAACCTATCAGCCTACTCTAGTCTAACGACTTCCATGTGGAATTATAGCCTTAAATGAACCGTTGAAATAAGATTTAAGTCTAAATCAGTTTTTAAATTGTTTCTTAAATTATGATTGTTATTATCATTTTGTTTCGAAACCAGTGCCTACAGAGGGCAGCATTGAGTTGATGTTCTAGCTCAACTCAAGGTGATTCAGTCACTGTGATAATGATAATCTATGTACGCTGGGTCTGTGTCGTTGTCCTAATCACAATAGGCTATATACACTAGAATGTGTTCATTAAGAAGATACATTTTAATTTAGAAATTATACATCAATCTATACTTATTGCTTATTGTCTGATACGTTTATCAGAGAGGATGAGAAAGAGCGGATGAAAGAGAGAGAGAGAGGTTATGAAAGAAAGAGAGGATAAGAGAGAGAGGGAGAGCGAGGATGAGAGAGAAAAATGGAAAAGGCGGCAAACTGGTCCATGGTATACATCAAGGCTGAATAAGTTCTATGACAGCGATCTGAAGTGATTTTCGGAGGCTCTTTCTTTAGGAAAGGCCTGTGAATGGAGGAGTGAAGGAACAGCGGCTCTGTGACAATAGTGTGGGGCTCCCTCTCTGGCCAGGGGGACCAGGAGACCGGGGGTCAAAGAGATTCATGACACCCTCTGCTTTAACACAACGCACACACCTACCCAGCCCTGACCCCCCCGGTCTCGCTGTGCCTCTTTCCCAGCAACCTCGGTAGTGGCAGGGCTTGGTGCGTTTGACCTAACTTTTCACTCCTGGGGCAAGGGTCAGGGGTCAGGGAACACTGCTACGATATGGCACCCTCTGTATGTGTGTGAGTGTGTGTGTGTGTGGATGTTGATGGTGATTCTTAGGAAGGATGGGGAGCTCTACCATTTATTCGGAAACAGTTGGGTGGATGAGGGCTCTCAATTGAGTTGCTCTTCTTCAGACATAGGTGGGGGGTTTGTCAGGGGGGCCATGATACACACACACGCACACATACACACACACACACATACACACACTTTACCCAACTCTGCCATCCCACTATCACCATTCGCCCACTCCTCTTTTCTTCACTAAGGTTTGGCGGGGGAGTTGGGTGTTGGGTGAGAAGGGGAGGGGAGACGGGGGTGAGTCGTGACACTCTGAGAAACCTTTGGAACCTTTATAGCCATGGTGATAATCAATAACTGCGTTCCCACACTGACGTCTCCGGGCTCTACGGGTCAATAACTGTCACTCAGGGTCCCACGGTTGGCACATTCTTACTCAGCAGCCTTTACAACTGCTCAGGAGAAACGCATGTTCGCTAGGTTTCTCTCTCTTCTTCTCCCTCACTCTTTCTGGCCCTTTCTCTCTCTCTCTCTCTCTCTCTCTCTCTCTCTCTCTCTCTCTCTCTCTCTATCTCACTCTTTGTCCATGTCTCTCTCTCTCCTCCCTCATCTCCATCCTGCCTTGTCCACCTCAAAGGGACATGTGGCAGCTCTACACAAACACCAACCCTCTCCCCACTCACAGGGGTTAAACATACAAGCCCTCATTTCCACAAGCAGCAGTAGAACGTTCTGCCAGGATGTATTTCAGTTATTTCTTAATTCCATAAGCTGATTTTTTCAAACTGAATTCCGTTTTTCAAAACAATTAGCACAGCCCTAAACTGGAGTACAGACTCACAAACATCAACTACTAATCTATTGACAATTCTGTTCAATCAATCATTACACCATAGCCCCATAAACATAAACTACAGCAACCAATTTACTGGCTAATAGTTCATCCTCTCGCCCTATATGTGCAATTATTTTTATAAAATGTTCTGATATATTTGTCAGTGTCATATTTAGTTATACTATAGGTATAATAAATACTATAAAACTAAAGTAGACATGTTACAGATTGGACATTCTTTTCCTAAAATTATGGTATTTTACCAAAGATGACCACAGTAAAGCAGAAAGAATCCTCCTCAAGAGTATGAATACCCAGAAGTAGGCCATTAGAACAGTAAATAAAAGTTTTTTTACATATTATATACCTTTTACCTTTTTCAAATACCATGTATTCTGGAAAATTTCTAATTACTGTATAAAAACATAAAGCTAAACAAACATCAAACAAACAAAAAACGATGTCACAAAAGGCAACACATCTGCAGTATACACTGCATTCACTATACTTGTTGTATATATACATGCTTTCATCAGAATCAACCTAAATGTTTTCACTCGCAATGCAGCAACACATCTCACTGCATGATGCTATACAAGGTATATCTGTTAGGCATGAATCAGGACTGGTTGCTGGATGAACACTTGAGCATAGACGTTTTGGACACAGTCAGAGGAGGTTCACATGTGAGAGACCAGATGTTGAGACCTAATGTTTACATTTTCTTTGAGATGATTTGCTCAGCTGTAAAATGTGCTTAGCATGTCCTTAGCATTTGCAGTTTGTGTGAAAGCAATATGAAAGACACTTATTGACTTGCAAAAAATAACACTGTATTGCTTGCTAGGTTATAATGAAGATCAAGAGGATCCAGTTCAATCCGGTTCAATTTAAGACATTTTATGACAGACCAGCACATTATTAGTGCTATAAAAGCTGCATTAGGAGTATGGAGTAGTAGCAGTATAACTCAGTATCAGTATATATTTGGAATAGTACATTTGTAGTTTTGTAAAGACTTTATTGACAACCAAACCAGACACAGAAACGACAGATACCTCACAGAAACAGATAATGATGAGTTGACACAGTTGGCCTCAGCTTATAGGCCATTTACAACTGTCATTCTGTTGGAGTATTTGGGTGGAGAACCCACATAATACCTCATTAAACCGAATGGTCACCATTCTGTCACAACTACAAACTAAAGAAGGTCCCTGTAAAGCAGTCCACCTCAGAGTCATAAAGACATCCGTCCTTGGAACAACACAGATTCTGGTTGCTAAGCAGTCCAGCGTTCTGATGTTTGGATGTTCTAAAATGCAGAATGGTCTAGAATGGAGCGTTTTCTAGAATTACTTAGCTAGCCTTCCAACCTTCTGAATTTAATTGAGTATAAGTTGATGAGACAGGTTTTTTTCAGCAGTTAGCTCTCCTAATATGTTTCGATAATTAATTAAACCCTAATCCTAATTAGATGCATATTAAAAATGTGTAGGTGTTAATTGGCATGCATACAGTTGCAGCTAGTTGGAGCGTGAGCACTGTGGTTCTGCAGCTACTAACAGCTAGGGATAAGTCACATGACCCACCAACATCAACTGTTTCTTTGCAGGAAACAGGGGACTTAAGACAGGCTAGAGGGAGGAGGAGTCTGAGGGATGATTGGGGTCAGTAAAGCTGCAGTGACAGCTGAGCAAGGGGCTCCTTGTTTTTTCACCACAAGTGGCCAATACTGGTGCTTGGCCAGAGAGGACTTGAAGTGGATTGCCGTTGCTGAAGTGGTAGCAGAGGTTAGGTGGAGTTTAGGGGGAATTACCTGACGCTGGCTGTTGGTGTGAGGGAGAGTGGACTATAGGAAGCAAGACCTGACAGTAGCTATTTGAGTGGTATATCAGAGGGAGTATAGGGGCAAGAAACTTACACTAGCTGTCGGAGTGATATATCATTGGGAGGGTGAATAGGGGGAAGACCTGATGCTAGCTAGCAATAATATATACCAAAGGGAGGGAGAGCTATAGGAGGAAGACCTGATGCTATCCTGTAGCTCCCTACAGGCTGTTTAACCTCGTCCACTCTCCTGCTCCTAACTGGCCGAATTCCCGTTGCCAGGCAACTATGCAGCCTCCGTCAAAGAATTCTGGGGGATATTAAGGCAGAGCTAAGGTTGGACGGGTGTAGGGGGGTGGGGACTGGCAGGGGGCGGGAGGCAACAAGAGCAGTTGAGGAGACTCCTTGTGGGCCAAACGTAGTCTTTAGACCTCAATGTCCTGTAGCACCAGATTCATTACCTGTTCATTACAATACAGCTCTCTTCTCTAACTACTGGGTTTGGTTACAGACCATTACTGATTCTGTGTTATTATTAGCGCCCACTCTCTTCTTACTCTCAGTCAGCACATAGCAGGTTAGCGGTAGAATGTATACTCAACTAATCCTCAGTCTGACCTTACCTTAGCATAGGCTATCGGCCGTTAGCCGTTAGCTGCTAGTTGTACCTTCTATAGCCTTGGGCAGTCCCAGGCTGCTGTTACCTTCCCAGCATGACAGACATGCCTTCCCTGTGGGGAGGCTTCCATAGGGGGGATCCCCTCTCCATTGTCCCCCACATCTCTCCAGAGAAGGGCTGATAGTCCTCCCCGTTGTCCTGGGCCCCTCTACACCACCGCCCCTCTCTCTCTCGGCAGGTTAAGCATTGATCAGGAGACTGGGGAGCTCCACTCAGGCCTCCACAGGGCCGGGATGGACCCCCCGATGGGTCTGTTTGTACACCCCTTCACATGAAAGCAAACTGGCCTCACTCTCTGACCGGATAGCTGGCTGGCAGACTGCTGAACTAGATGACTGGCTGGGTTGTTTTCAGACTGTCAGGCTAGCTGACTGGCTGGCTGGCAGACTGTTGGACTTGCTGAATGGCTGCCTGTTTTTCTATCAGAAGTTCAGACTTAAATTATAACTTGTGCTTATTTTAAAGACAGCCCTGTTAAACATAATTCTTTGTGCTTTAAGTTGTCTAAACATGTGAATACAATTTGAAGAATAACCATATACTGAAACTGTGTTGACACTGTGAACAATCCATATAAAAGAAAAAGGAGTTTCAGGAGAATGTTGCATTTTTCGAGTGAATTAATGTTTTTTTTAATCTGAACTCATCTGAAGTAAATGTCTCCTCCACATACTGACTCTGATTCATAACTTCCTCTTCAGAGTTCCCGCCAAGTGGAGGCGTGAAAAGGCGGTGTGGAGAAGTTTGCTTTTCAGGGGGCAAATGAGCTCTGAATAGAGCTCTGGGACTAAGAAAGGCGAGCTGGGAGATCAGGAGAGGTTAACTCGCCTCCTTCTGAGGGATGAAAGAGAAAACGGATTTTACTTTAAGGAGGAGGACCCCCCATGCCTGAGGGGCGGGATCAACTCAATGATTTATTGGGGAGAGTTGAGCGAAGGCGCGCCGGGTTCCATCAGTGGACGTTGGCGAGCGTGAAAACGATGCGCTGATGTGCTGAAGGTCTGGATCATAGACTGTATCTATGAGATCAGGATCTGCTTTCAGAACGTTCTATTTATGGGAGAATATTTCACAAAGAGAAACATTATCCAAACGATTATTGCGTTCTGATGTTTTACGCATAAACAAATTAAGGAAATAAACATTGACAAAAACATCCTAGTCTTTAGATAACATTTTATATATATATATATATATATATATATATATATATATATATATATATATATTTATAAGATATATATATTAGGGCCTATTATATAATAGCCTATATATTACGCATAATCATATTTTAGTTTCATTTATAGAATCCTGTAGTGGGCCTATAGGCTTAAAACTTTATTTAATGTAGCACGTTTCACAGAGCCAGGACACAAAGTGATTCACAAAAGTAAAATTGCTAAAAATGAGACCATAAAAACAGTCAAAAGAAAATAAACAAACAACAAAAAAGCAAGCAACAACAGACATGTGATTATGCTACCTGTGCTACGTTCAACCACTGTTAGTTCAACGTTTAAGGAGTGTTAATTAAAAATAAATTAAACCTGATTAATAAGCCAAACACCATTAAGATGAACACCTGACGAATTATTTTCTCATTTCCGTGCAGGCCTGCTCCTGTCAACCCCTTAGCCTACACTGTTTGGGGACGTTGAAGGCCCTGCACCTGCACTTCAAGCGCAGCAACGCATCCTATCTGAATTCGACTCCAGGTCAAAACATTTGTACGTGTAACCGAGTTTGAATTTGTTAAACTCACTCATCAGTAGCTGGCTAAAGTATTCTTAGTTTTTTTTTGCTTGAGGTGGCCGTTGTGTGCCGCGTTCGTGCGTCAGGAGTAGGCTACCCCGAGTTCGAACCCCAGTGTGCGGTGAGGACAAGAGCAATGGCACCTGTGACATAGCCTATGGAATATCTCTTATCAAGAGCATAATAAATGGGCCTACTTTCTACGTAAAATGGTATTGCTGCGATTTTCAATTATGTCACTGTTGTCAAAACAATAAACTACAGTATGATAACCGACCTAACCATCTGACACGCTGACATAACTCGCCCCATCTCATTATTTGACCCTCGGCCATTTCTGTGCATACAGACAGGCCTATACTTCGCTCTTATAATGGTCAAGGAATGGCTTTATGTCCAGTGACTGGTTACAGCGTTGCACTAGCTCGCTCACACAGAGAGAGAACACAGAAAACAAACGTCATGCAGCGCTGTCAGTACTTTGGGGTCTTGAATAAACACTGTTGGTATTGTCATCAATTTTGGAGAGATTGGAGAGAGGGGGTGACAGAAAATGGGGCTGTTGTGTCTTTAAGAGGCTGCTGCCCCCCCCGCTCGCAGCTGCCGGCCTGTGTGTGCTACAGAGGACAGTGCAGATTCATTACCTCAGCCGCACAATGGACATTCATCACCCCGTGGTGTTATTCAAATTCAGTACCAAGCGAATCTCGTCCCCACTCCCTCTCGCCGACCGTCGCGGCAACACCGTATTGTTGGACGAGACCAAGTAAAAGCAAAGAAGAGGAGCGATCTGGACACTCGTTGCCATTCCCCAGAGAAGGGTCCCATCAAGTCAACGCTGAGCTGAGGGTTTTGGCAACCTGCTCCGAGCATCCTCGCTCCCGCACGCTTTGGTTTGCTTTCCTCTCCTTGCTGGGGGCATTTGGACGCGGATAGCCTACGGCGCAAGTCGTGGGAATAGGAGAAGACGCACAGGACTGAGCGGTCTACTCCATTTCATCTTATGCGCTCTCAATAACCAGAGAAAAGAGAATTGAGGGAAAAAACACTCCTTTTTTTAAAGTTATAGAAAATCTCCTATATGAATTGACGTTGGATCGTTCGGACGTTGTTGTGTTTGTGAGATCACCAGAAGACTTGACGATGACGCGGTGTGGAAGCTACACAAATGTACGTCCTCACAGGTGCAGATATGGCGAAACGTTTTTTTAAATCTAAAACCCGGACTTTGAATTATTATCACTCGTGTTCTCATTTGCATATTGTTGCCTAAATTGCTCCTTTGTCAAATACTGGAATTGTTTAAAGATACCCTTAACATCCGAAATATGATGTTAACAGCCATTTTAAACATCGTACTCGTGAAGAGTTGGGTTTAAAATTCCTTTCTTAAGTAGGCTGTTTGTGATCAAAAGAATGGCAAAGAAACGCAACGGAAGTGCGTCTGAGTCTTGCTCTGAATTATGGCAGAATGGTAGAGGCCTAAACATAGCATCTATAGCTTAAGGCCTTGCTATGTACACCAGGCTGGTACTCTTCCTATACAATACAAGGACTGTAGAAGAAACTGTTGAAGTGGCTACAACTTTTGGGCGGCAAGATATCCTTTCAGGAGAACATTTCATAGGCCTCTTAACAGAAACAATTGTTAGTGGGCAATGACCTAAGGCAACTTATATTGTAGAATTTATGAATGATTAATAACTTATCACGACACTGAGTGCTCAATAGAAATGGCTAAACTGCTAGGAGAATAGAAAGATAGGCTATGATTGATTCCGTAGGCTACTCTGTTTATCGAAAATGGCAGGTTGTACGATTTGCCATCTAATGCATAGGCCTATCAGAGAAAGCTTTCTTAAAACAAGTGCATTTGGTGCAGCCTGTTAAGTCTAACTTCTATTTGATCACTCGAAGATGTGAATGTTGTCTTACTTATTCCAGCCAGGGCACTTTTCTGAGTCCAAGCGGTTGATTGTCCAAACGCAATTCTTGTAAAATGTCAAACCAAACACCCAAGAATTGTGTATGGACATCTGTTGCTGGAGGCTCCTGATCGTCGAAGCTTTACCCCCTAAAAAATGAAATCATCCACGAAAGAGTGTGCTATTTCGTTATTGTATTATCATATTTTAATTACCCGACGGCAGGTAAGAAATGCAATATTTCCACAGAGGCCCAAATGTGAATGTGCTTGTATGGTGAAGAGGAAGGATTGCCTGGACAGGCCAATAAAGTGGTGGAAACCCCATCTGCTCCGTGTTCTGCATTCTCCTGCTGCGCCCAATAGGTCTCAATGAGTATTTACACTCGAAAATCTAATCAACTCGGTTTGTTTTAAATGGCAAATATTGATCGAAGCCATTGATATATCGAGTGACTTTGACTATTTGTACAATACAGTTACTTGACAAGCCACACAGAGGCCTGTGAAACTGTAATTGCATTGTGTCCTCAGCTCCGGTCTTGAGAAAATTATCATTAGAACAGGACAGAAAGCTAAACCATCAAATGAGTATAGGGCTACAATAATGATCAGGGGTCATGGTCCAAAATGATTAGTAGTCTGTAAGGGTATGGCAATATTGAAGTTCGTTCTGACAAGCAGTCCAGGCATGCACCACGATCTTGCTAAATCAGTGGGATGGACGCATAATAAAGCATTTTCACTCATTTCTTGTTATTGTTTTGCTTGTATACAATTGCTTGTGACATAGGAGTGCTTTCACTCGATATTCCATTGCATAGGGTACTCGTCTGCTACTAGGCCTATACTGCAGTTGTTAAAGATCACAAAAACGAAAATAGTGTTAACCCATAAACAAACGATAACAGAAAAGTGTGTGTCATTGTTCAATGGACAGTAAAGACCGCTTTACTATTATTGCAGGCATATTGATGGTACAAGCGAGTTAGCGCGAATATGTCGAACAGTCCTTTTGTTTTACTCATAATTAAATTGGGTCGATATGGATTAATCAGATAAGATAGCCTACGTATCGTTAAAAACAAAAACATGAACATATAGTGTCTCTCTGTTCCCAGCTAGCGTGGGAACAGAGAGATTGGCAGCATTTTCAGGACGTATATGATGACGTGTGATGGGGCAGAACCCCTGGACTAAATTAGAATTTAGTGACACTTCACCTAAAAGCACGTGAGAGAGAGTTCTTGGCCTAGTTTATTGTCTGGTTCCTTTAGGTTTGTTTTATCAAATAAAGTAATCAAACATATTTGATACTGCGGGTGTTATTCATGTAGGCTTAGGCTACACTGCAATGTATTTTTTTTTTAAACCTTGGATATTATTAGGTATATTATAAAAACATGACACATGTAATTGGAATTATTGGGATATTAGTGGTACAGACATTATATTATAAAGACCTGGTGAAGGCTAAACAACCATGCACATGCAATCATCTTGTTTATAAATGTTCAGATTTGTCCATTTACTTTACATGTAGCTATACTCAAGAATTATCTCTCTCACACACACACACACACACACACACACACACACACACACACACACACACACACACGTAAGCAAAGAAACACACAACACAGAAATAAAATGTAGCCTATACTTTCGTAGCATAATGTAGGCCTACACACACACACACACACACTTCCGTCCTTGATATGGTTTAGTGTATTTCAGCTTTCAGGACAAAAAGAATAATAAAACATACGTTATTGCGGAGAAATTCACACTTGACATTGGCGTGCAAGACCACACATTCCTCCTAATCTCTCTTTTCTTCACTAAATCAAACAAACATGGACTTTTCAGATCGAAAACAAATGGGACAAATCCTTTATATAGCCCATCCTACTGAATATGAGCTTCACAAACTTGGCATGATTTTAGAGCTACAATATCTGGTTACAAGTTACCCCCCCCCCCCCCCCGGCTGGTTTTGTTGTGGGGATTTGCGTCTTCATTTACAAATTATAAGTAACAACTAATAAGATTACAGATTTTTCGATACAAAGGCTGTAATCTAAATAATAACAGACTCAACTAAATATTTGGACAAACCCTCCATATCCATTGGTATGGCTTCGTTTTAACTCCATTGAAAAGACCCTTGATAATCTGCCCTCCCCCTCCCTTAAATCAGTGTAGACTTGGAGCAGAAACAAATCGCTGTTGATGCACATCTAAACAACAATTAATTGTGAGCAAATGTGGGCATGTCTTTATAGTAAATTTGAATGTACTACACAAATTGTCTTCTACGCTTGTTAAAATTCAAGACATCGGTAGCATTTTTTTTTTATTGCAAAGAAGTTGCCTATACGCAGTCCTGTTTGTTTCTGTTAATTTAGCCTATTAGCTTACTTAGCCTATACATCGGGCTATATCCTATCATCTAACGAGGAGCAATGGAAAAATAAGAACATTTATATGAATCATAGTCATAACCATTGTTATAATTACAAGAATATAATATAGCAAATTAAATAATGAAAGAACTATTTAGAACAATGACCAACTAGAATAGTCTGAAAAACGTGATTCAGATTTCTGATTTAAAACATTACATTAATTAGACTACCCACAGGCATTTTTCAACGTGGCAGAATTAATATTTATGTCTTCCAAAATAGTTAAAATTGACAATAATTGTATATTTAGCTTGTATTTTGTTAAGCGGACAATAAACAAATTAGGCAACAAGATAAATGCACGCCGTAAAACATTGTTGGAAACAAAGGAGTTTTTTAAACTGGCTTTGAGGCCCAGTTAGAATTGTCTTTGATAATTATTCACACGTTTTGTGGAAAAGACCGACTCTTGGCCCATCGACAGGTCACACCGCAGGGGAAGATGTGTGTTTTCTTCCCCCCTCTCTCCCCACTTCTACGCCCCCCACCCCTTCTCTCGCCACACACGCCTGAGCTAAACAGCCCGGACACTGACACAACAGCTCTCCCTCGTGCACCTCATTAGCATCTGCATTATAGTTACTATTATCAGACGGTTTCCCGTTGCAAATCGACTCCACAACCGCGAAAAGGGCTTTTGGAGCTCCGGAGAGCACATCGCCGGGAGCGGGACAGCGACCTCCCGCCGCGGTCCTCTGTGTTCTCCATATGAATATTCTAGAGGTGAAACTATGGAGCAAATTTGACCTAAATAATCCTTAAGGACCGTTACAATAAGCCTGCAACTCATATCTGCACACTGCGTGTGTATCGATCAGATCAGACCTGAACTTTTACAAAACAACATCAGTCAATTAAATAACTGTGACATGAGAGACACCGTGGTATAAATGTTCAACAAAGATAATCCTTAACATTCTTAAATGCCTCGGTGGCACGTTGAAGAAAGTTATCTCCAATGTCATACAGTTTACCAATGTACAGTAACATTTAATTTTATATTGGACTATATTTTATGTAAAAAACAAACAAACAAAAATACAACTTGTTCTCCATGTTCTGATATATTTCAAACAAAAAAAAATGCATAAGGTATTTAAAAGTCAAATGTTACTGCTGCAACACATTTTACCAATGATCTACCAAAACATTGTGCCATAATTATCATAATTTAAGATCAAAACGTAAGAATAAATCAAACAAGTATCTTATCATGTATTAAACACATAATAAAATGTTTAACTTCGTAGTTCAAATCCAGCCTAAACAATTTGGGTTACATAAATGTCACTATTGAAATTGTAATATGGTAATGAGGAAACAATGTGAGCTGACATTTGTAATTTTTTTTAATTTGAGAAATAAAATAAAGGAACACAAAAAACGTCCATATCCACTGTGTCCTTGCTGTGTGTGTATGGGTGAAATATGGTAGGGTGGATATCGCCAACCAGAGCTGCATATAGGGACAAAATGACATAGGAGTGGACTTCACCCTGTCACAGGTTTGAGGACAATGTCCCCACAGAACATAAATCACAGCATCCCAGTATACTGACAGTGGGTTGGCCCAAGTTGTGTGTGTGTGTGTGTGTGTGTGTGTCAACCAAACACTGGAGTTTTTTTCCTGCTGTGTCGGAGGGACAATAGGAGAGGAGACGTCTTGAGAGCGGGGTGGGGTCCGGGGTCCGGCTGGACTTCTAGACCAGTAAGTGCAGACCAGGACGTGTGTCTGGGTGAGGCGGCGTGTCTGTGTGTGTGTTTAGTCCTAACCTCCGTGGAGAGTGGAGATAAACACGACATTATCCTGGTCCTGAAGCTGGTACCCCAACTCTCCCTGGGAGAAACACACAGCACAAAGAACGGGTTGAAATCGCTCTCTATTCATTTGCCTTGCATTTTAGGTTGTTGACTTACACAAGCAAAATTGTACAAATAATCTCTTCATGTGTGCATACGTGTGTGTGTGTACGTGTGTGTGTGTACGTGTGTGTGTGTGTGAGTGTCGCAGAGCTTTTTCAGTCAAACACACCCCACTATACTGTTAACAACACACACTTACCAGGAGTTCCCAGTCGGCTTCATTAATGAGCACCAGGATCCCAGGCCTCCTGTGACACATCGGACAGCACACAACATTAACCACATATCTGCTCCACACGCACCGACGCACGCACACACACACACTGCTAAAATCGAGCCCACAGGTTATGGCATAAAGCACAAGATTCAAATGACAGCTGTAGAGGAGATGATGGCGGACGAGGAACGTGCGTGAATGTGTGTGAACGTGTGTGAACGTGTGTGAACGTGTGTGACTGTGTGTGCGTCTGATCGTGTCTCGTCTTGGGATCGTGAACTGCCCCTTCACAGGAGAGCCGATGGTATGAGGTACTGTGTGCACTGTAGTGTAGCGTGTGCTGTAGAACGGTAGCATGTCAGCTTCAACCGTAGGTCCTATATGGCGTCCCCCGGCACAACTAATAGCTATGACATCACAACGAGAAAGGGCGGTAAGGCAGGAGCCCTCAGACACACGTCCTCCGCAAAACACACACACACTCAAACAGAAACCTTAAAGGTGATTGACAATTTAAAGTCTATCAAATACATAGTGTATTTCTCTCCTACACACACACACACACACACACACACACACACACAGCTAATTGGTGCAGTCTATAGGTGTCCAAGCTCTCTTCCCCCTCCCCCATTAGGTAGCTAGGTAGATAGCCCTATAAATAGTTGTCTGTAAAGAAAGCAGTAAAAACCAGCCAAGCCAATCAGACACCAAACCTCGCTGTCCTCGCTAAGCCAACACAACCTCTCTACATCTCAGATCGTCCTTTCTGCCTGCCTGCCTGTCTGTCTGCCTGTGTCTGTCTGTCTGCAGATCACTTCTTACCCAACCAGGACCACACCTCAGGGTTACAGCTGGTGTGTATGCAGCCTGATGCCCTCTGCCCCGGCCGTCTTTCCTTTTGCTCACATGTGGTCCTCTCTCTGGCCAGATCAGATCAACGTACGACCCAGAGAAGAAGCTGAAGGTGGTCAGACAGTATTGTGTGTGTGTGTGTGTGGGTGTGATCATGTGTGTGTGTGTGTGTGTGTGATCATGTGTGTACTCACACGGTGTCCCCCTGGACAAAGAGCTCGGGCCGCTCCTTTAGCAGGTTCTGTCTGATCCAGACCAGCAGCTGCTTCATGTCCCCTGCACACACAGACAGGGGGCAGGGGTCAAGAGTCAGAGTTCAAGGTGCGTGGGTCCAGCACCCCGGTCGATGTGACGCGACAGACCCGAGGCGGGGACGGAGGGCTCGGCTGGCTGGGGGACAGGGGGGCAGCAGGGACGAGGGGGAGGGGATGATGTCTAGGACCATGGAAAGAACAAAGATTGCCCTTCACCTCTGGGACGGTTACATTTTGGGGAGAGAACGCTGGCAATTGCTTTTATTCGGAAACACTGGAAGCTGTTTGGATTCTAGAACACTGGCGAACAGCAGAATTCTAGAATACTGAAAAACAGCAAAATTGTCAGTTCTTTCCTCAAATAATTCCAACCTCCAAATGTTACCTTATAATAAAACATAATTGATAGTATCTGGATACACAGGAGCATCCAGTGCACGTTAAAGGGGTAGTGAATGGACGTCAGTGTATATGTTTATTTTGATGCCCCCAAAAAATCCTCGTATGTGTGTGTAAACCTACTTGGCAATAAACCTGTTTCTGAAGTGTGTGTGTGCACATAATATCAGATTTAATAATGATGTTAGTCCATGCCTTATGATGGTGCATGAGAGCAAGAACAGGACTGCCATTACCCCCTCTCTCTATTTCACTCTCTCTGTCTCACACACACACACACACACACATTCCAGATTTGCGGCTGTGGACTCCAGCGTCTCAGACTATGGAAGCAGACAAACCCGGCGTCTGAAGGAACCTCGGGAGTGAACAAAACAGAGGGTGCGCTTTGTTTTCAAGCTGTGCGGCGAAACCCAGCATGACAGCTCTTTGTGTGATTGCGTAGGGTGATGTGTGTAGGTGTGTGTAGCTGCTCCAGGTTAATTGGGAGACCGGGAGGCTGTTAAGGAGTTAATGATGAGCCTAACTTCTCCAGACCCCCCCCCCCCCCTTCTCTCTCTCCTTCTCTCGCTCGTACTCCATAAAGAAGACTGATGCTCAGGATCGAGCCACTGAGGAAGCAATGAATATTGACCTGAACCTCAGCAGAGCTAAAAACAGAGGCAATCACACCACTCTCATCATTTCTCCTTTGTGGTAGTGACTCTTTCCCCTCTTTATCCCTTTCTTTCTTCTTTCTCTCTCTGTCATTTGGTCTATCTGAGCGTGGTGAGGGCCACGTACCTCGCGTCACCTGCGATGCCGAGGTCGGCCAAGACATGGAGCCAGGTCCTGTGTGTGTGTGTGTGTGTGTGCCGCGCTCAGGGTCCGCCATACAGCGGAGCTGGAGGAAGCCAGAGCTACGCAGGACGTAAAGGACGGCGCCAGGCAGAGCGGGCGGGGCTCTGAGGGGGAAGGGGATGACACCGGGGTGCGTCATAGGCCTCCAGGTGCATCATGGGAGAGCCGTGTTGTGTGGTTGTGATGATGGCGGTGGGTGGGGGGGGGGGAGATGTCTGCACGACGACTCCGAAAAAAAAAAAAGCTTTCTATTTATTCTTTTCTATTCCCCTGACACTCCCCCCACACAGAAATTGTTTTCTTCGAGAGCGTGGCGTTGTTCTGATGGCGATGGTGGCGGCGCGTGGGAGGGGCAGATTGAAGCTATCCATCTTGAAGAGATGTGAGAGGGAGCAGTTCTAGGGGGGTCAGACTGGGGGGGAGGGGGGGTCAGGGGTACGGCGGGGTCAGGGGGGGGGGGGGGGGAGCCGCTCGGGAGTCTGTCATAAGGAATGGAGAGGTGCTGAAAAAGGGTGACTGTGTGGGTGAGGGGAAGACTAAAGGGGGGTGAGGGGAGATTCGGGGTGGTGGTGGGGGGGTCTGTATTAAGGGGGATTCATCTAGAGGTCGTCAATCACTGCCTGGGGTTAAAGAGAGCGAGCCAGGATTCTGAAGCAATTATATCTGCAGCACCCCCTCCCATTCTAACTGCTCCAACCCTGGAAGGATGGGAGCGGCAGGACCCAACGCTAACCCCCATCACACACACCAACACAAATACATACTACGCTAACACACACAGTAGCAGCCAAACAAGCACACTAGCGCTATCTAACACACACACACACATGCACAGGTCAGTCGGCGTACCAAGGTCAAGCATGGCTCACATTCTTGGCTCTGGTCAACTATTGTTCTGGTTGTCGTGGAGACTTTACCCTGCCAGGCCGCGGACACAAACCCTTTGTTTGACAAGGTAAGAACGAGCCGTATTACTCTCTGTTTACACACAACTGGGTCAAACCGAATAATGTTGGAGGGAGGTGATATACTGTATGTCCTCATGTTCTTAAATGTATACGTTCCTCTGAGGTTTTGACTGCAGACACCTTATCCTGTCTACCTTTTCTCTTCCTCTTCTATTCCTCCTCCTCCTCCTCCTCCTCCCCCCCTCTCCCTACATGAAATACCCTCCCCCCTTGCCGCCCCCCCCCCTCTTCTTCCTCTTCTAAATTCACAAAACAAAACCATCTTACTCTCTTCCCTCAATTTCAGTAACCCACCCCCCCCTCCCAACTCGACGATGTACTTGGGATAAGGCCCCATCAGCAGAACCACTGGCAACATTAGCAACTGAAAGAGCGGGCCTAATGGATCAGTTAGGAGCAGAATGACTGGTAGCCCCAGGGAGGCTAACACACACTAGCTAGCAACTGGGGAGTGAGGGGGGGGGGGGTATGAGGGGGAGAACGGAGGAGGGAGACGGGAGGGGAGGAGGATGGAGGGGATATGAGGGAAGGAGAGAGGGAGGAAGCAGGGGGGGGGAAGGGGGATTCCTCACCATTGTTATGGAGGAGAGACTCAGGAATTTGCTTTTTTGTACCCGATTAGCAACGGACTGGCTAAGAGGAGAGATGGACCATACGGGCTGAGAGACAGACAACAGTCAGCAGCAGGTCAGACAGAGAGAGAGAGAGAGAGAGAGAGAGAGAGAGAGAGAGAGAGAGAGAGAGAGAGAGAGAGAGAGAGAGAGAGTGAGAAACAGAGGAAGAGAAGGGAGCAAGCAGCACGACATGATGTGAGCTGTGTTTGGTTTTGTAATGAATATCCCTTCCTTCACACCAAGTGGCCTTGTGATGATCACACATCTCCCCAGCTCGACCTGACCTTCTGTCTGCCACACTACAGCGCTAGCTGGACCAGTATCTACAGCTACAGTTTAGAGGTTTCTGATTTGAAGCTAAATATTTGATATACACAGAACGTTGTTTGTGGACAGGACGAATAATACTCACAGAGCTCTGATTGGCTGGGCAGAGTCACATGATGCTCCTTGATGCCGTCAAACAGAAGCTCCGCCCCTCCTCTGAAAAGGAAACAACCTTGATTTTAACAAGCTCAGATTTTTTGGGGGGGGACATCCTTTATAAATTCATAAAGTAGCAATCCATGACATCTGACATAACAGAGTCAGTATACAGCATTATCTTAATCTGAACTCCATCAGGGTGGTATTCTAATTGTTTTCCTAATCTAGGATTAAAGCTGCAGGGGTGTGTTAACCTCAGCGGGGTATGAGTGATGTGGTGAAGAGAGGGCCTGGGAGAGAAAAGGGAGATGTTCCCCCCCCACAGAGAAATACAGAGGACAGACTTCTAGAGATCCTCCTTGGTGAGTGAGGGAGCCATAGACAGAGAAAGAAGGAGAGAGACAGAGAGAGACACAGAAGGAGAGACAGAGAGAGACAGAGACAGAGAGAGACAGAGAAGGAGAGAGACAGAGAGAGAAGGAGAGAGACAGAGACAGAGAGAGACAGAGAAGGAGAGAGACAGAGAGAGACAGATGTAGGTAGGTAGGTAGACCATGTAGGTCTGGTATGTTAGTATGCAAATGTGTTTGCAAGTGTTGACTGTGAGTTACTCTGTGTGTGTTGAGTGTGTGTGTGTTCTGTATTTGCACGTGTGTTGACTTTGCAAGTGTGTGTGTGTGTGTGTGTTTCCTCTGCTGCAGGTGCAGGGCCCATAAAGACAGCTCACATCCCTGGGAGAATCCATTCCTCTAGGGTTGGCTTAGAGCCCAGAGATCAGTGGAGCACAGCAGAGAGATGGAGAGAATAAGAGAGAGAGAGAGAGAGAGACAGGTTTGACCACTCACTAGCCAGTTCACTAGTACTTTGTCCAGAGTCCACCCATGAAGTGAGCCAAATTTCAATAATATGTCTCTCTCTCTCCTCGTCCTGTTTTCAATTAGAGAACCTCAAACATGCATGACTATGCCTCTATCTCAATGTACAGTGGTAGCATTCTTTCAGAGAATTGGCACTAGCGTCGAAGAAGACACGGTCAGAGGCTACTTCTGTGTCTAAGTCTCATCTATCGTATGCAGAACGTTCAGCACACACCACACGCTCTTCTGCCCCCCCCCCCTCCCGTCATATTAAACGTAGTATAGTGAAGCTGCGCCACTAGCCAACAGTAAATATGTTGTCTACCATGCGAAACAGAGCACATATACATCATTTTAGTCGCAAGATAACGTTCGAAAAGCATCTACTGGTGTGAGAGTATAGGCTTGTAACATGGGCTGATTACCATTCGAGTCTGGAAGCATCCACTCACGCTTCTATTAAAACGCACCGAACATTTCTCGTTCATTTTTCACACTGCACGGAATGCGAAGATACACACAACGATCGTAAATGACCGTAAAACATTCCAAACTTGACTGTCAAATTATAGAAATAATGAAGTTTGTACAGACCCAAACTCCAGGTGTAGTGCTAAGGGCGCCGCCATGTTTGTTGTCACAATCAGGAAGTTACTACGCAACGGCGACGGAAGTGACCAACCCGAAATAGTATTCGCACATTTCATCCCTCCATACGTGTACAGAAGCCACAGTGAATTTATTATTTCCTTAAAACACAGACATGTAAATGTTTATAGAACAATATACGTACTATACACTCTATAATAATTTGAACTAGAACCTTCTTCAATCATGCAATTTGAGAATGATCCTCTGCTATAGTGCAGCTTGCAAGATCCAAACAATTCAACAACATTCTCAACAGAGCGGGATGGGTGGGGAGTTGAATAAGAAGTGTGTGTGTTTGGATTGTGGGATGTAAAATATGCCTGGTTGTGGATGGTGTGTGTGTTCCCGAGCGTGCTTGATTTTAGGTTGCGTCTGCTTGTGTGTGTGTGTGTGTGTCTAACAAATCCCCCCTTCCCTGTCCTCTGTCATATTGGTGACAGGCCTGTCTCGATTCGGGGGGTGGGAATTGAATTGCAAATTCCCTGCCTTCTGTTGGTGTGTGTGAGGCTTCGCTGGCCCTTCCCTGCCTCCCATTCATGTGGTAATGAGTAGTCCAGGGGTGGAGCGACTCACGGAGGGACTGAGGGATGGGTGGGGTTGGGGGTGAGGGAGGGGGAGGGGGGGTGGAATCGGGTGAAGTCGAGGTGAGGGACCGGGTGAGGGACCGGGTGAGGAGACCAGGGGGAAGTGAGGGAACGCCAGGTGGGTTGTGGCAGGTCAAAGAGTGTAAACTTCACTAGAGGCCAGACCATTAGGTTAGAGTCATTCCTGAGAAACAGATCTTACTGTATGTCTGTGTGCATCCACGTTTTTCTCTCTGTGTAGAAATATCTTCAAAATAAACGTATTGGGGAGATTAATAATGACCTAAAACCAAGTGCACCATCATGGAAGGATGACTGACCTGCTGATAATGGAACCCACAAGGCGGTGCCAGCTGGCAGATGACGAACCCAAGCACTCAAAGACAAGTTCATTACAAATACTTGTCACCCAACCATCACTGTGGACCGGCCTGGCCAGCAATCTTAGCAAATATATTTTCTATATCAAATTCACATCACATTTAACATTGGCCCTGGAAATATAGTATATATCCTGTAGGAAGAAGAAGAAACCTTTATTTATCTTACAATGTGACACACACACACGCACGCTGGGAGCGTCTACACCAACACACACATGCACACACACATGCTTGAGAGTCCACCAATAAAATGATCTCTCTCGCTTTTCTCCCATCTTGTTCTCCTCCCTCTGAGGGAAGTGCTAAGTTCTTACCCCATGTTCTGGCCAGCAACATAGGCAGGAGAGCAATATGTTTAGCATTGGGGTTATGACCAGAGGAGAACGCACGTGAGCACAGAGAGAACATGCTAACTCAACACAGAAAGGCCTGAGAGCACCAACCAGTGTCCCAAGCAGGAATCCAACCAAACATGAGTTGAATCTACATCCGAGTCGTCACATTGTAGGACTGCTACAATGTAGCACAGTGTTACTGTGACGGGTGGCCTCAAATCAAGCGCACCTCATCTGGTTCTGGTTCATCTCTGCGGCTGATGATCCCATTCAGACGTCAGTACCTTCAGATCTGCTCACAGGGCCGCGGGTCTGGGCGGAGTCCCACAGGGCCAGCTGACAATGGGCCACACAATGGGCCTGCAGTGGAGAGCCAGAACAGATTAGGAGCACAAGGCGTGGTGATGCCGAGGTGCGAGGAGAAGGCATGGGGGAGGGGGGGGGGGGGGGAGGGAGAGCGGGAGGGGGGGGGGGAGCGTGGCCTGTCTATGAGACACATAAAGACATGTGATTAACATGTTACATGATAGCAGAGAGAATCCACTTATAATACACACATCCTTGGCTCTCAATGGCATGTTACGCCGATGTAACGCCTGCCTGTGTGAGTGAGTGTGTGTGTGTGTGTGGGGTGGGTGTGTTTTTGTGTGTGAGGGTGGGGGCAGAAGATGTCTGTTGAGAGAATTGAGAACGCATCTCTGTTGAAACAGTTGAAGATATACGCTCTATTTATTTCAATCCAAAGACATTTTATAAAATTCCCTTCAATTCTACATTGTTCTATCCTGTTCAATTCCATATCTGTTCAGTTGGATCCCCATTCTGTTTGAGTATATTGCATCATATTGTTGCATATCATACCAATTTAGTAACTACAGCATCAAACACTTTGATCCAAATATATGCCCTGAACTTGTTTGTTCTGAGCCCTTCCACCCCCCAAATTAAGTTAGTGAGACAGTCCATCTGCCTTCCAGAGCACAGTGACGAACCGCCTGCTCGTACCATTGTGTTACTGGTGGGGGGTGGGGGCCGGTTCAGTGACTGCTTTCTGGTTACAAGTATACAGAAGAGAAAGACACAAACACACACAAACACACTAACCTGGTCCCCGGGTGGAGCTCCCTGATGGGCCTGTGGAGAGGAGAGAGCCCTGCTCTGAGTGACACGCTGGCTAACACACATGCTGACACTACAACACACACAGACACACAGACACACAGACACGTGCACACACACGCACACACACACAGTGTAGGGCTGCATAGCGCTGGCACTGCTGCCCTGCTGGTCTGGGGACTGCTGCACTTCCTGCGGCTGCTGACTCACTCAAACACACACACTTTCAGACATGGAGACACACTCCCACAAACACACACCCACAGCGCCCCACATACGCAGTCAGACAGCCGACGCCATCAGACTCACGCCGACTCGCAGTCCCTCGCCCGCCCGCCCGCCCTCGGCCCCCTCACGGCTCGGTCCCGCCCCCTCATCATCCCCATCGGCCCCATCAACTCCCCTGTCCTCCTCCCCTCTCCTCCTCTCCCCTCCCCTCCCCTTCCACCCCCACCCCCCACCCCCCCCTCCCTGTTCGGACCCTATAGAACCATGTGATGTGTGATGCAGCGTCAGTGTGCCTGTGCGCATGTTCACTCTCGTTCACCAGCGACCACAGATGTCCGCGCGCAACACACACACACGCAAAGTCATGCACACGCGTGAAAAAGCACACACGCAAACACTCCCACAAATGAAAACACACAGACACACATGCAAACGCGTGCACATGCTTGAAAACACACAGACACACACAAACACATATACACACACAGATACCAACACAGTTCAAAACAGTTAGGCAACACATCTCTGAAGTTATGAAATTAGGCAAATTATACTCTCTAAACAAAAATCATAAGTAATAACTAAATTGAGATTGCTGCATATTGGTGTGTGTGGACTGAATGGGGGATGTGGCACTGGAGGAATCACCCAGAAACATGTTTAGTATTATTGAGGAAGGGCTGCCATCTAGTGGACAAGTTTATAAACAGCAGGCAAATGACATGAAAACGTTATGATGCATTTCTAAGGAATTTCCCCAACCCTTTACCCAAATATGATGATTTCCTCCCGAAACACAAACAAAATGGCAAATCTATTGGCACAGGCTTTATTTTATTTGGAAAACAAATGAATCAGTATTTACAGTACATAGAAAAACAAGGGGTTCACAAATCTGTTTGACGTCATTTTCTCCCTTCAGTTTCCAATCCAGAATGAATATATTTACATTAGGGAACATTGCATCTGTACAGCAGGAACCAGAAACAGTATATCTCACAGAACCGTAGTTCATCCCGGCACTTCCTACACCAGCAGGCTCCTTCTTCGACTGCAAACACTCCTAAGAGCTTTAGTTCACAATCCAGGAATTGTTCAAAGATTCAGTTTAGTTCAAGATTCATCGATTATTTTGTTTTCTGCTGGCTGACCTGAGCCCCCTACTGGACCAAAGAATGAATGAAATCCCCACACTGAGATTCTCCATCAGGCTCCTTGATAATCTGCTTTCCACACTAATAGTGAACACCAGGATTCAGGGAAGTCTATCTGATCCTGGATCTGAACCTACGAGTGTGACTTCCTTCCTCCTCCAGTTAAAATACTCCTGAACATCTTTCCTTCTCTCCTCCATTGATGACAATATGGATTGGCTGGCAGGATGGATCTCTTGATGAGCTTGCTAAGACCAATCCAATTAGGCTAAATCAATGATCATGTCAAGGAAGGAAGGAAGGAAGGAAGGAAGGAAGGATCTAACATATTCCCATTTTCTTACAGAGGAGTGTGTGTGTGTGTGTTTGAGAGTGTGTGTGTGTGTGTGCACGCGTGTGCGTTCTGCTCTGGGTCCCAGCCCTTCATTGATTGGTCTAAGTGATTGCATAGATCTGAGCGTGAGGGCGGGGCCTGGGTACAGCGTGACACTGAGGACCCTTCACACTCTCACACTCCCTCACACCTGGCAACAAACCTGGCAACCATGAAGCTGCCTCTCTGGTCACACAGCGTAAGACAGCAGACCAGGGTCTTACACAAGGAGAGGGTGAGCTTGTTTTATCTACAGAGTTGGCCCTTTTCTACTCATTTGACTGTGTAGCCTGATCAAATGCACCCAATGTACTTTGTGGGGTATTTGACCCATGTTTATGAAACACATTTCATGAATAATCAACAATGTTCATCCTTCAAAACTGAGTAAGTGTCTATTTACACTATTGCTAACTTATAAACCCTCATGTTAATGAACATTTGATCTGGAACGTTTCTTTAAAGCGTCTTCAGCAAAAAGATATTTGATGAAATCAACTCATGAATATGGTCCATAAGATGAATATGCAAATCAAAAGGTGTTTTACAGTTTTGGATTGCTTGGCATTGTTTCAACACTGGCTGTTCACAATGAGCATATATCCACACAATCGTACACACACACACATACAGTCTAACACACACACACCCACACACAGTCATTAGAATGTTCTAGAAGATCTCAGACCCAAACACATTCACAGCGGCTAAAACCTGAATCCTACGGCAACACAAGAGGCTCAAAAACGTCACCGTGGCAACATGGTCCCAACAGGAATGACATCGCTCCAAACTGGAATGTCCACTTCTCTGTGTAGGGGGACTATGAATGTTTGCTTGGTGCCTGTTTAGGAATATACAGTGTATCGTCCATTCCAGTCCTCTCTCAGTCCTGTTAGCTGCCTCCTCCACCTCCCGCTCCCCTCCTCCACCTCCCGCTCCCCTCCTGCAATCCCTCTGGACTCTTCCAGATCCATAGCAATAACACCAAGGTGGCCCGTACCAACTGTGAGTGCTGTGCTGCATGGGGGTGGGGTTGTGGTGAGGTGAGGTGCTATAGTTCGCTGTGGCGTACGGGGGGCTCCAGCTTGTGAGAGAGGGCGGTGAGAACTTTATCGAACTTGTCGTAGCGCTCGGCCTGGCTGCCCTCGGAGCCCCGGCTGCCCCACAGGAGACGCATCTGGAACTCGGTCTGGAAGATCTCCAGCACCTCCCCCCGCTCCTGGAAGCCTATCGGAAACGAAAGACAAGACCAGGAGATCACTGAATGAGGTTTGTTGTCATTTTAATGGTCCAATAAGACAAGGGAGTTGTAGTTCCTGTTTTTCTTAATTGGCCATGGGAAGAGAGAGAAGAGAGGGGAAGAGAAGGAGAGCAGCAGGGTCAATTTAAGACATAAACGATTACATTGTTCTGTTCAGATCACTATTGACACAGTTCAATACAGTGTCCATCGCTAGGGACCCTGGGATCAATACACCAGGAAGGTATTAATGATCAGTGTAAACGTATTGAGACCATGGACACACGCGTGCACACAGAGATCGTAACCTCAAATCAATGTCTGGCAGACATCCCGATGGACTCCTGCACCCCGAGACAACAGAGCCAGCATGCCACACCTGAGAGGAGACACACTAGCTAACACTGAGGGAAGCCACTCCCACCTCTCCTCCCGTCTCTCCCCCACCCTGCCCCATCCATCCCCCTCTCCTCACCCTGCCCTCCTCTCCTCTGCCCCCTCTCCTCACCCTGCCCTCCTCTCCTCTGCCCCCTCTCCTCACCCTGCCTTCCTCTCCTCTGCCCCCTCTCCTCCACCCTGCCCTCCTCTCCTCTGCCCCCTCTCCTCCACCCTGCCCTCCTCTCCTCTGCCCCCTCTCCTCACCCTGCCCTCCTCTCCTCTGCCCCCTCTCCTCCACCCTGCCCTCCTCTCCTCTGCCCCCTCTTCTCCACCCTGTCCTCCTCTCCTCTGCCCCCTCTCCTCACCCTGCCCTCCTCTCCTCTGCCCCCTCTCCTCACCCTGCCCTCCTCTCCTCTGCCCCCTCTCCTCACCCTGCCCTCCCTCTCATCTGCCCCCTCTTCCTCACCCTGCCCTCCTCTCCTCTGCCCCCTCTCCTCCACCCTGCCCTCCTCTCCTCTGCCCCCTCTCCTCACCCTGCCCTCCTCTCCTCTGCCCCCTCTCCTCACCCTGCCCTCCTCTCCTCTGTCCCCTCTCCTCCACCCTGCCCTCCTCTCCTCTGCCCCCTCTCCTCACCCTGCCCTCCTCTCCTCTGCCCCCTCTCCTCCACCCTGCCCTCCTCTCCTCTGCCCCCTCTCCTCCACCCTGCCCTCCTCTCCTCTGCCCCCTCTCCTCACCCTGCCCTCCTCTCCTCTGCCCCCTCTCCTCCACCTCTGCCCCCTCTCCTCACCCTGCCCTCCTCTCCTCTGCCCCCTCTCCTCACCCTGCCCACCTCTCCTCTGCCCTCTCTCCTCACCCTGAAGCTTGGCCTCAGCGTTGGACCGGTAGATCCCCCCGTGGTGTGCGATGGTGCGAGCCGCTTCCAGGTGACACATGACCACGTCCACGCCCGCCTCCACACTCTCCCAGGGCTCCAGGCCCTCGCCCTGCGTGGCCACGCCCCTCTCCAGCAGGGACAGCAGGGGCACCACGTGGGGGAAGGAGGTGATGTTCAGGGCTGGGCTCTCTGGAACACACACATCCAGAATATGACAGGGTTAAATACACCCACATGGCAGGGTTACACACACACACATAAGGTATGGGGTTAAACAGTTACAATGGTTGCACAAAAACACAGACAAATGTATACCTTTGCCATCGTTCATGTTCTTCATGAAGGGCTTGAGTTTCTTCTCATAGAGGATGGCGCCCTCTGTGTGTCTCTGACGCAACGTCATCCAGGTCTGCTCCAGACGAGAGATCTAGGGGAGAGACGGACCGAGGGGGAGGAGGGAGGAGGAGGAGGGAGGAGGACCAGAGGACCAGAGGACCAGAGGACCAGAGGACCAGAGGACCAGAGGACCAGAGGACCGGAGGCAAGGAGGGGGAGGGAAGGGCAGTGAGAACAACATGTACAAGTCAGTATTCTGAATGGTGTCATTGTTTAAGTCTGTATCGATGGTATAGGTTTATGGGTGCATTTGACTGTGCTATGTACAAACAGTATATGTGTGTGTGTGTCCCAACCAGTGTGTGTTCCAGACAGTGTATGTGTGCTGTAGTCAGTGTTCAGAGGCACAATTCATGTGAGCATATTTGTGTGTGCGTGTGTATTCCTGCCGGTGTGTGTGCATTTGAGCCAGTGTGTGTGTGTGTGTGTGTGTGTGTGTGTGTGCGTCCTACCTGAGGCAGCTCCAGGGCTCTCATCACAGCAGCAAAGCCGAACATGTTCCCCAGGCTGCTCTTCAGCTCGGCGGCCAGCTGGATGATCTTGTGGAGCAGAGCAGCCCTCTCCTCAGTGCTGCCAGTGCAGCCCAGCAGGTCCACTGCTGTCATGATGGACATGGTGTAGAACCTGGACCACACACAAGATCAGTTGGTGAGTCTGTGTGTGTGTCTGCAGAAGGAGGTCCAATCTCAGCGGATGTTACTCTCTGTGCGTGTGTGTGTGTGTGTGTACCTCTCCAGCAGGTCTAGTCTGAGCTGATGTAACTGTGTGTGTATTGGCCCGGTGTGTGTGTGTGTATTAGCCCAGTGTGTGTGTGTGTGTGTATATTAGCCCAGTGTGTGTGTGTGTGTGTATTAGCCCAGTGTGGGTGTGTATATTAGCCCAGCATGTGTGTGTGTGTATTAGCCCAGTGTGTGTGTGTGTGTGTGTGTATTAGTCCTGTGTGTGTGTGTGTATATTAGTCCCGTGTGTGTGTGTGTGTATATTACCCCCCCCTGTGTGTGTGTGTGTGTATATTAGTCCCGTGTGTGTGTGTGTGTATATTAGTCCGTGTGTGTGTGTGTGTGTGTATATTAGCCCCCTGTGTGTGTGTGTGTGTGTATATCAGCCCGGTGTGTGAGTGTGTGTGTATCAGCCCTGTGTGTGTGTGTACCTCTCCAGCAGGTCCAGTCTCAGCTGATGTCCGTGTGGCAGTGTCAGGAGCTCCAGTCCCGACCCCACTCCCATAGTCTTCTGCATCTCCTTGGTAACGCCAAGTATCCTAGCCACCTGCCCAGCACAAAACAACCAGGGGGAAAGGTATGAGAGGAGTGTGTGTGACGTGTGTGTGTGTGTGCGCACGGTTTGTGTGTGTGACCCAGAATCTGAGTGTGCGTATAAGACATGTGCGTGTATGACAAGTGTGTGTGTGTGTTGCTACCGTGCAGTCAGCCATGGTGATGTGCTTGGCCGTGGTCCTGGCATCCACCTCCGCCAGCAGCTCCTTCACCCTCTTCAGGACACCCATCTCCAGCGGCTTGTTCTCCAGAGGCATCATGGCCGACTGGTACTGGCCCGGACGAAACCATGACGCCATCTCCATCTGGGGGGTGCTGAATCCCCCCACCCCGCCCTCCTCCTCCCCCGCCTGGCCCTGGCCGCGCCCCTCCTCCACCCTGAGGCGCTCCACGTAGCTCTTGGCCGGCGGGATTGGCGCCACCGCGGGGGCGGGGCTAGGCCGGAGGTCGCAGTAACTGCCACTCTTGTCGCAGGCTTCCGATTGGTGGGCGTGGTGGTGGGGGCGAGCGTGGGCCGGGGTGGAGTGGGCGGAGCTGGAGGTGGAGGGGGGCAGGTCAGAGAGGCAGGGCAGGTTGTTGTTGGAGGAGGGGCTTAGCTGGGGGTCGCTGGAGCGCCGGAGGATGGGGGAGGGAGGAACCACCGCCAAGACACGCCCGCCTGACTGGCTCCTGTGTCTGGTGACTGGGGAGGGAGGAGGAGGTTAGATCTATGGGCGTGTGCGTTTATGCGTGCGCATGTGTGTGCATTGTGTGCATGTGTGCATGTGTGTGCATGTGTGTGCATGTGTGCATGTGTGCATGTGCGTGACTCACTGTGGCTGTAAGCGGGGGAGAGGGGGGCGTCTCCTATAGGAGACAGGGCACAGCGGTATTCCTGAATCTGGTCCAGGCTCATGGCACAATTCCTCATAGCATCCTTGTGGTGGTGGATGGTTGAAGGGCTGCAACGCACACAAACACACACACAACGGGTTAAATGTTGTTCCCACTGGAAGCCATAGGAGACATGCTTCCTCTGTGGCGTTCAGGGCCTCCGTCCTTGATCCAGGAGTGAAGAGTGGACCTCAGGGGGGAGAGGTAGTGAACAGGTGTGATGGTTAGGGCAAAGAGGTAGTGGACCAAGTGTTCTACAGTGGCTGCAGTAAACAAGAGGCAGGTTGTGCTGAGGAGTGCAGTACTGAGACTGGACCTAGAGAGGGAGGAGGAGGGGGTGGAGGAGGAGGTGGAGGTGGAGGAGGAGGACGTGGAGGTGGAAGAGGTGAGGGTGGGGGGTGCTCTCACAACACAGGTGTTCTGACTCCACAGGGCTCACACACACACACACACACACCACCTGCAGCCTGCCACAGGCTCCGGTTCTGGGTCAGGTTCTGGAGGGTCCACTGGGCTGGTAGACTCCAAGTCACTGACCACACAATGGGAAGGATGAATGAGACAACAACAGATTCGGTCATAATTAAACACACAGACACACACACACACCAGCACTCTCTCTCTCTCTCCCTTCCACCCTCTCTCTTCCTCTCTCTCACCTGTGTGGAATCATCTTCTCTGTCGTCAGCCCGTCCGTCATGGTTACGCTCCGTCTTTTGATGTACGCTCCCCTCGGACTGGATGGCGAGTGAACGGGCCCATGCCTGCTATTGGCCAGTGCGAAGGTGGCCTCCAGGTAGCGCAGGGGAAGCGTGCGGCTGATTGGACAGAAGATCTGGGCGGGGCTAGTCTGGGACACAGGCCGGCGGTTGCCTATGTAGAACCGGACCAGCTCTGGTATGGAGTCAAAGCTGTCCCGCTCCAACAGATACTGGACCTTGGTCTCACTGGACTTGACCAGAACCTTGGGAGGGCAAGAGAGATCTGTCAGAGAAATATTCATCCATCCATCCCTTTGGCTCTCCTTTCCTTTCTCCCTCCCTTCCTCCATCCATCCATCCCACCATTCTTCCCTCCCCCCATCCAACCTTGTGATCTTTTTTCCTTTTTATGAAGACATATTTTCAGGACACTAGTTTTATTGGGATAGAGACAGTAAGGGAAAGAAATGGGAGGACCTTCCGGAAATGACCAGGGCTGGAATCAAACCCAGCCCTGCGGTGAGGCCTGGACCTTGCTGAGCCAGCCCTACCTTGGTGATCTTGAAGTGCAGAGTCTCGTGTTCCCATCGACACGTCAGGACGTAGTCTCCCACGTTCACAAGCGAATCACGGACCAGGAAGTCTCCGCTCCGCACCACCAATGTCTCTGACACCTGGCCACAGACAGGAAGTGACAACAACGTAAACAAGGAGTGGGCAGGAAGTAGGTAAGTCATTCTAGTGCTGGGTCTTTGTTTCAGAGGGATGTTATTTACTAGGTGAAAAAGCTATCAAGCCGAAAGAAAATCATCTGTAATTTTGATGGAAAAAGTGCTGGATAAAATGGGTATGCAAAGGCACAGTTATGTAGAGAAAGGTACACTAATGTCACTATTACTAATTATATAGTGATAATGTTGTAATAACCTCTCCTAGCCAGAAGGGGGCACTGTGTGCTCAGAGTAGATCAGACTGCGCAGACAGGGATGGCTGCGTGGGAGCCCATCGCCATGGTGACACAGTATCCTTTTTACAAAGAGGCCCAGGGCTTCCCCCTATTTACACCTCTGCCTGAATAAATGAATATCTTATGAATGTATGAATACATTATGCTAATGTATAGCTGAGCTGAAGGCCGGCAGGTGGCCGGAACCAGAGATGGAGAGGGGCGTGTCAAGACCGTGGAACCTTGAAGTATGTGCATGTGTGTGTTAGTGTGTGTGTTAGTGTGTGTGGGGAGAATGTGATGGAGTGGGAGTGTGACCAGCTGTGGATACAGTGCATGTCTGAAACGTAACCACACACACACACACACACACACACAGCTGTTCCTCAGGCTCTGTGGGTGATGAGAACAGGTTTTCAGTTTCATGCTGTGTTTGTGGATGCAGCAGATTCATTATGAGTGTGTGGGAGGGACTTAATGACAATGACAGTCAGTAAGAATGAAAATAAAACGCTTCTCTGACAGGAATAGAGCTTAATAAATGTAAATATGAAACTTAATGGAGTACTATGATGCCACAGCAACTGTTAGTTTGTGTGTGTGTTTAATACAATAAGGAGTCTATCCGCTTTCTTCTACTACTGCATGTCTTTATTTCTCCAAGTACCTCTAGGGGTATGTGTGTGTGTTTGTAACTCTCGGGGGAGGTGTGTGTGTGTACCTCTAGGGGTATGTGTGTGTGTGTGTGTTTGTAACTCTCGGGGGAGGTGTGTGCGTGTACCTCTGGGGGGAGGTGTGTGTGTGTACCTCTGGGGGAGGTGTGTGTGTGTGTGTGTACCTCTGGGGGGAGGTGTGTGTGTGTGTGTGTGTACCTCTGGGGGGAGGTGTGTGTGTGTGTGTGTGTACCTCTGGGGGGAGGTGTGTGTGTGTGTACCTCTGGGGGGAGGTGTGTGTGTGTGTGTACCTCTGGGGGGAGGTGTGTGTGTGTGTACCTCTGGGGGGAGGTGTGTGTGTGTGTGTGTACCTCTGGGGGGAGGTGTGTGTGTGTGTGTGTGTGTACCTCTGGGGGGAGGTGTGTGTGTGTGTACCTCTGGGGGGAGGTGTGTGTGCGTGTACCTCTGGGGGGAGGTGTGTGTGTGTGTGTACCTCTGGGGGCAGGTGTGTACGTGTGTGTGTGTACCTCTGGGGGGAGGTGTGTGTGTGTGTACCTCTGGGGGGAGGTGTGTGTGCGTGTACCTCTGGGGGGAGGTGTGTGTGTGTGTGTACCTCTGGGGGGAGGTGTGTGTGTGTTGTGTGTGTGTAGCTCTGGGGGGAGGTGTGTATGTGTGTGTGTGTACCTCTGGGGGGAAGTGTGTATGTGTGTGTGTGTACCTCTGGGGGGAGGCGTGTATGTGTGTGTGTGTGTGTACCTCTGGGGGGAGGTGTGTGTGTGTGTGTGTGTGTGTGTGTACCTCTGGGGGGAGGTGTGTGTGTGTGTGTACCTCTGGGGGGAGGTGTGTGTGTGTGTGTACCTCTGGGGGGAGTGTGTGTGTGTGTGTGTGTGTACCTCTGGGGGGAGGTGGGTGTGTGTGTGTGTACCTCTGGGGGAGGTGTGTGTGTGTGTACCTCTGGGGGGAGGTGTGTGTGTGTGTGTACCTCTGGGGGGAGGTGGGTGTGTGTGTGTGTGTGTGTGTGTACCTCTGGGGGCAGGTGTGTGTGTGTGTGTACCTTTGGGGGGAGGTGTGTGTGTGTGTACCTCTGGGGGGAGGTGTGTGTGTGTGTACCTCTGGGGGGAGGTGTGTGTGTGTGTGTACCTCTGGGGGGAGGTGGGTGTGTGTGTGTGTGTGTACCTCTGGGGGGAGGTGTGTGTGTACCTCTGGGGGGAGGTGTGTGTGTGTGTACCTCTGGGGGGAGGTGTGTGTGTGTGTACCTCTGGGGGGAGGTGTGGGTGTGTGTGTGTGTGTGTGTGTACCTCTGGGGGGAGGTGTGTGTGTGTGTACCTCTGGGGGCAGGTGTCCATGGTACCAGCCGTGGCTCCTGATGTCAGAGGGACTGAGCTTCAGCTCCTCCTCCAGCTCCTTACGCAGCTTCTCAGGAGGAGACTCCAGCAGGTACTTCTCCTTGGAGAACTGACACACACACACATGCATACACACACACACACACACACACAACGGGAGGAACACAACGACACACCTGTTAGACAGACGACAACACTGCAGGCTAGCTGAGGAACTAATCACACAGAGATGCACACACACACACACACATACACACACTCGCACACAATGTGTGAAATCCAAGTCTGACCTGATTTTCTGAGGGATAGCTTATTAAGAAAGTCTTGAGAAACATCTTATTTGGATACGTGCTTAAAGTTCTTTTCAGAGTTTACGTAGTCTCCATTCTGTGTTATATTGGATGTTCATGACCTAACCTACTCCACATACAGCATCAATCTGTGTGAGTGTGTGTGTGTGTGTGTGTGTGTGTGTGTGTGTGTGTGTGTGTGTGTGCGGCAGATATGAGCTCAAATGAGGTATATTTAAAACAGCTGATGCAGCTTGGAACAGTTTCACAATGGAATGTTTTATAGCTGGTGTTTACTGTGTATGTGTGCGTGCATGTGTGTGTGAAAGAGAGACAGAGAGAGAGATAGTGAATGTGTGTGTCTAAGTGTGAGAGAGAGACAGCGCCCGAGAGAGAGATTGAGAGAGAGAGAGAGAGGCAAGAGGCAGACAATCAATGCCCTCGCCCCAGGTCACAATACGCACGCCTCTCTCCTTTCATTTCATCCACTAAATTGATTAAGGCCCCCCTCCTCTCCTCCTCCTCCTCTCCTCCTCCTCCGTCGGCCACTCGAAAAGAACATAGCGGGCAAATCTCAAGCAAATGGAAAAGGGTAAAAAAGAGGCCAAAGGAGGGAAAGAAACGAAGGAAAAAGACAAAAAAAAAACAAAAAAAGTAAGAAAAGGTGAGGAAAAGAATAAGCAACAAGGAATTAAAAAAAAAAACAAAGAAAAAAAAAATAAGTGTGTTGTTGGTAAGTTAACAAAAACATATAATTTAGAAGAGGACAACTTGCTTGTTTTCCATATCTATCTCATATCTATTCTCTCCACGATCATCTCCTTCTCTCTTCTTCTTTCTCCTCTCTTTCAAGTCTCTCACCCAATAAATCTTCTCTTCTCCCTTTCCACACTGCGGAAGGTTCTGTCTCCCATCCATCCTTTCTCCCTATCGCCCTTTCTCTTCCCTTCCCTCCTCCCTCTCCATCCCCTTCTCATTCTCTCTCTCCTCCCACTTCTTCATCTCTTCTAACCATCTCTGTCCCTCATCTTCTCCTCTCCGAGACCGATCGCCGCCATTCCATTCAACCGTCTGCTGCCCCCATCTCGTTCTCCTCCAACACCGAAAACGCTTGCATACATCGCTGGCCTTTCTCTTCTTCTTGCGGGTCACCGATTTCAGCAGGCCTTCATCCTTGCCTTGGCATCCTCTTCCCGTCAAAGCTCATGCAATCTTTTCTGTCTTGCCATCGCTTCTCCTGTCTCCTTTTTCTTTCAAGTACAGATCCGGGTCAGCTGCATGCGCGAGTTAATCTGGGTTCACAGTCGATCCTCTGTCCTCTCATTCTCAATCAGTTCTATACGGAACGGTGTTCCCAGCATCCGCCTTAGTCCACTGCAAGCGTCTCGCCGTCCTCTAAGGCCTACGGCCCATCCTTCCGCGCGTTCGCTTTCACGATCTCGCATCTCGGTCTTCAATCGGTCTGTCCCCTGACTTTCCCCATGGGCCCCGCCCATCCCCCAGGCGGTCCCCTGATGGAGAGAAGATGGTATAGGAGGAGAAAGGAGCGCGGAGGGAGAGGAGGCGGGCGCCTTCTATGCATTTCTAGTGTATGACTGAAGGCATCCGAGGTCGCATCGCTCTACTCGCTCTCCATGGCGCATGCGCATCGCTATGGCCTCACACTAGGAAGGGTAATGTGTGAGATCTAGGTGTATCTAGGGAAGGACGAGTCATACATGGACAGTGACGAGGAGAAAGTATGAATAAGCGAGCAGTTCAACTCAGTCAAAAAAAGTATAGGAAACTTTTGGATGAAGCGACACTACATGATAAGGAGGATATGGATAAGTAGATTAAATGTGTGTGTGTGTGGTGGTGAAAGTGTGAGGTGTAGTGTGTGTGTGTGTGTGTGCTAGAAGGGGACAAAGAATCAGGGTACAACAATAAAAGGACACAGCAGGGATCAAAAAAAGTGTGAAAATGGATAATTGAGACTTTTATCATAACTCAGTTTTCCGTCGGCAACACCAGAGAGTCCACGGGGGAAGGGATGTAGATATGGATGGTTGATGAATTAATGACAATAATGTATAGCGTGTGTTATGTACCCAATAACATATACCTTCCCTTGATTGTGGGAAGGCTTCACAGTAGTCTGTGTGCGTGTGCTGTCGTGCACTACGGTAGAGCAATGCGTGTGCGTCGATCGTAGCGTCGTGTATCTACACGACTGTGTAAGTGCGTGCGACGTCATGACTGATCAGCACGTGTGTGTGCGTGTGTGGCGTGTGAGCTGCGTTAGTTTTGCGCGCATCATGGCAGCATATAACACTAAAAAAGAGGGTGCAGTGGGTGTGTGGTAGTGGTTTAAGAGACAACACGTGGAGTAGCGAGATGAGTCCTCTCTTGGATCATAGATCTATGTATATACATACAGGATAGGGGACGGATCTAACACAGTACTACAACTATGTAAAACATACTGAGTTAAGATGGTGTGGGGTAAAGAGATGTCAAATGAAGGGTGACAATAACTATAAAGACAGTGGGGAATTTAGGAGGATGTGGAATGGACGAGTACAGAGGGAAGTAGACGGAGTATAAGAGGCAAGTAGAGGAGAGGGAGGAGGATAATGGAAAGGAATATGTGTATCTGGACGAAAGAGACACAAGATAGAAGAAGGTAGGAAGGAAAGTAGTGTTTAAGGAAAAAAAAGTGATGGTAGGGATGCTTCTGGAAGCGGTGGATGGAGGTGGAGGTGGTGCGAAGAGAGGGTGGGTTGATTCGGAAGAGGCAGGAGGGGGTAGGAATTAAGAAAGGGTTAAGAGAAAACGAGAGAACTGGACGAGAGTATGTAGAATAAAAGATAATGTCTAAGGACTAGCGAGTGATGGTGTACCACAGTATAGGTGTTCGCATCCCGACTGCCTCTATGGCCTGATGTCGACTGGGATGGCCCCTGGTAGGCTTGGGTCTGCGCTGTAGGGAAGGGGGGGGGGTGGTAAAAGGGAGAAAGATGGGAAGAGGAAAGGAGGGAGGAGAAGAATGAGAAAGATGAGAAGTGAGAGGAGGGGAAGAAGATAGGGTAACTAGAATAAGGAGAAAAGGACGTGGTAAAATGGACAATGACAACAGGTACCACACACACCCTCACCTCCCATAAGGTACAACACAAAACAACACACCAACACAATCCCACCAGAGGTACACACACACACACTCCCCCCAGAGTAAACCACACACACACCTCCCCCAGAGGTAACACACGTACATCATTGCCCTGCTCTCTTAGTATGATCTCCACTAGATTGCCACTTTCACTCATAGGGTAACACCTAGTCGTTCGTGTGTGCTAGTCTTAGGATGTGCTCAGAAGTGGGAATCACTTCCCTTGCGATGTAGCATCAGTGTCGCTATGTGCATGGCACGTTAAACACCATGCCCTAGCACTCTTTAAACATAGTATCCTAGCAGCTATGGGCATGTCTACTATTCACGGTATTGATCATCACCACACAGCCTACATAAGTTTCTTTGCAACATGCTGCATGGCACACTGCTTCACTGGGAGTATATTCAATAGGATATTATACACGCCAGAACCTATGTCATGTAAGAGTCTCTCGAGATAGTGGAGGAACTGGCCCAGAAAGGTGAAAAGCGCTCGTTAATTAATTCTCCTCCACTGCTGACCCGGGAACTAAACTTAACTACCACAGCCTACAACTTTTTAGCCGACTGTACCTAGGGCTTTTGCGATTCATTGCGGCAATGAGGGACGGAGAGCGTACGCACACACACAAACACGCACACACACACACACATACACCACATACAAATACAACATCCAGGATGCGAGCCTGGGTTAGGGGGATATAGAGAATACAGGGGAGAACATGGAGTGAATTTAAGGGGTTGCAGTACGTGTGTGTCTGTGTGTGTGTGTGCACCCCTTCAAACTGTCATGAATACTGATTCATCATTTACTTGCCCACTCTTTCCCGTTCCCTTACTCCTCTGCCAACCAATCACAGCACACCGGCTAATGACACCCCTGCCCCCTCCACCCAGCAAGAGGTGAAACTACCCATCAGTCAAAGTCACCCCCATTAGCATACAGCCCAAATGTTTACATCCCAAAACAAAGAGAAAAACAGGGAAAAAAGCAGAGGAGAGGAGGAGAGGGGGAACAGAGGAGGAGGAGAGGAGGAGAGGGGGAACGGAGGAGGAGGAGAGGAGGAGCGGGGGAACAGAGGAGGAGGAGAGGAGGAGAGAAGGAGGAGGAGAGGAGGAGAGAAGGAGGAGGAGAGGAGGAGAGGGGGAACAGAGAGGGAACAGAGGAGGAGGAGAGGAGGAGAGGGGGAACAGAGGGGGAACAGAGGAGGAGGAGAGGAGGAGAGGAGGAGGAGGAGAGGAGGAGAGGGGGAACAGAGGGGGAACAGAGGAGGAGGAGAGGAGGAGAGAGGAGGAGAGAAGGAGGAGGAGAGGAGGAGAGGGTGAACAGAGGGGGAACAGAGGAGGAGGAGAGGAGGAGAGGAGGAGGAGAGCTCAGACCCTCTCTAATGAAGGAGGGCTAGAGAGCAGTCCACTCCAGCAGAAGTGGAATGAACTCTCTCAGCTAGACCCCTGCCCCCGTTGCTATGGCAGCAGTCTGAAGTAAGGGGGACCCCCCACCCCCATCCACTGCAGACCAGAGCTAGTAGCATACCCCCCCCCCCCTCCCCCCCCCCCCCCCCCACACACACACACACACACACAAACACACACACCCTTTCTCCTCTGTCTCTCCATCTGGGGGGCTCTGGGGGGGCTGGAGCCCTGGATTACACATGAAACACCCAAAGATCCCTCCATCTCTGATCACAATCTTTCTCTCTTTCTCTCCATCCCCCCTTCTCTCTCTCTCTCTCTCTCTCTCTCACACTGCATCATCAATCCCCAATTGACCGCCCTCTTCATACATGGGGTCCCTACAGCACGACTCCTCTGTGGTCTCAGACAGGGCCGCTTCTATAGTCATGTGGCCAGACTGTACATATGATTCAGCTTAGCTGCTGTTTATCTAATAACACACACACACACACACAGTCCAAGACTGATAACAATGACCTTCTACTGTCATTAAGGATGAAGATCTGTCCGTATTCATCGTAGCAGACTGGTGCTGATGCACACACACACACGGAAGGCATACTGCAGGGGAGCTCAGTGCCAGCAGTTATCTCTCTCTCTCTCACACACACACACACACACACACACACACACACACACACACACACACACACGCGCCCACACACATTCACACACCCCCTCCAGAAAAAGAGTGGTGTCACTCTTGCGCTGTGCCCCCCTCCCTAAGTGACAGCTGGCTGACAGGATGTGATACAGTCCTGGCCTCCCACCGGGCTGTGCAACGCCCCATATCCCTCCCCCTCACTTTCTCACTTTCTCTCCTTCGCTCTCCCTTTCCTTCACTTTTTCTTCAGACTCCCCCTTGCACTCACACTCACTTTCATTTAACAACCAGCCTTGTTCTGCAGTTCATCCTAACGTGCATTTCTTTGTGGCAAAGCAAACTCCGACCCCCCCCTCCCACCGACACACACACACACGCAAACACTCAGGGGGTGGAGATGCTCAGTGCTCTAATGGTTCCTGACTGTTGACTATGTCTCCCAGCATTCGGTCTCTCTCCCCAGACTCCCAACCTCTGTTTTCACTGCTAAACAGGCCTGTAGGGTGAAGCAGTGAGTTCACTGGGGAGGAACACTTACACTTATACACACACATCCCCCCCCCCCCACACACATGCAATACACATGCAACACACACACACACAATGAGGAACAACCCGCTGAGAATAAAGTGTAATAGACACACGCAGCTTTCTGAGCAGTCCTAAACAGATCTATAGGAACTAGGTCATCTGGACTGTGTGTGGGTGCGTGTGTGCATGTGTGTGTGTGCAAATGTACGTGTGTGTGCATGCGTGTGTGTGCGTGCGCCCGTGCCAGCGCCTCTCTGACCCTGATGTTGCACCCTTGTCTTGTTTAGCATCTAGATAAAGTCATCATCACAAAGCTGCTCCTGTCAAGGATCACCCAGCTGCCCCCCCCCCCCCCTCTGCCCCACCCGCACGGCCCACACCCCTCTCCCCAAGGGGGAGGGTCAGGGCCAGCCGGAGGGGGCAGCTGGGTCTCAGCCAGGACCACGGCAGGGGAGAGGCGGGGTGGTGGTGGTGGTGGGTGGGTGGAGGGGGTAGTAGACTGAACTCTGATTAAAAGAGGACTGCTGAATTGTAGCCAAGAGGCAGCGCTCATGCACACCCATCAAGACACGCACACCCACACACACACACACACACAAATACACATCGGCCACCAGCCATGCAGTTCCCAGCCTTTCCTCTTTTACATCACATGCTTCGTCTCCTCCTCCCCCCCCCCCCTCTTCCCTTCCTCCCCTCCTCCTCTGTTTTCTCACCTCCCGCTTCTCAGTCCACTCAGCACGACCACATCTGGGGATGCCGTTGCCGTGGTTACCCCCTCTCTGCCCAGCTGGTGGAGACCCAGGGGAGGCATGCAGACTGCACGTGTGTGTGTGTGTGTGTGTGTGCAGTGGGGTGAACTGAGGGGTGTAACATGGCTGGTTGTGAGCAGTCACTTCCCCTTGGTATCGATTTAACATCAGCTGGGGGGGGTGTGTATGCGTATGTGTGTGTGTGTGTTTGTGTATGTATGTGTGTGTGTGTGAAAGAGTAAATGATCAATATCCATACCATATTTTCTTCTGTCTAAAGGGAGCAAGCTGTGATCTATGTGCCTATCTTCCTGTCTGTCTGTCTGTCTGTCTGTAATGGCTGGGATGAAGGGATGGAGACAGCCAGGGAGATAAAAGAGAGAGATCCCCTGCATCTGTCTCTGTAGTTTAAACCATGTCGTCCTGCCTCCATCCATCTCTCTGCCCTTTCCCCCTGCCTCTGTCCCGTTGCATTACAGTGTGAGGTCTATCCCTCTCCCTCCAGCCCTCCGTCTCCTTCCATCTGTCTTTCCCTAACGCACTCTCCTTTCTCTCTCTGTTCCTCCCATCCGTCCTCCCTCCTCCTTCTCGGTTGCTCCTTCTGCCTGTCAGCTCGGGCGCCGGCTGTCCGCACTTGTTTGCGTTCGCGTGCGTGTGTGTGTGAGGCTGGTCGAGCCGTCACACTGACAGGTACAGCAGAAACACTGGGATCTCTGCGCTCCCGGGAGAAGGAGAGAGAGAGGGGGAAAAGAGAGAGACGGAGATAGAGGCCGAGATATTGAGAGAGGAGAGCGAGCTAGAGAGAGTGGAAGTAAGAGAGAGGGAGAAAGACAGAAAGATATGTTGTTTATATATGGAGAGAGCACCTCCCTCTGCCCTCCTCCACAACTATTATTGGCCAATTGTGGGGCTGTGAGGGGTCAAGGGTCAAGGCCCTGATGGATTGTGGGACTTGGGGGCTCATCAATACTAACCTGCTTCTGCTCCCGGGGCAAGCCAACCACAACCGCCCGATGACGGGCCTATCCGTTTCCACGGTGACAAGTGCCAAGGTGCGAACATGAGACAGAGCAGGGGCTTTTTTTTCTCCCCTTATTACAGAGGCTTTTACACGGTCAGATAAACCGCAAGCCCCACGATGCATCTCTGCCTGCTCTCACTGCCAGGGGCTGCCGACGAACAGGAAGCTAAAGACAGCAGGAAGCCATTGAATGTGTTTCCCACTGTGTGTGTGTGTGTGCATGAGGTTGTGCGTGAGCATACAGAGACTCATCCTATCGATTAATCAATAAACTTCAGCGGAGGATTAATTGTGTTCCCTACAACACGTAGCGGCTGGAATCATGGAGACTCTGAAATCCAATAAAACTGTGATGAGGACAGGCCGTGCTCGGAGAAACACTCAGAAGTTCATATTTACTTATTAATCATATATTTCAGATGTTCCGTATCTAGCAGATTTGACTCAGATTCGACCCATTATCTGACTGCAATTCATGCCTGACTGTCTTTAGGAGTGATTCGGTCACTCCCTATCTGACTCTGTATGACTCCTCTAACTCTCCATAGGCTGCGGACCCTAAACACTGGTCTGACAAACCAGAACACACATAAACAGGTCAATGAAGATGAGAATGAGAGGAGATGAGCAGAGGGTGGGAGAGATTGGCGAAAGGGAGGAATTAGAGAGAATAGCAGAGAGAGAGAGAGACAGAGAGAGACAGAGAGAGACAGAGAGAGAAACAGAGAGAGAGAGAGAGACAGAGAGACAGAGAGAAAGAGAGAGAGAGAGGGGGGGAGAAACAGTAGCTCTCTTCCAGAGTCTCTCCTGACCTGGCCAATCATAATGATATGTCGATGAAGCCGTTTGATGTGATAGGTGGACAGGAGACGCATGTCAATCAGGATTCCTGTCAGGGCTTTTACTCCTATACAGACAGGCAGCCACACACACAAACACAACAATAAGGTCAACTGGTCACTGTGAAAGATTACTATTTGGGTAGTCAAATACACAGTCACACACATGTGAGCAAGCGCGCACACACAGACACACACACACACACCTGCCAGGCTTGGTCTGACTGTGATAAGACAGAAAATTTCAGAAGCTAACAGCTTTTTTCAAGTTGTGGCTCTATCTTCAGTATGCACTGTCAGGAGAATTTACTACCTCCCATCCCCCTCCTCTCTCTCTCTCTCTCTCTCTCTCTCTCTCTCTCTCTCTCTCTCTCTCTCTCTCTCTCTCTCTCTCTCTCTCTCGTCTCTCCCTCTCGTTCTCTCTCTCTTGCTATACATCCCTCCATCCTAACTGCTGCAGCAGCTAGCCACAGAGTAGTGATGCCATTGGCTAGTGATGATGTCACCATTTCCTGGAGGCTGCCAGGCACAGCATGTGATTGGCTACAGGAGAAAGACAGCAGCAGAGGGCTGAGGTATCACTTTCATTCATGCAGGGATGAGCAGAGCAGAAGAGAAGGGTGGGAGGGAGGGAGGGAGGGATAAAGAGAGAGAGGGAGAGAGAGAGAGAGAGAGAGAGAGAGAGAGAGAGAGAGAGAGAGAGAGAGAGAGAGAGGGAGAGAGAGAGAGAGAGAGAGAGAGAGAGAGAGAGAGAGAGAACCCAGCTGGGGTTTTGGAATAAGGGCTGGGCAGGGATGGACTGAACTTTGATTGACAGCTAGGGGTCTGTCACAGACACACAAGACTGTTAGTCCTGTCCACATCAGTGAGGGAGAGAAGGGAAGAGTATACCTGCTCTCCTAATGGACCTCCACACACACAAGCACACCCTCGCAACACTCAGCTGATGGGGGGTTGGGTTATGAGAGGTGGGTGTTGTCTGTGTGTGTGTGTGTGTGTGTGTGTGTGCGCTGGGCCGTTGCCATGGTGACGAGCAGATGGAGCTCATCCTGCTGGCTGGGGCTCTCTCCGTCAGCGGAGGGAGCGGGAGGACCCCTCCTTCTAAACACACACCGCACGCACGCACGCAAACACACCTTCAGCACCTCCGTGCCCTTGCACATTCATCAAAGAGTTGTGTGTACACACAACACACGCACGTTCGGAGCAGATGTGTGTGGCCATGCACACGTGTGTGTGCCCAAATATGTGTGTGTATGTGTGTGAACGTGTGTGTGTGTGTGTGCACCACCGTCCCGGAGGAAGAACTTGCCCTCCACCAGACGTGTTCTTCCGTGAGGCGCTCATGGGAAATGAGCCTGCGATACCCTGCTGTGGAGTCACCCTCACACTTCTCTCCCTCCCTCCCTCCCCCCCTCCCTCCCTCCCTCCCTCCCCCCCTCCCTCCCTCCCTCCTTCCCTCCCTCCTCCTCTCCCATCCCCCTCTCCCTCCACTCAGCGTATGATGTCATTGTTTTGCTGTTGTTGCTGGTCTCTATGCCCAGAGGAGCGAGAGCTACACAAACTGGAGATGTCCTGGAACGATCGGCCCCTTCCATCCATCTCTCTCCATCTATCAGTTCTGTCAATCTCTCTCCCTCCCTCCACTCTTTATCTCCAACCTCACCTCGCCCTCGCAATATGCTATGAAACTGGAGAAGTCCCAAATAGCAAAGACTTGATTTGTTGGAGACACCTTGAGTGTTGTATTGCTTGCGGAAATGGGTGTGGCTTTAACTAACTGCCGGCTGCCTGCTTGCTTGTTTGTCTGTCTGAGACACACACAGTTTAGCTGACTCTAAGCGTTTCTGTTTAATGCTGTCTCTCTCTCCTCTCCTCCAGTCTCCGCTCCTCTCTCTCTTTCCATCTCCGCAGCAACTCATCAGGATCCCCATATCTACAATCTAAACAGTTTAATCCTAACATCCTTGTGTGTTCAATTCAATTATCGACATAATCAAATTTGAGTGTAATTTAATGTTTCATTTCCAAATCCCGCAGAACTGTACTTTAAATGATTACACATCGTTATCATAAATCATTTTATTAAAAAAATGTTAATCTTGTCTACAGATGATGCCAGGCTTGGCTTATCTGTTATGAAAATGAAATATGGTCTTTTACAGAAAATGCTAATTTTTGTCTTCTACTTGAGATGCCATCTAGACGCCTGCTTGTATCTCCCTACTGATCAAAGTCTTTGTCTGTTGCTGTGCTGGTATTCTCAGCCCCTCTCTACAAATCACTTACTGGCACTTTTACTGGCTTGGGTCCTTTCATAAAATAAAATGATGCATTTAGAATTCCACTAGGGCTCTGGCAGCCCGTAACTCAAACACGGTCTTAGTTAAAGAACCGCAGGAGCGCAGAACCACCTAAGCCCAGACCAGGAAGTGATGGAGGACCGAGGCTGTTGCGTTGGTACCTAGTTACAAGAACCGTGAACCTTATCCAGATAATCCAGATAAACGTGTTCCATGTGTCTCCTCTTGCCTGAAGAGCCAGATACTGTTGCACCAGCACATGTTCCACTGAATGATTTACTTAACCGAAGGTGGTCTGCCTATCCTTTAACTCGCTCTTATCACCAACTGCAGCATGTGTCCCTCTTGACCTCCGGAAGGCATCGACACAGGTGGTGGTGGTGGGGGGGGGGGGGGGGGGGGGGGGGTTGGGGTGGAGTTTAGGGGAGGTTTCTGGAATATGGGGGGTGTCAGGGTTGGAGAACGTGATGGGGGGTTGAAAGGTTGAGTTTGGTGGGGGAATGGGGGTGTAGAGTATGTGTGGGGTTGAAAGGTTGGGTTTATTGGTAGTGGTGGTGTAGGGGGGGGTGGGGGAGGTCAGACAAAGAGTTCAGAGAGATAAGGAGGCGTGCTTCAAAGAGTGCTCCCCGGGTCCGCACATACACACATGCAGGCACACGCACACAAGTGCACACACACAAGCGCACACACACACCTATGCATGGTAATAACCCCGCAGTAACCTGCTTTTGCACCTCCATCTCTGGGAAACAGAGGCGCACACACGTACACACACACACACACACACACACACGCACACACAGTCTGAGGTGGGTCTATATGTCAACACATTCACACCTCTGCAGCTCTCACTGTCAGTCCAGTCCAACACAGCTCCTTTATTATCCAGTTCCCTCTACCCATCCCTCTCACTCTCTCTCCGCACACATATTTCTCCCTCTCTTTCTCTCTCTCTCTCTCTCTCTTCTCTCTCTTTCTCTTCCCATCTCCCCCTCTCTGTACAGAGAGCACCTCTCAACATTTTCCTCCTCCACACTGACAGCTCATTTCTCTCCTCTCCTGTGTTCCCCCAAATTCTCAAAGATGGCACATTCTAGCCCCCCATTTTTAAATCCCCCTATTGAAACTGCCCAGGTGGACCGGTCCATCAGGTGTAAGACTCCCGAATAACAGTAATAAATGAATTCAGGTCATGGTGGTCCTTCAACATAATCATCACCTCCCTGACAGAAGTAGAGCTGACTGGGCTTTTAGTGTTCTATAGAGCTTTTATCACTGGCTACCTCAATCAAAAGGTAGGAAAGGCAGCAAAAGGAGAGAGAAAGAAGGAGAGAGAAAGGAGAGAGAAAGGAGAGAGAAAGAAGGAGAGAGAAAGGAGAGAGAAAGAAGGAGAGAGAAAGGAGAGAGAAAGAAGGAGAGAGAAAGGAGAGAGAAAGAAGGAGACATAAAGGAGAGAGAAGAAGACCGAAGTAGAAAGAAAGGGATTATTGGGAGAAAAAAAGATAGAGAGAGATCAACCTGCACCTACATTGTCGGCTCTTCAGAACAGGCTCTTCACACGACCCGCTGATCCCTCCTCTATCCCTCCCTCCCTCTGCTAGTGCACTCTAACCACCATCATTAAGGTCCCACCCATGCAACGCCAAAAGAATAAACTGTTCAATTATTTGGAGTGTTCTCTCTTCTTTACAACGTGATGCAACTATTTTTACAAATTCATTTACCAGCCAAAGAAAGTTGAATACCAAGGATGACAAGCCTACAGAAAGTAAATGCTAATCACCATCACCCTAATGAACCCCTTCTCTACTTCTCCCCAGAGAGAGGGGGAGGGAAAGAGAAGGAGGAAGGGGGGGGTGAAGGAGTCTGGCTGGAGAGAAAACGAGAGAGAGAGAGACAGAGCATGGCGGATGGTTAGGAGCTAGACTGTTTCAAAACATCCCTTTTTAATGAGCAGATCTCTCTGTGAGAGTCTGTTTTCCTCTCCCTGTTAAACAGCAGTTTAGCTCAGACACCCCCCTCGCAGCCCCCCCCCCTCTCTCGCAGCCCCCCCCCTCCTCGCAGCCCCTGGGTTGGGGGGGCACACACTGCAAAGAGGATTTATTTGACTGTGGAACGCTTCAGAGATGGGGTGAAAGGGTAAGAGAGTGAAGGGGGGGGGGGGGGGGAGTGGGGGGGGGGGGGTGTACTGGAACGGGTACAGGAGGAGGGGATGAAGGAGCACGATGGTAGGTGGAGAGCGGGATGGAGGGGGTTTTGGGGTGGGGTGGGGGTGGGGAGATACCGAAGAGTCGAGAGGATTACATCCAGCGTGTTTGAATACTTAACACGCCAATCGGGCCACAACACCCACACACGCACACGTGTGTGTGTGTGTAGCGCAGGCCGGCAGTGTGCCAGATAAAGCAGTATCTCTCTCCGGGGGCTCAGTCAGAGGGGATGGGGGTGGGGAGGAGGGGGAGTACAGACATGAACTACACAATAGTATCATGCCCAGCAGCTGAGCTGCTGTGACAGTTAGAGTTCAAATCCAGGTCCGCTGTGTTTGCCCACCGAGCTAAAGCCTAGAAAAAGTCAAACCTTTTTTGTTTTGGTGGTGGTGGGGGTCATTTAGGATCTTTTTCCACCAAATATTCAGTTATATAAATAGCAATGGTCCCGTGTGACCTGACAATTTATTCTTACAGGGTTCTCCTGAAACACACGGGCCAACTGAGAACTCTCCTTTGAAGGAGAATCTGTGCCAACTAAATAGCCTTGATCTGATGAAGCTGTGATCTCTAATCCTATGGGTGATGAAGGGGGGGTGCTATGAAGGGAAGCTGAGGGGGGGTGGGGGGTGGAGGAGGCATTATAGTAAGAGGGGGTGGGGCCTGATGGGAGGGGGTGGCATGATACCCCTCAGCATTGAGGATCCAGACTGGCAACGCTGACAAGCTGGCTGGATGGTTGTCTCACTGGGTCTAGCTGACTGGGAGGCTGACTGGTTGGCTGGCTGGATGACTGACTTGATGGCTTGCCTACTGAGTCTAGATGACTGGGAGACTGGCTGGCTGGCTGGATGACTGCGTGAGTGACTGGTTGGCTGGCTGGGTGACTGACTGGTTGGCAAGCTGGCTGACTGGCTGAATAACTGCCAGACACAGAAAAGGGGGATTAAGGTTCGCAAAAAACAATGAGCAGCGAGAGGCTGGGGGCAGATGGGGGGATTTGAGGTTCAATCCCTGTTACAATGGCCCAGTTAGACTGGCTGGGAACTGGGGTTGACACCCACAGACACAGCAGACACAGACACACACACACACACACACACACACACACACACACACACACACACACACACACACACTAGTAATCCTATATTACTGCAGGTTCTCTGTTCAACAACTCTGTGTTGAACAGAGTTGCTGTAGCTGTCTGCCTCTGGCTGTCCTGGCTCTGACAGCAACTGATGTAAACACTGGACACACACTCACCTTCCCCTTGCATGCAACGCACAACTCAGAAACTAGCAGGGGATTGCACGTTTGTGTAAATGAGTGTGCGTGTGTTTTGTCTGTGTGTTTTGTGTCAAACATAATGCCTGGAACCACTGATTTCATTCCTGCTGTTATTCTCCCACTCTGCTATAATGTTACAACCGAAAGTCAGGCCACAATGTGCCAACGACACACACACACTCACACACACTCACACACACACTCACACACACACAGCCCTAGGTCATCTCTCAGGAATCAGCTATGCTCTGGTTTCTCACCGTCCGGATTTAGACCACAGAACAACTGATACCCTCTCAATGATATCACTGCCTCTCTGGCTGGTACACACCCCTGACTATCCCTCTTTCTCTCCCTCTCTCTCTACCACACACACACACACAGACAGGGATCAGTAACAAACTCTCATATGTACTCAAGCTAAAGCCCCAAATATTCCTCATTAAACAAATAAACCCCTCATGTCCCACACACTAACTCTCTCGCTCTCATACACACACAAACACATACATGTCTGTATGTCTTGTGAGTGAAAATTCCTCTAACTCTGGTACATATGGGCACACACACACACTCGCGCTCTCTCTCTTCTCTCTCTCCCCCACACCACACACACCCTCACCTGCACCTGCATGAAGGATCCTCTGTAGAAGCAGCATGCTGCGGCTGACAGGGCGCTCCAGAGGCTGCAGCGCTCCGTCATGGCTACACTCCTCCGCTCCCCCTCTCCTCTCCTCCGCTCCCCTGGGCTGTGTCCTCCCTGCCCGCAGGCCCCCCCCGTGCCGGCTCGGTGTCAGTCCTGCAGCGGGCTGCTAGCAGCTCTGGGTCATAGCGCTAACGCAGGCTACGCTAGCTAAGCTAACAAACTGCTGCTGATCTGGGCTAGCTCTGAAACACTACTGACATCCCAGTCCCTAGCCTGCACCGGCTCTTTCTCTCTCTCTCTCTCTCTCTCTGTCTCTCTCTCTCTGTCTCTCTGCCTCTCTCACTCCCTCCTGTGCTGTGCTTCACAAGGCTGGTAGGGATTACCTCATAGCTTTCGGATGAAAGGAGTGGGTGGGGGGAGGGGGGACCAGAGGGAGGGATAGGGGGAGGAGGAGGAGGAGGAGAGGGAGGGGGGATGCTCTCAGTGCTGTCGAATAGCAGAGCCAGACCCCACCCACTCTCTCCTTTACACCCAGCCAGAGACAATACTGAGAGAGGGGAGGGAGAGAGACAGCAAGAAAGAGAGAGAGAGATAGATAGAGAGAAGGAGAGAGTGATGTATGTAGCGATAGAGAGAGGCTGAGAGAAGGAGGGAGAGGAGTGAAGCTAGAGAGAGAATGGGGGAGACAGGAGGAGGGAGATGCCTCATAGTTGCAGCACCTTCTCAAAGGAATCTGTCTTTTATTCCTGTTTGAAAGGAAGCTAACTAGAATGGCAGGAGAGGAGGTTTCAAGGGACAACAATGCACACACACAGACTTGCACACACACAGACAGACTTACACACACACATACACACACACACATACTTGCACACACACTTGCGCACACACGCACAGACTTACACACACACGGTTCATGATATGTTTTGGACAGAAAAATGGAGCAAGTGAAAGTATGTGTGTGTGTTCCTATGTGTGTGTTCCTATGTGTGTGTTCCTATGTGTGTGTGTGTCTGTGTTCTGCAGCAGTAGCTACATGCCTCTGTCTCAGAATGCATTGTGTTTATGAAACTAGAGTATCAAGAAGCCTCACTGGCTTAGGTAAAACACACACACGCTCTCACTTACACACATAAACACACACACGCTCTTACGTACACACATAAACACACACACGCTCTCACTTACACACATAAACACACACACGCTCTCACTTACACACGTAAACACTCGCACACGTCACAGGGGCGGGTGGGGCTCTGGTCCCTGGGGCCTGCTTCAGTGACATCACAGAGGACGCCTCGCCATGGCAACCGTTTTAAAATCCTGACACCATCCTAAATTCTGGGAGTGTTTGCTCTTCCTGAATACTGCACTGCAGAGAGAGAGAGAGAGAGAGAGAGAGGAGAGAGAGAGAGGGAGAGAGAGAGAGAGAGAGGGACAGAAAGAAAGAGGGTGTGTGTGAGAGAGAGCAAGAGAGCGAGAGAGCGAGAGAGAGAGAGAGAGAGAGAGAGAGAGAGAGAGAGAGAGAGAGAGAGAGAGAGAGAGAGAGAGAGAGAGAGAGAGAGAGAGAGAGAGAGAGAGAGACCCTGTCGATCTGGATAAAGAGATGTTGGTGAGGGGCTGAGAGAATATCTCAGCCTTCTCTCTAAGGTCACCTTTACACACCTTTATACACACACACACACACACACACACACATAGGATGGTATTTAATCTGGTTAATGAATGAGAGCAGCCGAAGACAGAAATGACAGGACAGTATCATTAGCCTGCCTGTGTACTGTCAGACACATCTGTGTAATCCACACAGGATTACAGTCTATTTGAATAAACCCATGACAGCATCTCCATGTCCCTGAGCTCACCTAAACAAGCATGCATGTGTGTGTGTGCGTGCGTGCATGTGTGGATACACAAACACATGTGCTTTGAACACAAAGACTTGCAACCTAGTGTGAGAGCATTTGAGCTAATTGTATAGAGAAGAAAACGGCTGTGTACTGTTGAATAGATTTGCTATGAGTACACATGCGTGTGTGTGGGTACTCACATATATATGTGTGTGTATGTGAGAGTGTGTGTGCCTGCTTGAGAAAAGGTGCAGGTGGTATCCACTCATTACACCCCCTAACCTACTTATCACAAACGCCTAATGACACGCACACGCACGCTTCTCCGATCCCCCTGTCTCCCTCCTCTACCTCTCCATCTCCCCTGCTCTGTCACTGTCTCCTGTTTTCGGTTAAATATTAATTAATGAGCCCCCCCCCCCACCCCCCTGCCTCTGATCTGTCCTGAGGGGTTGGTGGGCACAATGGAGGAGAACCCCTCTGCCCGGGGGGGTGGTGGTAATGATGGTGGGGGGGGGGGGGGAGGGGGGGGAGGCGGAGGGAGGGAGGACAGAGAGAGAGATGGAAGAGGGGGGGGGGGTGGGGGGGGGGGGCTTCTGTCACAGATTACCATCAGGGATTGTGTGTGTGTGTGGAGGGGCATTCATTACAGTGATGCTACATATCAGCCCACCAGATAGAACACTATCACCCTCACCCTCTGGAACAAAGACCTGATAATGAAGCATCAGGCTGGGGGGGAAGGAGGAGGGGGGGGATGGGGGGGGGGCGGATGGGGAGCATTCTAAAACTGAGACTTCCGTTACAACATTGAATTGGAGAATTTAAGCAGTTTCACATTGTGCTGTACTATACTGTAGTGTGCTGGGCTGTGGAGGAAGAGAGGACTGGCTGAGGTGTGTTAACCCAACCGGTCTAGTCGAGGTACACAGCCTCAGATCAATGCTGCTGCTGGCGTCTTCATTTCAGCTTCACAGAACCAGAGTGTGTTATCACAGAGGAAGACATGGAACTGGAACCGGTCCACATTCACACACACACACACACACAAACAGTGACACACACACACCTGAGGTCTGTAAGACACCTACCGTGCATAACAAACACACACATGAACACACCTGAGCCCTGTAAGACACCTACTGTACCATGCATGACACACACACACACACACACACACAATGATAGGTTTCCATTAAAGTACCAGGGTGTCGTGTGCCAGACATATGTTAATTAACTACATATGAGCTGCCCCGCCCCCGGCCCCGCCCACCAGACAGCAATCAATACAGCCCAGCGCTGGGGTCAGGCTCCAGACAGACAGGCTCTTTGTGTCTAACCAATAAAAACAACTCTCACACACTAACTAGAAGTGTTTAGTACACAAACAAATGCACAAAGTATCATTGTTGGGGGTGACATGTCCACTCCACTCAGAGACAGGTTTGATGGGCACAGCCAGACAGGCAGACAGGCAGACAGGCAGACAGGCAGACAGCCAGACAGGCAGACAGGCAGACAGGCAGACAGGCAGACAGGCAGACAGGCAGACAGGCAGACAGGCAGACAGGCAGACAGCCAGACAGGCAGGTTTCTGTCTGAGTGTTTACTGAGGAGGGAAACAGCCCTCAGCCCTCACAGCCCCATTGAGGCCAAGGCCTTATGGTTATTTCAGCACAAACGTCATCAATGTTTCAGAGAAAAGAGATGGGGTTGAAAGAGAGAGAGAGACAGAAAGAGAGAGAGAGAGAGGGGTGGCGACAAGGGGGAGGGGAATTGGGGTGTGCTGAGTGGTATGTGTGGGAGGTGGAGAGGTGAAGAGGAGGGGGGAATCGAGGAGCGGGGGGTTGGAATGGACAGAGTAGGGTAGGGAGGAGTGGGGGGTTGAGAGGAGAGGAGAGATGTGCCGAAATAAAAGACGGACTCGAACAGAACATCTTTACCATTACGGAAAGATGATCAGATTGTTCTCATCCACATTGTCTCTCACTCCCACTCTGTCTCTCACCCCTTTATATCTCTCCCTCTCTCTCTCTCTCCCTCCCTCTTCTCTCTCTCTCTCTCTCTCTCTCTCTCTGGTTTCCTGTTTGTGTTATTATTCTGTCTCTCCATCTCCAGGGTCACACCAGGCAAGCCTTCTCCCTCTGACCTCAGCCATGGTTAGAAACAAGGGTTGCAGCACCACCTAGTGGCTGTGGCTGGATCTGCACTGCAGCTAGACTGCTGAAGCAGCACTGTTGACTCTTGATTCAATTTCCTAAATGGCAGAGTGAATTAGACCCAGCCCAGAGAAGGACTGCTGAAATGGGCATAATTGCCGAGGCTAAAGGCGTAATCACCCACAATTACATTTCAGAACCCACATTAAAATGGTAATCTAATAAAAGCAAGGGAAAGTAGTTAATTTAAGAGACTTGAACCTGAATTCAGTAGATTGTTCGAGAGTGCCTCCATTTGCAGGCTGTTGAGCCACTTTAAAGCGGATCAACTAATGAATCTTTCATTAATGAAAAAACAAAAAAAAGAGGTGTAGAGTTTTGTACTGTGTGTGTGTGTGTGATGTGGATTACGTAGATGTGCTGTGTGCTCTAATCTTTTTGTTTACTATGACAAGGCAGCTTTCAGTTAGGTCCTCCTCAGTTACCCATGGTAACACCATTCACCCACAACCAACGAAGCGGAGAAACGGCAGGTTTTGTGTGTGTGTGTGAGTGAGTGTGTGCTCTGAGCCCCCTTTGTGTTCCCCGATCCTGATCCTATCACAGTCCTGCAGTCAGAGGCTTTGGCAGGACAGAGGCCGGGACTTAGGCCATACAAGAGGCTGTGAGTGAGGCTCAGTGAGGCTGAGTGAGCCTGAGTGAGGCTGTGAGTGAGGCTGAGTGAGGCTAAGTGAGGCTGAGTGAGGCAGTGAGTGAGGCTGAGTGAGGCAGTGAGTGAGGCTGAGTGAGGCTGAGTGAGGCTGAGTGAGGCTGAGTGAGGCAGTGAGTGAGGCTGAGTGAGGCAGTGAGTGAGGCTGAGTGAGGCTGAGTGAGGCAGTGAGTGAGGCTGAGTGAGGCATGAGTGAGGCTGAGTGAGGCTGAGTGAGGCAGTGAGTGAGGCTGAGTGAGGCTGAGTGAGGCTATGTGAGGCTGAGTGAGGCAGTGAGTGAGGCTGAGTGAGGCTGAGTGAGGCTGAGTGAGGCTGAGTGAGGCAATGAGTGAGGCTGAGTGAGGCTGAGTGAGGCTGAGTGAGGCTAGTGGAGTGAGGCAGTGAGTGAGGCAGTGAGTGAGGCTGAGTGAGGCAGTGAGTGAGGCAGTGAGTGAGCCTGAGTGAGGCAGTGAGGCTGTGATCCCTTCTTCTATGGCACTGACACATCCATTCATATGTACTGTGACAGAGTGAAACCCACATGGGGTCCTACCTCTACGTACTCCCCTGGGCAGTCTGTAGGCTCCATGTGACTGTGGGGAGAGAGAGAGAAAGGAAAAGAGAGGCGCAAGAGATCATTTAGGACCTCCAGTACGTGAGAGAGACAACAGTATATCCATCTCAATGTTGGAATAGCATTATTATCTTAGCAAAATGGCAGATATAATATAAATAAGGAGGAAATAGTAAAGCAATAGTAAAACAAATTATGCTAATACGTTTATTTGGTGTTACTAAATCATTCCGTTTTTAAGACAGGAGATATACTCTTCACACTCGTTATGACATCGCTGTCTTATAAGCGTGAGCCCCGGGTTTGTAACAGGACGACAGGACAACAGGTGCCCTGTATATGCTGTCATATGAGGAAGTGTAACACACACACACACACACACACACACACACACGGTGCTACAAACACTTGGGCGTTTCCCATGTTTCCCTTCTTTCTGTTCCAGGGCATCGGATGGGTTTAACATCAGAGCAGCTGTGACATCACTGTGACAAAGACTGACGGGCCGCCTGACAGAGCTGCGCCCTGGGACCCTCTCCCTCATACCTCACATTAACACACCCGTAATGGAGGCAGATCAGATGACACAGCCCCACCGCAGAGTTGGGCCAGGGGACATAGCATAGGCCCTACGGTGGAGCTAGCTAAATCACATTGACTCCACCCAGGCAATTACATGCCTGTGGAGCCTCCAGAGTTCAAACAGACAGAGGTCCCACCACAGCAGAGGGCACTGTCTCAAGGGCCCTGTGGAGGAGCTATTTTACACATGTTCACAGGGAAAGGAGATCAAAGGGCCCCGCAGCCGAGCTGGGCTGGGAATTTTATAGGCCCCGTGGTGGAGGTTGAATGTCGACGAGCCCCACAGTGGAGTTTCTTTCAACATGTTGTTGACCTAGTCGAGCAGTAGTCAAACGAGGGAAGGTACTTTCACAGAGACAACTAACACCTCTCCTTCCATTTCCTTTTCTGCCACTCTCATCCTGTCTCCAACTTCCTCTCCTGTCTCCACTCCCTATTGTGCATCAACAATCGATCCCTGTCCGGCTCTTAACTCACTGAGCTTGTTTACCTCTGCTAATGCCCACAGAGAGATCCCAGACCTCCCAAGTAGGTCCACAGCTCCCTCCTGGGACACCACTGAACAAAAAGGAGGTGGTTTTACAGGTAGCCATTACCAGTGTCTCCGAATGTGAAATTAGAGTAATGACAGCGCTTTATGGAGGGGGGGGGAGAGAGAGAGAGAGAGAGAGAGAGAGAGAGAGAGAGAGAGAGAGAGAGAGAGAAAGAGAGAGAGAGAGAGAGAGAGAGAGAGAGAGAGAGAGAGAGAGAGAGAGAGAGAGAGAGAGAGAGAGAGAGAGAGAGAGAGAGACAGACAGACAGACAGGGGTTATGGAATAAGGGCTGGGCAGGGATGGACTCAACTTTGATTGACAGCTAGGGGTCTGTCACAGACACACAAGACTGTTAGTGCTGTCCACATCAGTGAGGGAGAGAAGGGACAGAAAAAAAACCATGATGTGTTTTGAGTGAAATATCTGATTTTAAATATCTTCATTGTGCCTGTGTATAAGCCAGTGGTTTTAATGGGATATGGAGTCTTAGTGAGTCAGTTAGTGAGCGGCCAAACACCAGCACAGTCGACTCACAGTTCATCCATTAGGCCTGTCTCTGTGTTTATACACAGTCACTCTCTAGTCAACACACTCTCTCCTTTCTCTCTCTGTCCTATTTCCTCTGTGTCCCTCAAAAATCTCTCTCTCCCTCTCTTTCCCTCCACACTCCCCCCTCCCTCCCTCCCCCCCGTCCCTCCCCCCCCTCCCCCCCTCCCTAACTCCCTCCCTCTATCCTCTGTGACAGGGTGAAGCGGACAACAGTATTGCACAGATCCCTAAATCCTACTGTACAAAACTGATAAGAGAAATTCACTCAGAATCCAGGAAGAATAATCCACTGCTAGGGCATGAGTGTGTGTGTGGGGGGGGGGGGGGGGAGCAAGACAGAAAAGGAGAAAGTGAGGGGAAGAAAAAATTGAGGGAGCGAGAGAGAACAAGATGGGAGAGGAGGGAGGGTGTGTGGGCGAGAGAGAGAGAGAGAGAAAGGCACAGGGAGCTGAGAGGATTGGTGTGTGTGAGCGGAGAGGGGGTATTGGTGTGTGTTATCCCTTTGATGTGTCCATACAGAACATGCCGTCCACTGAAGCCATTCCCACGGTCTACAGAGCTGAACTAATGGACTTGTCTTCTGCCACACACACACGCACACACACATGTCATAGGACACATGTAGACATATTACCACAGTATTACCAGGCATTAGACATGGAGCCCGTCGTAGGCAGGCACACCATGGGAAACAGCACATAGGGGATCATTAGCGTTGTATTTACTGCCCTGGGAAATCTGGGCCCAAACCCTGTGAGCAACACACTCACTTTAGACAACTTCCAGACTCCTGCAACCAGACACTGAACATGACAACCAGACAGTCACCACGTCAAGGCTGTTTCTTCTCACACACCCTGACGGCACACACATACACACACACACGCACACACGCACACACATACACATTTAGATCCTTGAGGCAGTCCTGTGCACGTGCGTGCACACTTACGTAAAAACAATAGAGAAAAAGACTCCGACTCCAATTTTCATAAAAAAAAACAAAAAAAACGTTATTGTTGAGATGTAATTATCATACTCGATTTGAACTTCAGAAAGCATCCGCCAAAGTTTTAAACTCGTGCAGATCAAACATCTCACCCTATTCCCATGGTCTGTAATGTTTCGGTATTCCTTTCTGTCCGTCGGTTACAGAACTTAACGTTAACGTGTACGAACACCAGAGGAACGGATGACAGATAGGACAGAAGCGCACAGCTAGTCAACTTCTGTCCGGTGATGTCTAACTTAACCGCAAGTAACAGAGGAGGAATGCAATGACGCGCTCACCCCCACCCTCGTTTAAACGTTTTTACAAATTTCACACCGTTCACATTTGTACTAGAATTGAATTCTTCACAACATGAACAACAACTCAAACAAAATGTATATGATTTTATCAGGGTATTCTAAACCTGTAGGCTATTCAACGTTCTGGGTGATTAATTTACAGTTACAAATTACAGTGTTCGCCGACATAATGTTTGTTTGGTGAGAGATGTCTCACCTGCTCAAAGCCTCTGTAGTCTGCCTCTCAGGGTCCTCTCCGATGACTCTCTCCTGATCCTGCTCTACAGTTGGCCAACCGGAGGCGGCCTCTTTAGACAAGGGGCTGGAGCTGGTCTCTGTGCCAAGGTCACCAGCCCCTGTCCTGGGGAGGGCCTGGTCTCTCGGTTGAGCACCCCGTGGATGAAGTGTCTTCCTGGGAAGGGCAGGGTACCGAGGTGGCTTGCTGGAAAAGGAGCCCTGGGTATTTGAGGAGGATGGCGATTGTGCTGGCTCTTTCATATCTGTATGTAATACCCCAGCATCTCCACCAGAGAGCGCCAGCTTCTCTGACTGGGGCTCGACTACACAGTTCGCCTGTTTTTTGTCTTGGCAGACTAGAGGGGTCTGGTCCTGTAGGGAAAGTTTATTGATATTTGCAATTGTATACTCAAAACGTATATAAATGCAGGTAGGTAAACATGTATATTATAATAACAATAGATGTATATTACAATAACCAAATATTGTAAAAGTAAAATCCAGAAAACGTGTTATTCCAACATTGAATAATGCCTGATAGTTGATGCATGGATGCAGTCACCTGTATGAGGGCCCAGGCCTGAGCCTGGGCCTGGGCGTCGGTCTGGGCATGGGTCTGGGCATGGGTCTGGGCATGGGTCTGGGTCATGGGCATGGGCGTCGGTCTGGGCATGATCCGGCTGCGGTCCAGCCTGGTCCTGCTCTTGCGTGATCCCTGACCGGGTCACATGGTTTCCTGCAGGCTTCTGACTCTGGCTTCGTTTCAACTCTGTCCTCTCCTTCTCTTTGACCTTCTTAGACAACCATGTCGGACATAAATGTTAGGAAATGCTTCATGTGGGTTTTAAATCATCCCATGCCTTTCACCAAATTAAAACCTAGAATGGATGTCTACTTTATTGTAACCCGGCTTAGCCTAGCATAGCCCAGTGTGGAAAATCAACCTCACATTGATAAGCCCATCTTAACCTGGGTTACCTTAAAGGCAGGGTAGGTCATTTGTTCCTATTTGCTGAAAAACAACTTTTCGTCCTGATAGCAACCAATAAATCTAAAGGTTTGATAGTAAACATGACAAATTAAGGTCGGGCCGACACTAATGTTTGGATGGACTACTTGCCTATCTACCAACCTCCTGGCAGTAGTCAGGCAGTGCGTTCATGTGTTTTGGGGGAGGTGCTTTGAGGGGAGAGGGTGTGATAGTTTGGTTTGAATCCTTTTGAACTCAATCAAAAATGTCTGGGTTCGCAAAACGTACCTACCCTGCCTTTAAACCAGTCTAGCCTCTACTGGAGCCTATTCTTAAACCAACCAACCAAACTAGCATAGCATAACCCAGCCTAACCTAACCTTGGTACTTTTCTCCTTCCTCTTCCGCAGCAGGCGGGGGAGCGTGCCGATGTGGGTGTAGTTATTGCTAGACTGGGCATAGCTGGCGGTCCGGGGCCGCATCAAGCTCAGGTCGTCCACGGTCGTCTCCGCCGCTGCAGTTGTGCCCTCCACAGGGCGTGTGTCTGGAAAGGGGTCGCCATGGTGCTTGTGGGAAGACTTGGCGTCTGATTTGTCGGAGGAGCGGCGGAAGGACAGGTTGGAGAGACTCTCAAACCATTTGAAACCTGCAGTCAGAGAATCCTCATCACAACCCTGTGTGTGTCTCCACCTTGGCCCCTACATTTCCCCAGCTTAGTGCTGCATATAGAACTCAGCTTCCTGTGTGGTGCATCTGCTTCTGAAAGTGCTGTGAATGTGTGTGTGCTTGCACAGTGGCACTTGTTTCACTGTCAAGTAAACTGTTCAGGCTTAAGTAGCTGTGAGCTCATTTTGCAGAGTCAGCACAGATCAAGGAGAGGACACACACAGCACTGCCAATTAGAAAATATCCCAGATTAACTGGCTTCGCTTGCGCGACAGTGCAGATCAAAGATTAAATCCTAAAAGCTTTGATTGACGGTTCACTAACAGGTCTTTTTACCTGCGTGAGAACAGAACCGCTTGCCCACACGCAGCACAAACGCAACAGCACGAACGCAAACATCCACACGCACTCGCAAACACACCCAGTACTCACTCAGTTTCTTTTTGCTCATGGTGTGGCTGATGTTTCCCACTGCAGGTAGGATGTGATGGGAGATGGAACGACAGAGAATGAACAGGAGGGAGAGATGAAGGGAGAGAGTTGTTCCTCTGGTGTTGATAAGGCGAGTGAGTGTCTCGTCTAACCATATTTCCTATCCATAAGACAAATGTGTGTGTAGAGGCTGGGCCAACAACTTCCTGTGCTAAGAAGGAAAGTACACTGGGTGGAGGGGAGAGAAGAGAGAGAGAGAGAGAGAGAGAGAGAGAGAGAGAGAGAGAGAGAGAGAGAGAGAGAGAGAGAGAGAGAGAGAGAGAGAGAGAGAGAGAGAGAGAGAGATAGGAGAACTAAGGAGAGAGAGAGAGAAAGAAAGAGAAAGTGGGTGAGTCAGTGTGCCTGCATGTTTGTGATTCACTCAGGTCCAAGACCTTTGCCCAGAGAGTGAAGTTAATGATACATTTCTTGTTGGGTTTGCAAGACAGATGCTCAGCAACCCAACTGCACGACCAGCACAGCCGTTAACACATGGAGTTATTACTGGCACTGAAAAGCAGAAGATTATATTTACACTACTACTTCTCTCTTCGTGTTGTCTTCGGTCTCACTTCCTGTGTGTTCGCACGTGTGTGTGTGTGTGTTCGCACGTGTGTGTGTGTGTGTGGTTGGTGCCCCACCCAGAGTAACCATACTGAGGTATGACAATACTCTTTTTCGCTTGGAGACACATCCCATTCTATTGTATTTGACACCATCAATGTTTAATGTATTCTAATGCTTTCATACAGGATGGTCCAGCACAACACAGCACACATGAAGAAGTACATATAGTACTTCAACTGCTTCAGTTGTGGTCTAGTTTTTTATATATTGCTTGCAGTAGCCTAACTCGTTCACTAGAGGGTAGACAAGAATCAAAAACCTATTTCACCGATCAAAAATGAGAAATATTTTGATAGAAAGAACAACAGAAAAAAAAAAAAAAAAAAACCTGCATCCAAATTACAAAATTAAACCACAGTTTAATTTTTATATCATGTTGTTGACTTATTGTGTGGTTTTAGAATCTTTAGTGTATTTACTTGGTTCTGTATGGGAGAATGGTGAAGACAGATTGTAATCAGTCTGGATTAGGAATGTGTGAAAGAGAAATAACCCACAGCATTGACTGGTATAAACAAACTTAATTGTCACTGAGTCCTCCTTATCAGCATCTAATTAGCTTAGTGTAAGTAGACGCTTGTTTGAGCGGTTAATTACGTCTAAAGTGGTCTTGTATCTGTGTGGAATGGAAGCTTGTTATGATAGCAAACACATCCTAATTACGGGTAAACACACAGCGGGCTGCTCACGGCTAACATGGGGCAACAGGATCCTCAAACATGCATGGTTCTCAGAGGGGTAGATGACAGAGTGGTTAGGGGACCATGTCAGCTCTGTCGTTGGGAGAAGGGGACTAGAGGGCAGTGAAGATGCCTTCATAGTCTAATGGTGAACGGACTCCAGGTCTCAATCTACACTGGGTGCCACTGAGGATTTGGGCGACAGAACTAGGCTGTTGTAACCTTGAATGATGTTCCCACCTGACCTGAATCTGTTCAGGTCTCTCTCTTTCTCCCTCTCGCTCTATTTGTTTCTGTCTCTCTCTCTGTCTCTCTCTCTGTATCTCGCTCTCTGTCTGTCTGTCTGTCTGTCTGTCTGTCTCTCTGTCTCTCTCTCTCTCTCTCTCTCTCTCTCTCTCTCTCTCTCTCTCTCTCTCTCTCTCTCTCTCTCTCTCTCTCTCTCTGTGTGTGTGTGTGTGCGTGAGCTGCTGTAATTTCAACTGGACCAAAACAAGACCTCAATAATTCATAGTTCTCTTTCACCACCTCTCCTCTGTTTGTCCACCTCTGCTCTCTCCCACCCCTCCCCCTCTCCTCTGCCCACTGTTCCTCTCCCTCCCCCTCTCCTCTGCCCACTGTTCCTCTCCCTCCCCCTCTCCTCTGCCCACTGTTCCTCTCCCTCCCCCCTCTCCTCTGCCCACTGTTCCTCTCCCTCCCCCTCTCCTCTGCCCACTTGCTCCTCTCCCTCCCCCTCTCCTCTGCCCACTGTTCCTCTCCCTCCCCCTCTCCTCTGCCCACTGTTCCTCTCCCTCCCCCTCTCCTCTGCCCACTGTTCCTCTCCCTCCCCCTCTCCTCTGCCCATTGTTCCTCTCCCTCCCCCTCTCCTCTGCCCACTCTTCCTCTCCCTCCCCCTCTCCTCTGCCCACTCTTCCTCCCCCTCTTACCCAGTCTTTCTCCTATTCTCCTTTTCTGACCCAACCACGTCCTGTTTTGGTTCCGTGGGGAGGGGAGGGGGTAAGAGAGCGAGAGAGTAAGAAGAAGGATGACATGCAGAAAGGTTCTACACTCAGACACAGATCAGACAGAGAGAGTCAAATCTTTTGGGGGCAGAGCAAGACCAGGGAATGAATAAATAAACTAGGGAGGTGGTCTAGAGAGGTGTGTGTGA
>CM042876.1:13022666-13027666 GCA_023658055.1 Thaleichthys pacificus
AAGAAATTGATGTGTTGTTGCAAAGATGGAGAAAGAAACAAGAATTGTGGTTGTTTGGAAAGGGAAAGAAACACGTTTTTCTGCAAACTGAACTAAGCTTCTCATGGGAGGGAGAAGGAGAGAAACGACAACAGAGAAGGGAGAAGATAGAGAGAGAAAAGAAAAGAAGAGACAGAAAGAAGGGAGGAGAGGGCGAAAAAGTAAAGAAGAAGGAGAAAGAGAGAAAGGAGACAGAGGAGATAGGAGGAAAGAGATGATAGAGAGAAAGAGAAGGAACGGAGGAAGGAGAGAGGGAGAGAAAAGAAAGCTGAAAGAGAAGAGAAAGAGAGAGACAGAGAGAGAAGAAAGCGAGAGATAGAATTGAGAGAGAGATAGAAAGGAAATGAGAAAGCGCGAAAGAAGGAGAAGAGTAAAAGGGAGAAGGAGGACGGGAAGTGCGAAAGCGATAGGAGATAGGATAGGTAAGAAAGAAGAGAGAAAAGAAGAGAAGAAATAGAATGGGATATGAGAAATAGAGGAGAAAAGGAGAGGAGAAGAAAGGCAAGGAGAGGAAGAGAAAGGAAGAAAGAGTGGATGAAATAGAGGAAAATATTAATTTGACCAACGAAAACACAATTCAATTTATATGCTCAAGTCACGTGCATAAAAGAGGGAGGAGGGAGAGCACGGGAAAATGGGGAAAGGAGGCAGAGAAAAAGGGAAAAAGGGGAAAGGAGAAAGGAACAGTGAGAAGGAAGAAAGAGGCACAGAAAGGGACAAAGGGGAGGGGCTGAGGAGGAGGAGGAAGGGGAGGGGGGAATAAAAAGGTAAAAGAAAGAGAGAAGCTGAGGAGAGAAAAGGAAGAGAAAAAAAGCAAAAAAAAAAAAAAAAAAAAAAAAAAAATAGGAAAGAAAAAAAAAAAAAAAAAAAAAAAAATAAAAAAAAAAAACAAAAAAAAAAAAAAGCAAAAAAAAACAAAGAACTAGCAAACAGAAAAAACGAGAAAAAAAGGAAGCGGACAACCAAAGAATACACGACAGGTCAAAACAAATAGACAGCAGAGGAGCGCGTACGAAAGAGGACGCCGGGAGTGACGCAGCGGCCCCAACCAAGCTTCACCGAAGGAATCGATACACCTACCATCAGGCCGCGCCACCTCCAGCGGACTACAGGGCGTCGGCACACGCTCAGCCAAAGACAGAAAGATAGGGGTACAAAACGAGCTAACAAAAAACCCCCGGGGCTGTGCGCGCCCTGCCCGAGACGAAACCCTGAAGAATAGAAGAAACGCCACCACGAAGCGCAGATAAAGCGAAGGACACACAAAGTATTACGCGCAAACGGCGAAGGCAGGAGTGCCGGATACAGAGATCAGCGCGAAAAAGCTGACATGTACATATATGGAAGGAGTAAACGCCGTGCAGCCAAATACACCAGAAAAAAGGATCCTTTACTACATGAGCCGACCCAATTTTATAGAATCTAGCAGAAAAAGACCACCTTTGTCACGGTACAAACAAAAATCAACGAACGAACGAGCCTAGCGCTCGCTCTCGATCAAGGACGGCGTCCCCTCGTTTTCCCTATACAACACGAGAGTGAAATAAGATGTGAACGATCAGAGGTGGGCGAAGATCAATAGGCAGATTGGCAAATAGAAAGAATAAACACGAAAGCCTATTCGCACTAGTCAACAAGCGAGGGCACGCCGTTTCAGCTTCTGAACGGGCCGACCGCGCTGACATAACACTCGAACAGACTACCAGCCGAGAGCCAATTAGAAACCTCTCCAAAACCCGACCCCCAACGGCCAAGGCCAGCGCCGGACGACAGAACCGCGACACCAGACGCGTAAAGGGACAGATCTAGAAAGCAAAGGGGGCATGATCTAGTGCACATACCAAGGAAGCCCCCCCTTTTTTTTTGTTGGAGGGAGGGAGGGAGGGGGAGGGGGGGAGCGGGTGGAGGGCATTTATGGAGCAAACACTTCCATCCATTCTTTTTTTCCATCATCCTCATTCCTGTTTCTCTGTCTGTATGTAAACACATGGACACGGGCACGCACATATACACCTTGCACACATCCATTTACCCCCACTGTTCGAGAGCCAAAGCGTATAATGTAAATAGCCGTCCTCTTTCCATCACTCTCTCCCCATTTCTCTCTCTCTCTCTTTGCCTTCTTTCTCTTCGCCCTCTCTCGCCCACCTGAACACGAACTCCCATTCGTTACTCCCGCAGGGGAGAGAACTCATCTCTTCGTATAAGGGATCCTCATTCCCCTCGACTGTGTGAGTGTGTATGTGTGTAAGCCATACTCAAAGAGAGAGAGCAGCAGTAATGATTCATCATGGATCTACAGCTACAAACAGAAAAGATCACTGACACACATGAGACTGTTCTTCACCAGCCAAAACCACCCAGCCATCCCCCTCAGGGCCTGTACATGTGTGTGTCTGTGTGTTTGTGAGGGGTTTCATGCGTGGGCGTGTGCGCATGTCTTTGGGTAAGTGCTCGTGTATGCGTGTGTGTGTTTGGGCGCATGTGGAAGGGCTGCTGGCTGTACTATAGTGGAGGATATGTGTAGGAGGGATGTATGTGAAAGCTTGTACGTGTGTGTGTGTGTGTGTGTGTGTGTGTGTGTGTGGTGTGTGTGTGTGTGGTGTGTGTGTGTGTGTGTGTGTGTGTGTGCATGTGTGTGTGTGTGTGTGTGTGCGTGGGGCGGGGGGATGGGGGGCGGCCGTCCTTGAACTACTGCACAGGAAACCCCTCCAGTTTGTAATGCTGTATTCTGTATTTCTGTCCCCCTCAGATAAAGAGTAAATCCTGTGCTTATCTGTTCACTGCCTCGGGCATGAGGGCAGATCCTGACTACATACAACCGTGACCCAGAACAGCCACTAGGGGGAGACTAAAGACTGGAGCCTTCGATCTCCAGTTCTATGACAGAGACAAAGAGGAAGGCTACATGTATATGTGTTATACCTATGATCTGGACCTGTGGGGACTGGCGACGGTAGGTCGGAGGTTGGAGTCGGTGTCATGAGTAGAGACTTATGACTACAGAACACTTCCTGTGTCTCTGTCTTCCCTTTGCAGACTGGGTGAGTCACGTCAGGATGTGTGTGTGTGTGTGTCAGTTTAAGAGCCCCTCTCATTCAGCTCTCCTAGGAATTAACCAGACCAATCAGCACCACTTATACCCACAGAACACACCACTCACACGCGCACACACACACACACACACACGCACTGAACAAACACGCCAAATGAGGTGTATCAGCAATTCAGCCGGACTCTCTCTATAAACGATCCATTCATTCTTATCTATGATACACCACTCAGGGGCCAAGAGCACCCACACACACACACACACACTACAGACATCCAACCTGCTTAATTAATGCAGCTGACACTCACACACTCCAGGTCTCCCTCTCTCTCTCTCTCTCTCTCTCTCTCTCTCTCTCTCCTCTCTCTCTCTCTCTCTCTCTCTCTCTCTCTCTCCCTCACCATCATGTCTTCATACATGTCAGTCTCAGTGTGCATTTGTCTCAGTAGCCAACTGACTGCCTACTCACTGACTGGTTGACTGGCTGGTTGCATGGTTGACTGACTGACTGTCCCCCTGGCCGACCGTCTGACCGTCTGACCGTCTGACTGCTCCACAGATGCTGCTACCTGTCTGCCTCAGCACACAGGGCCCTCTGGCACAGGGCTACCATCTGGGGAGCAGTTGGAGGTGTGTGTCTGCATGTGTGCTTTTGTGTGCGTGTGTGTGTGTGTGTGTGTGTGAGGGCGGAGGACAGGGAGGAAGAGAGTGGGAAGGAGAGTGCTACGCTAGAACTGGATAACTATGAGAGGCCGTATAGGCCATAATTCATACTTGGTCTCACATACACGCTATGACCTCACATATATACCATTATACTCTCACATATATACCATTATACTCTCACGTATACACCATTATACTCTCACATATACACCATTATACTCTCACATACACGCCATGACCTCACATATATACCATTATACTCTCACATATATACCATTATACTCTCACATATATACCATTATACTCTCACATATACACCATTATACTCTCACATATATACCATTATACTCTCACATATACACCATTATACTCTCACATATACACTATTATACTCTCACATATATACCATTATACTCTCACATATACACCATTATACTCTCACATATACACCATTATACTCTCACATATACACTATTATACTCTCACATATACACCATTATACCTTTGCACATAAACTGGCATACTCTCTTACACACACAAAAATACCGTCTTATATGCACCATCATACTAAAGTATGACAATATATGTAAGAGACAAATAGTATGTGTGAAACAGAATGTTACTATATGTAAGAGAATAACAGGATGTGTAAGAGAGAATACTTGTCTATGTGAGAGAGAATACTTGTCTATGTGAGAGAGAATACTTGTCTATGTGAGAGAGAATACTTGTCTATGTGAGGGAGAATACTTGTCTATGTGAGAGAGTATACTTGTCTATGTGAGAGAGAATACTTGTCTATATGAGAGAGAATACTTGTCTATGTGAGAGAGTTTGATTGAAACGGAAGGCAGTTTGATTGAAAAGGAAGTAGTACTGAATTCTCAGTTCCTGATTGGCTTACACATGAAGAAGAAGGATTTGGGGTAGATGTAGCTAACGCCCACCTTCCCTATCAATACGAGACTGAGTGACATGACAAGATGGATTCATTAATAACATTTTGCATACTCCAAATCCTGCGGCGTCATTGTCAGAAATGTTGTATCAAAGACGACAGCCATACACGGGGGCTGTTTCTAACGCTAACGTTGACAATGAAATGCGCCGGCTCTTCAGACCTGGATCAGGTGCATCAAGGAGCGGCAGCAGCACTCTTGTCAGGAGCTAGTCTTAATGCCAGCTAAGTGATGGCGCAATCCCGATATCAAACTCTGCAGTATTTCGGTGGATGGACTTCAAA
>CM042876.1:13032666-13055166 GCA_023658055.1 Thaleichthys pacificus
CATTTAAAAGCTGTTAACAGATATCTACTGTATTCCATTCATACAGTTGTTTTGTTATATCACATGACACATTTAAATGAACAGATTATTACAATAATTATTTTGGGATTTCCTTGTCATTTTTAAATGCAGGTAAGATTTGTGTAAAATTAGTGGGGAAAAACTATAAAAATTATATTTGTTTTTACAGTTTGGTGGATCCCTCCAGAAAACAAAGGATCAGCCCTGATTAAATTGATCGAACACACACACACACACACATGCACGCACACACACACACACATGCACGCGTGTACTTGCAGGTAGCTGTGCAGAAAGCAGTATCAGATCCTGGTTGACACTGACATCACCAATATCAAAAGCTCCCCCACTTGTAGCATCACGGGGTGTGTGCTTGTGTGAGCATTTGTCTAATGTGACGTCTGAGACGTGTTGATAATTGACTTCAGACCAGCGGGAGGTCTCTTACTTCTAACAGTTCGGTAAACGGTTCCTTAGCTGAGAACCTTATTCAGCCATAGAACCCACAGCCCGCAGCTCCATCTCCAGAACATGCAAGATGAAGGCAGAGCGGCGTGTTCTCTGAGCTCTGACAGTACAGACTCTCTGATAGCACTCTCTAGTCTGTATTATTGATTCATGCGAAATATGAGATTCTCTTTCTCCCCATCCCCCTCCAGTGTTTGATAGTGATGAGACAGTGAAAACACACAATGTTGCATAACCTCCCTCCCCTCCTTATGTCCCTGTCTATACACCCGTCTCCATCTCTTCCTTCCCTCCATCCTTGTTCCAACCCTGCCTCTCTCCTTTTCTTTTATCTCAGTCTTTACTGAGCCCGAGGTTTACGTCTGCAGAGTCTCTGGAGACGAGACCGAGGACACACACATACGCAGACACACACACACACCTTCTCTCTGCTTTGTCCGTCACACAAAGACACACACATAGCCACAGCCGTATCCTCCCCTCATTCAGACAAACACACACAATCTCTCTTTCTTTCTCTCTCTCTCTCTCCCTCTCTCTCCTTTGTTATCTTTTTTTAGACTTATTTTTTGTCGAAAGAAATAATAATATCACCATAGCAAAGACTTTAAAGATTACTTGACATTTTTGGGATTTAGCGATGTCTTCCGATGTGTCCAATAGCACGGAGAGTAGCATCATAAATGGTGATCCTCCCTTTGCATGAAGTTGAACTCGTACATCCAACTGTGTCACGGCTCCTGTCAGATGGGTAATATGCAAATCACCTGTCTCTCCTCCTCTGTGTATTGGCCACCCTCCTCCAGTATTGTCCTGTGAGAGGCTGTCATCGTTTTTCTCTGTTCCAGGGAGGGAGGGCAGGATATTAGCATGCCCTGTCACTCAGCTGCAGCGGCCTCCAGCCTCTGTGCTGAATAATTCAAAAGATTCATCTTTTAATCTGCTCGTTTATTTCCGTTAGTGCTTATTAAAAACTGTTCGGCTGCAAACAAAGCTGCGGAGGAGATATGGCCACAGGCGGTGGACCCAGAATAGCCACTCTTTAATGATATGTCTCTCTGTGTTGGATGTATGTACTGTGGTCTATGTGTAGGTTGTGGCATGCGTGTCTGTGTGTGTGTGTGTGTGTGTGAATGCTAACTCTTGCTGGTGTGTGGTATGCTGTGGATGTGTGTTGATGTGGATGTGGGTGTGTTTGTGTGTGAGTACTGTATGTATGTGCATGTCTTTGACTGCTGTTTGTCTCTTGCTGGTGTGTGCGTTCGGGGGGCAAGGAATTTATGTAGGTATGTGTGTCTGTGTGTGTGTTTTTCATTGATGTTCGTCTCTTGCTGTTGTGTATGTGTGTCTGTGTGTGTTGGAGAGAGAGCAATTGCTCCTAATAGCATAGTGAAGGGCAGTGGGACAGCTTGCTGGCATCCGGCTGGGTGATTCTGCTCGTTAGAGACCCAGACACACAGGAGGTCATGTTCCCTTTATTGTCAATGCGTGACTCTTCCTGGTATAGCTGCCAGTACTTCCTAGTTAGTCACATGATCCAGTGTTGGTGGTCTCTGAGGAGCAGGTGGTCTTGTCTCAATAAGGCAGCTTGTTTGCGAGGAGACATTCCTCAGACAAACAGGTGCAATCTCCTTGCTGCTTTACAAACAGTCTATAAATACTGAACAAGGCATTCGCTCCAGCCCCTATATGCTGACTACCTGTCTTCACTCAGGTCACGACACCATTAGGGACAGAACCAGTGGACGCCAGTCTGGAATGAACATTTTAGTTTTGAGTGAGAGAGAAACCTCAATTTGAAGGTAGAGAACGTCATTGTTCTGTGAATATTATGGTGGAAAAAAGTTCTGTCCATCTCCAATGTGTGAATGAATTCATAGAATAGCATACATGACCAAATGACAATCAAACAGCTGATTTACTGATAGTGATTAACATATGCACATGAGAACTCCTTAATTAACTATAAGAATAGTATTGTTGGCACATACATGTACGCCACTTCATAAAATAATAAACAAACTTGAAAATTCAAAAACACAGAGCAACAACATCAACAACAACAAGTTCCTCAGCTGTGTCTGTGTGCATGTGGGCGTTTGCGTGCGTGTGTGCGTGCGTGTGTGCAGCAGTAAAAATCTGGTAAATTATGACCAGCTTTGACCTCCTGTCCTCCTGTCTCTGAGCATGAGATGAAGGAATTACTTTGAGACGCTCCCTCTCTTTCTCTCCCTCCCTTTTCCCCTCCCTTTTCCCCTCCCTCTCTCTCTCTCTCTCTCTCTCTCTCTCTTCGTGTGTATGTTTATGCAGCTGCATTCTCTGACCTGTATCGTCTTCTCCACCTCTCTGCCAAGCAGTAAACTTTGAACCCCGGCCTCTAGTTTGTGAAGCCAAATCTTCTCCCATTAGACAAAAAGGTGCCATGAGGACTGGCTGAGGGTGTGTCAGTCTCAAACCACCTCTGCCGCATCATGGCTTCTGGCAGGTTCCTTGCCCAGATACAGCGTTGAGCAGGGGTGTAGAGCGGGCTAGAGAACAGGGCTCTCATGCTGGAGTGTGTTTCTGACGGGGGGGGGGGGGGGGGGGGGGGGAGGAGGGGGTGGGGGGGTGTCTTGACAGTCCTGCCTGACATTTTCCCAGGAACACTGACAGCTGAGGCGGACGAGAAGAAAAGAGGGATGGAGGTAGGGAGGGGGGATGGGGGGGGACAGGACAATTGGAATAGGAAGGTGTTAAAGTGAAGAGTGGACATTAAATGAATATGGTGGGAGAAAGAGAGAGAAAGAGAGGTAAACAGAGAGCGGTAGAGAGAACGGCGTAGAGAGAACGAGAGAGAGAAAAAATGGAGAGAGAGAGAGGTACAGAGAGAAAGGAGAGAAAGGAGGATTTGGAGAGAGGATGAGAAAGAGAGAGGTAGAGAGAAAGATAGAATGCGGTGGAGAGACATAGATAGATACAGAAGAGAGCGATGTAGAGAGAGAGACAGAAAGAGATTGAACCATCTGCAGGTGTTATATTAGCAGATCTGAAACTGTCAATTAGCTTAAGATACACCTCTCTGTTTAACTGTGAAAGCTATCTACACTTCTCTCTTTTTTTCTGTCTTTCTCTCCATGCCTTTACTTTGTCTCCGATATTTCTCTACTTCCCCTCTCTCTCTATACTCATTATCTTTCCATCTGAGGATATTAACATCAAGATATGAATATGCATATTCATAATTACATTATGTCTAGCCCAGCACCAACTTAATTTTGTAACACTTTTGGTCTTGGATTTTTATTTTTATTAGCAATGTTGTCAAATATAATTCCCATTAAGCTTTGTGTTGACCATTCTTGTCCCATTTTAACCCACAGTCAAATATCTGCAATTCCAGCATACTTGGTGTATATTAATACACTGTCCAGTTTCCCCCTCTTCCATCAAATCAAGGGGCATAGTTTTGGTTGTTCAGGCAATAGAAAAACCCCTAGAACATGCCAGCAACACATACACACACATACACACTCACACAGTTAATACTACATCCCACGCACACTGAACACATGCAGACACACACGCACACACACTCACTCACAGACCACACCATTACCGGCAAATGGAGCAGAGAGCTGTCGATGTGAACAGTGGCCTCCAGTGACCCTGGATGACTCTGTGTCTGTCACACTGTGTGTGGGCGTCTTCTACAGTATGTACGAGTGTGCGCACACGTATGTTTGTTCATTTGCACCTGTGTGGATGTGCGTAGTGAGTGGGTGTGGGTGTATTGTGCTTGTGTCCTGTGTGTGTGCACATGTGTGTGTGTGTGTGTGTGTGTGTGTGTGTGTGCATGTGCATGTGCATGTGCATGTGTGTGTGTGTGTGTTTGGCTGGACTGAGGGCCAGATGCTGGCTCTGTGTGGACTAAGCCCAGTCTGATGGCAGTCTGGTCCCAGTTTAGACCTGCAACCCCTCATTCCCAAACAAGCGAGAGGGAGTGCAGTGTGAAGCAGACTGCGCTCGCTCTCCATCATCCACCCAAGAGCACAGAGCTATGTGAGAAATGTGTCTCGTGGTTTACCCCCCAAACCAGGACACCGAGGCTCCTGACTCCACTCTCTGCCCTTCTGAACAGGAATAATGAACGACGTGTGGGGCCATGTGTGTGTGTTCATCTGGACGATGTTAGCCTATAGTGTGGCTGTGCACACACAGCGATGTGTGGGCGCGTTGGCTGCGCACGCGCACGACGGTGTGCGTGTGTGGGTGTGTGTGTGAGTGTGCGTGGGTGTGTGTGAGTGTGTGTGTCAGTGCGTGTGTGGGTGTGTGTGTGGTGTGTGTGTGAACGTGGGTGTGTGTGGGTGTGTGTGTGTGGGTGTGGGTGTGTGTGGGTGTGTGTGTGTGACCAAAGAGGGGATAGACGCATGCCTTTCTAAAACCAGAAGTAATTAACACCTTTAAACCAAGCATGCGAGGCACACAAATAAAGCAAGCCGATTAGGGACCTAGCCACATTAGTGCAGGATTATCCTGCCCATGTTAATATCTCTGCTGCTTTCCTTCAGTGTGGAAGATACTGAGTCTCAGCCCTCAGGACAGACCTGCACAGGGAGGGCGCAGGAGGCGGGCCTCTGAGTAATAAGGGGAGAGGTTGGAGAGGAAAAGGGGGTGAGGGGAAGGGGGAGAAAGAGGAGGGAGAGAGGTAAGGAGCGAGGGTGGGTGGGTGAGGGTAGAGGGTAGAGGGAGGAGAGAGGTGATGAAAGGTGTCAATCATGCTGGCTCCTGCAGGTCTAAATCCTAGAGATTTACTTTGTTCTTAACGTTCTCGGTGAACTAGCACCCACAGCACACACATGCACATGCACACACACATACATATGAGCCTGAGTGCTCACCGACACACACACACACACACAGCCACACACACAAACACACCCACACACAAACACACACGCACACACACACGCACACACGAGAGCCAGAGACTGTTCACACGAAGACGTTCTCAAGATCTTAGGAGTTTGACCTTTGTCAGTGCAGTAGGCCAAGGTGAGTCTATCATTAGGAAGGCCTATAGAATAGAGGCATTGGAATGACATTGAAGTTAGAAGAACCATGGTAACTCCAGCCATCTTCTGCACCACGAACCCTTGGGAGCTGACCTGTGCAACGTGAGGGTTTCTGCACGACCTCCAACCAGATGTGTTTCCTCAGAGGTGTGAGTACCACGTGTTCTCCAGCACCCCCCCCTCCCCCCAGCACCCCCCCCCCTCCCCCAGCACCCCCCCCCTCTCCCCAGCACCCCCCCCCCTCCCCCCAGCACCCCCCCCCCCCTCCCCCCCTCCTGAGAGGGTCCTTAATGCCTGGATACAGACACCATGCTTTTGTTCCCTATTTCTCGATCTCACAGCGAGAATCCCTGCCTCTGTGTTGAGTGGTGGATGTGCAGCAAAACATAACTTTCACTCGGTCATGTTGTGTGGGGCGTCCCTTTGAGACACGGAGCTCTATTTCAAGGCCAATCTGTCCTAGATATGCAGCAAAACTGCATAAATAATCTTTTATGCTAATGATTAATTAATGTTTTGTCGTTTTTTTTAGGCAAGCCTACACTTGAGTGTGTGTTTGTGTGTGTGTGTATATACATGTGTGTAAAAGGTAAATGTACTTATTTCTAACCATATAGGTAAGACACAGTCTGGTAAAAAGGTATTCGATGATTTATTTCTGTAATTTATGCTAAATTCTATATGTGTACAAGCCTGTAGATCCTTATACCATTGCTGAGCGTCAGAAGGTATTTGAAAAACATCGATTTTTATATTGAAATGTCCCTTTATTTCTGTTCTCTGACAGGACTCATGATTCACGCTGGTTCAATGGAAACTTTCCCAACACTCAGCTTGTTCTGCTGCCGGAGCAACACAAATAAAAAGACAATTTCATTTCTTCATCCCAGAAATGCTAGAGGAGAGACAGAAACAGGCATTGCCATCGACTCAGAGATGATCAACATTGTGTCTCAGTGTTCTGTGTCTGAAATCAATACTACACTCGGTTAGCAAATGACATATGAAACACAAACAGCAGCAGTGAGGTCATTTAATCCCAGTCATTACTCATTACTGGGTTTTTCATTGTTGTTTTTTTGTATTGTGTGCAATTTACAGTCACTGATGATTGAAAGTTGATTGAAAATGATTCATGAATTCAGACACAAAGAAATAATCCTATCCTATGTAAAATGCGAACATACGTACAGACACACAAACACACACAAACACACACACATATTCGTCTGCTGTCGGCAGCTTGTTCTCTGCTGATGTGAAGTGGCTTTCAGGGCTGCTCTTCCTGCTTGTGTGATCATACTTTCTATACATCCATTAGAGGGTCCCTGCTCTAGCAGAGCTCTCAGGCAGCCTGCTCACACCTGAGGTCTGCTGTCTGGACCAGAGCGGGAACCATCCCTCCAGACCAGCTGGACTCATCCGTCCATCCGTCTGTCTATCTGTCTGTCTATCTGTCTGTCTATCTGTCTGTCTGTCTGTCTGTCTATCTGTCTGTCTGTCTGTCTGTCTGTCTGTCTATCTATATATCTATTTTGATGTCTCGTGTCTCATGTCTATGTGCTTTGAAGTGCTGGAGGATAAACCAGGAGAGGCTGGAGTCTCTGGGGAGGGTGGAGAGAAACGGGGAGGAGACAGGAAGATGAAAGGAGAGGTTTTAGGAAACAGAAGAGGGACTGGAGGAGGAGAGGCAGGAGGGAGGTGGAGGAGTGGAAGGATAGCGATGGGGGTAGCAGTCCTAGGGGTTTTTCATGCTAGCCAATGGGATTCAAGGTCACATCTCTGGGCCAATCAAGTGTGTTATCACTGATCAGTAGGAACCCCAATGGATCAGCCTGTCAGCGTTGAAGACTCTGTCAGAGATTAAAGACAACAGCCATCGCCTATTCTCTATCATTTCGCTCTTTCTCTCTCTTTGTTTCTCTCTTCCTTTCTCAGTCTCTCTCTCGCTCTCGCTCTCAGTCCATCTGTTTCTGCACCTCTCCAGCTCAGTCTAACATTTACATTCACATTTATATTTACATTTATTTATTTAGCAGACGCTTTTATCCAAAGCGACTTCCAAGAGAGAGCTTTACAAAGTGCAGAGGTCACTGATAAGAACAACATGATAGCCCCAGAAACACTGCAGGGAGCCAAAACATGAAGCACATACTGTGAACAACCAAAATAAGTGCCAAAGGGAAGAACCACAAGAGCATGTAGGTAAACAAGTTACAATTAACACTTTCTAACACGGTTATAGAAAGTGAATAGCTAGTGGTGTTTTAGAGCTATTCAAATACTTCCGTTATGTGTGTGTGTGTGCGTGTGTGTGTGGGTGTTTTTGTGTGTGTGTATGTGTGTGTGTGTATGACCATGTGTTACAGTAACAGAAGCTTCAGAGGGGCAGGCTTAGGCAAGCCTACCAGACCAGCAGGAAAGTGAGCTACACAAAAGTAATTATCAGGTTGGTTGGAGTGAGTGTGTGAGTGTGTGTGTGAGTGTGTGTGTGTGAGGGTCTGACTGATCTCTCTATCACCTATTATGGCGACAGATGTTCCCTAGGCAGCTTACTCAGCCTTCAGCTCACATTGTAGAATGGAGACAGGTGTGCGTGTGCCAGTGTCAGTGTGTTTGTGTAAGTGTGTTTGTGTAGGCGTGTTGGTGTGAGCGTGTTGGTGTAGGCATGTTTGTGTAGGCGTGTTGGTGTGAGCGTGTTTGTGTGAGCGTGTTTGTGGGAGCGTGTTTGTGTGTGTGTTTGTGTGTGTGTTGGTGTGAGCGTGTTTGTGTGTGTGTTTGTGTGAGTGTGTTTGTGTGTGTGTTTGTGTGAGCGTGTTTGTGTGTGTGTTTGTGTGAGCGTGTTTGTGTGTGTGTTTGTGGGAGCGTGTTTGTGTGAGCGTGTTTGTGTGAGCGTGTTGGTGGGAGCGTGTTTGTGTGAGCGTGTTGGTGGGAGCGTGTTTGTGTGAGCGTGTTTGTGTGAGCGTGTTTGTGTGAGCGTGTTGGTGGGAGCGTGTTGGTGTGTGTGTTTGTGTGTGTGTTTGTGTGAGCGTGTTTGTGGGGGCGTGTTTGTGTATTGACAGGAAGTGAAAGCTAAACTTTAAATGAGTGAAAGAAAGATGTTCGCTAAATATCACCACAAATATATTCCCCCCCTCTCCCCTTTTGACACGCTCTCACACCCTGAGAGACACATGCAACACAAAGAACCTTTAGACAGACCTGCCCTGTGTTTGTATGTTTCCTGCCAGACAGCCTCATCGATCAAACTGCGACAATAGAAACCTCCAAACACAGACAGCTGCCCCAACCTGCACACTACAAACTCAAATTAGGATATATACACAGACACACACATGGACACACACAGAGATACGCAGACAGACTGTTGACACATACATTGCGTCAGTGGAAATGACAGAGCAGCAGATGCAAGGCGGCGACAATGTGTTTATTCACTCCTTGTTAGATCATGTGAGGCCACAGGACGCTTTGCGCGCATCGATGCACATGTCGCAGGAACGGAAGGATCTCTGGGGAGGATCTTCCTTATCTGTGGCCTCCGTCTCTCTCCTGTCTGTCTGCCTGCCCCTTGACAACACCTGTCTGCCTGTCTGTCTGTCTCTGTCTTGTCTGCCTGTCTGTCTCTCTCTCTTATCTGCCTTGTCTGTCTGCTTTTCCCTCTCCTGTCTGCCCATCATCTCTCGACCTTTCTGACTCTCTGTCTTTCTACCTCTCTGCCAGTTTGTCTCTCTCCTGTCTTTCTCCATATCTCCTTACGTTCTGCCTCTGTATCTTGTCTGTCTGTCCACCCCTCTCCTGTCTGCCTGCCTCTCTCCTTCCATCCCCTCTCCTGCCTCCTGCCTCTCTCCTTCCATCCCCTCTCCTGCCTCCTGCCTCTCTCCTTCACCCCCTCTCCTGCCTCCTGCCTCTCTCCTTCCATCCCCTCTCCTGTCTGCCTGCCTCTCTCCTTCACCCCCTCTCCTGCCTCCTGCCTCTCTCCTTCCATCCCCTCTCCTGTCTGCCTGCCTCTCTCCTTCACCCCCTCTCCTGTCTGCCTGCCTCTCTCCTTCACCCCCTCTCCTGTCTGCCTGCCTCTCTCCTTCCACCCCCTCTCCCACCCGTTCTTGCCATATGCCCATGCCACGATGGCACTGCCATCTGGTGACTGTGAGCCCAACCTGCCTGGGCACACACACACACGCAAAAACAAACACACAAATACCCACACAAACATACAGACACTCATGCACACACTCCACCCAGCATGACACTTCGCCCCCTGCTTTGGTGATGGTCTGACAGCCAGGTGGTACTGAACCAACGACTGAACACACACACACACAAACACACACGTACACACAAAGACAGTCTTCTCTAGGTCAACTTTACACTCCTCTCCCCATCAGAGGGTAGGGGGTGAAGTCCTGCTGTCACTCATCTCTGGACTCTCTCCATGATCCTGCCTGTCTGCCCAGACACAGCGTGGACACACACTGAGACAACTTGGCATGTTGCTGGCCACCTGGAGGACACACACAACACACACCTATACACACAACACACACACACGTCACCCAGGACACCCACCAAAGCCCAAGAGTGGCAACCCACTGTGGCATGAAGGATGTGCTAGAAGGGGATCAGTCTGTCTGTTGGCCTGGATCACATCAATCTGGGCTGCAGTTGGAACACTCGCCTTCTCCGTGTCAAAGTCTACACAGAGCATTCGTTTGTGTGTGTGTTTGCGGTGCACCAATAAGACAACTCTCAAATCAACCCCTTAGAGAGGTGTCAGATGGCAGGCTTTGTGCTACTGTGTGTGGAGAAGAGGAGGAAGAAGGGAGGGAGGTAGAAGGGGATAGAGGGAGTGGAGGCGGGGAGGGAGAGGGGGGGGGGGTGGTGGAGGATAACCAGATATGTGCTCTTTTTGTCCTCCAATGTAGAGCTCCTCTGTGTTTTCTATCTGCCAGGATGCCAGGGATGGGCCTGTGGTCTAACAGTGAAGCTAATGACTCCAGGGCTGTCTGGAGAACACAGGTGCACCCCAACATCCTCCCGCAAACCTAGACATTGTTAACACCGCTTCACAATACTCTGGGACGAACAGATGGCCAGATAGCCTGTGTTTGAAAGATATTAGGATGGATAGAAAGAGAGATAGAGGAGAGAGGGAGGGCGAGAGAGAGAGAGAGAGAGACCAGCAAGGATGACTGTTCTCTACACCGACGTCTTAGAGAGCAGCACCTGCAGCCCACATGCAATCTAAATTTACCTTTCACCATTGACTGGCTCCCTGCTCTGCTCTGCCCTGTTCTGCTGTACCGTGCACTAGGGAAAGGAAGGATACAAAAAGGGGAGGAGAGAGGAGGGTGTGGAAGAGGATCAAAGGGCAGAGGAGGGGAAGGAAGACGCACCCTTCATCTCAAATCACATACTTTGTATCTTTACCTTTACAGTAAAGCGCACATACTGCAGCTACCCTTCTACAGTATGTACTGTTGCATGCCCTCTGCATACGATTGGGACCTTCTAATTCGTTACAACATTGAGCCATGAAATGTGACAGTCTCGGTTCGACATCTGTCACATGTTCATAGTGTAAACGTTTGATGTTGTTGAAGAAGGGGTTGGGGCCAAACCTCCGAGCTGACCAGAGCCGTCCTGTCTGAGGGCAGCGAGGAGAGCTCTGCTGCTGTCACTGTGTCATGTATGTAGTTCAGTTGGGACGTATCTTCTGCTGTGCACGCTGGCTTGCATTCTGCAAAGCACCACTTAAGGCAGTTGGACATCCTGGTATTTTTGTCATACTGCATTTGTCATACTACGTATTGGAACATATGGATTTTTTTTCTGTCATACTACATAGTATGGCAGTAGGGGTATTGGGACACACTGCCGGGGGTTTGGATTGGGGGAGATGAAAGGGGGACAGGGAGTAGTCAACACTCTTCTTTCTGTTATCTTTTCAGGGGTCTATGCTGCTGTGGCCGCTGGCGAGATCTTTAAATAACCTATCTACCTCTGTGCTGCGTGTAACGACACATGTGGTTCACCACAGACACAGCATGGCCTGAATGTAGGCTGGATCACAGACACAGCATGGCCTGAATGTAGGCTGGACCACAGACACAGCATGGCCTGAATGTAGGCTGGACCACAGACACAGCATGGCCTGAATGTAGGCTGGACCACAGACACAGCAGGGCCTGAATGTAGGCTGGATCACAGGCACAGTATGGCCTGAATGTAGGCTGGATCACAGACACAGCATGGCCTGAATATAGGCTGGACCACAGACACAGTATGGCCTGAATGTAGGCTGGATCACAGACACAGCATGGCCTGAATGTAGGCTGGATCACAGGCATAGTATGACCTGAATGTAGGCTGGATCACAGACACAGCATGGCCTGAATGTAGGCTGGATCACAGACACAGCATGGCCTGAATGTAGGCTGGACCACAGACACAGCATGGCCTGAATGTAGGCTGGACCACAGACACAGCATGGCCTGAATGTAGGCTGGACCACAGACACAGCATGGCCTGAATGTAGGCTGGACCACAGACACAGCATGGCCTGAATGTAAGCTGGACCACAGACACAGTATGGCCTGAATGTGGGCTGGACCACAGACACAGCATGGTTCGAAATGTACTCGGCTGAATCCGCCATGAATCAAAAGAAATGCTCAGTGTGTCTGAAAAAAACGTCTGTGTGTTTTGTGAGTAAGAGGAGAATGCAGAAACAGGCTCTCTGTCTGTGTTGAGCTGTAGGGAAACTAGGCCGTGCTGAAAGAAAGTGTGTGTGTAGCTGGCTCATCGGGTAGAGACCGTATTGCTTGGACTAAGGCCGTAACACAAGAGCCAGGGTCTGATTCGAGCTTGTTCTGTTTCGTGCATGTCCTCCCCTCTCTCTGACCCTGCCTTTCCTGTCACTCTTACTGTGGCAATCAAATAAAGCAGAAAAAGGCACACAAAAAAGCAACAAAAAAGACAGCATATGTCTGTATGTACTGTATGTTTGTACAGACAGTGCAAGTGTGTGTCATGCATGTGTTTGTGTCTGTGTGTATGTGTGTGGGTCTGAGGTAATGCTATGCTGCTCTGCAGGAAAGACAGGACTGCTGGCATGCCTGGTGCGAGGGAACCAGGGAGTCACACCCAGTTGTGAAATGTCTCCTGAAACCTGGTTCTTATCATCACCCACATCTCCCTCACCAAGTTCAATGGTTCTCTGTTCATAGGCCACACAGGCACACTCTGAAAGATATGAAAGGTCACAGGCTAAGGGGAGTAGGCTACTTTTGTTTTTCCATATATCTTCCCTATTTATGTCAATTTAAATGAGTAGAGTATTTAACAGAAGATAAGAAGAACGAAAGCTTATTTTGGCTAAACATTTTAGGGAAGTACATTAAAAAGCGAACTGTTCAACTTTTAGGATGCTACATTGCTGTTTTCAATGTCCTGTGTTGCCCTGTCCTATAAATCCAAGCACGTTCAGTTAAGACGGTGTATGCTAATTGGTCTAGTTGTACTATAACGTCTTCCTAGCGGAGTGGAGCGGAGAAGAGGGAGAGACGACAGTTTTACCGACTCCCGGTCCTCCAATTAGGAAAAGCGAACATCACCACGTGAACACAACCGTTGTCTAAATTCCTGTTAAAGGAGAACGGCGGAGAAGCGGTGGAAAGCACATTTTCCTGACTGGAAGTAGCAGCGCGCCGGAGACAGAATCAAGGCAATAACGGTAGGTAGCCTAATTGCTTTCCCCCTTATACTTTTACACTGCATCATCAATCCCCGTGGGAAACCCATGGTGCGAACGAGGAGACGGTCTTTGTTTTGCGTTGCGGTGATTTTGGTTACGAATGTGCTTGCGGGTGAATTCTCATCCAGGACAACGCTGTTCAGTGCTCGGGTTGCGTATTAGGTAACACTGCCTCACTGTCAGTGAAGCACCAAAGCTATTGATAGTGGACATATCCCGGTAATCCCATCTGAGCCGGTCGTGGGGCATTTGAATCCAAGAATGTTGATTGAACTTGAGTTCTGTTTTTATTCGTCTCTTCTCCCTCTGCGATCGCGAGGAGGTCTGTTTTGGTGCATGCTGCTATAGTTGAATTATTTATCAGACTGTGCATGGCTGAGAGGGATAGCCAGCGCCAGCCTTCAATGGATTAGATACTTTCCACAACACCCTATATTTCTGAAACAAATAAAGTTATCTAAATAACTCATATTTGTTACGAATATCCCAAATAAAACTAATGTAAAAACATTGATATAGGCTATTTTAGTCAATAGCCTATAATATTACAGAACATTTCATTTCTTATCACAAGCAGCCATCATGCTTTAATACAGATGTTGTAATGCAGATTAGGATATTTTAGGTGGCAAGGGGTTTGTTATGTAGTGGGTGTTGATATCCTGATCCCTGCGCATGCCGCTGCTGGGCTCATCCTGTCAGTAGAAGCGGCTGGCGCTCGCTTTCCCTCTAGTAATGAATTGATCCTGTCCACGCCTGCGCACTCACCATTCATCTTTGGCGATCTCGTGCGAGGAAGAAGCCAGCAGGAGGCTCGCGGTGCGCTTGTGTCAAAGTGAGATCGAGCGCTGACCGTTGCCTTGCCGCTTGGAGTGGGGTAGTGTTGTTACTGACCGAGATACGACTTTTCAACAAATCCTGTTGGCAGTGTCGCGACGTATGTTTGGACTTGTTTTATTCCTGATTCAACAAAAGTAAGTAGATTATGAAACTGCTGTAAACCTGCTGTAAACGGTAGTGGAACCTTTTTGTTTCGCGGAGTGGAAACAAATATGAAGTGTCGGCATGGTTGCATGAGCTCTCTGGCTGTCTATGTGTTTGTCGACCGGGGTCCGAAGTTTGGCATAGCTTGCTGTCGTTTACTGAACCATTTTGTGGTTTTTATGTACAAAATCATGTGCATAAGCTAAGTAAATTTGACTATTACAATATAATAAAGATGAATGACATCTCAATAACGACGTGAATACATGGGGTCTCAAATAGTCATTCACGAATTCACGAATTCTAGTTTTAAATCATGGTTTTAAAGAAACCCATTACTGACACTAAAGGAAAATAATAGCAAAATAATTTTTTTCTTCACAGTCGTAGCCTACTCACACAGGCTATAACGAAATTGGAGGCCTATCGCTATTTTGCAAGTTGCAGTAATTCACTTTATTTACTGTGGTTATTCACATATGAACCAATGAGACAGTGACATGATGTCCGAGGTTGTTCGTTTAAAGCAGGTGCGTGTACTTCCGCACACTGCTGAGTAGGCAAGAGCTTCTCAACCTCGAGCCATAGCCTACCAACAGCCAGCTGATGGTTAAACCTCACAAACATACCGCAGTCAGGTGCCGAATCACGGTGAAATAGCTACAGGCAGGCAGCTGTGTTACATCGTAATTAAACTTGGACGCGAACGATTGTCTAGTGCTGTTAAAGAAAGTAATTTAATGTCATGTTCATAGATAGGCCCAATCTTCGGGATATTTTACATTAGCGGACCGATAAAGATTTGTTTGAATGCTTTGTCAGGAAGGCCACGGTGTTTTTGTCCGGGTGTGATGGCTCGTTTTTGTGGTGCTTTTGACATTTCTAAAGCTATAGGGAACGAAGAGCGAAACAACACTTATTCGGTCGTATTTCCTCATTCAGAGTTTTGTCAGCTCATCTCTTCCTCATAACTCTCTCTCTCTACCCCCTCTCTCTCACTCTCTCTCTCTCTCCCTCTCCCTCCTCTCTCACTCTATCTCCTCCTCTCTCACTCTCTCACTCGCCCCCCCCCCCCCTCTCTCTCTCTCTCTCTCTCTCTCTCCCCCTCTCCCTCTCTCTCCGTCTTTCTCTCTCTCTCGCTCTCTCTCTTTCTGTGTGACACAGAAGTTGTTTTCTTGTTTCTAAATGGCCAGGATTAGGCGATTTACAAGACTTTAAACAGCTTTTAGATAAAACAATTTTCCATATAAAATACAATGTAATGTTCCATACACACACTTTGAGGGATAGCCCGCTCACCTGGTTGGCTGTGTTGTGTCTGGACCAAATGAGGCTCTACTTTACGTAACAGCTGAGATAGCTATACTGCTGCTGCCTATGACGACCCCATGTCCATGCAGCTAAATGGAGGCTGTGTGCTAGAGGGGGGTCAGAGGTTAGGGTTCACACGGTCTTCTCACTCTAACCTCTCGCCTTTTGCTTCCTTTGCAGTGACAGTAACATACACTGAAGCTGAATACTTACTCTGGCCTAGTTAATCATGCTCAGATCCCTGTTAAACAAATCTTGGTATAGTCAATATGGTTTGACTACGCTGGCCTAGTGTACCACATTTCCTGTGGTAAATAAAGAAGTGAAAGGCTACTGTAGGCTACTGACTGTGTGTGTGTGTCGTGTTTGATTGTGTGGGTTTGTATGTTTTTGTTTTGTGGGTTCGTGTGATGGGTTTAGTCTGTGTGTGTGGCAACCAAATACAGTATAGTCGGCTGTACTCTGGCACTCCTATCGTAAACACGTGAATGATTTATAATCTGCATGTTTGCTACCTAATTCACCCTACAGCTGGCAGTCGCTGCCAATGGGTGTGTGGCTATATCAACGGCCCTCTGCAGAGGAAGGGGAAGTGGAGGTGGGGGGCACTTGTTTCAGCGTCACAGGGCAGCACTGCACCGCTGCAGCCGCTCACTTTTCACTGCGGTGGTGAGGAGCGCACACAGCAGCAGGTGACTGGAGGATTCCTGCCAATGGCTTAGTTTACCCACGTCTCTGGATAGCTGGGATTAAGGTGACTTAAGGAACACCAGCACACACATGCACACGCACACACGGTCTGCCTTTTGTTTTGTCCCAGGTTTTGTAAATAGAATTGAATAATAGAATATAAAATCATAAGAACACCACACCATTCTTTCTACGTCTTCGGATCAGGAAAGATGAGACTCAGAGGAATTAGATATGTTTTGGTTAGTAATGTGTGTGTGTGTGTGAGAGAGAGGAACTTTAGTAGATAAAATAAGCAGAAATTGGATAATTTACCTTTTATCTTTGTGACTGAGGAGGCAATGGGTCTGTGTGTATATCTGTGTGTGTGTGTGTGTGTGCGTGTGATAGGCATTCATTATGAGGATCATGGTTTCTCCAGGACACAACATAGGGATAGATTTCTGCTTTCTCTCTCTCTCTCTCTCTCTCTCTCTCTCTCTCTCTCTCTCTCTCTCTCTCTCTCTCTCTCTCTCTCTCTCTCTCTCTCTCTCTCTCTCTCTCTCTCTCTCTCTCTCTCTCTCTCTCTCTCTCTCTCTCTCTCTCTCTCTCTCTCTCTCTCTCTCTCTCTCTCTCTCTCTCTCTCTCTCTCTCTCTCTCTCTCTGGTGATCTATTCCTGGATGTGGAGGTGAGAGGAAATGGGAACGTCGGGTGTGATATGAGCTCTTCCCTCTCCAGACCAGCTTCCTTCTGCAGAGCACACACACACATGTACGCACATACACACACACACACACACACACACATTCACACAGAACCAGTAGCCTTTGTTCTAGGACAATTTAGGCATATCAGATACAGTATATTACCTGTTGTATTTATTTATCCAACTAAATTAGTTCGATTTCCACATATGGATGCAGGCATTGGCGAGATGTGTGTGATGTGTTTGTGTCACTAGTGCGTGTGTAAAATACGGAACCAGAAACCTGAGACAGCTAGGACTTACCAATCACAGAGCTCGCGCTCAACGTTTAGCCAATCAGTTCCCCAGATCAGGTTAAATTGTGTACCATGTAGAAAGGGTGCGTAGTTTGAATGTAAGTCACAGGAGACACACGCACACTCCGTGACACTTTGTCTCTCGGCAACACAGCCGGAGGCAGTGTGGAAACAGACCTTGTGTTCGGCAGTATAAACACCGGGTATACAAACGAACACCAGCAATGGTAACTGACATAGCAGAGGAAAACACACACACACACACACGCACACCAGATCTTAAGCAGGCCAGGGTATGAATGGCCATGTAAGGTCTCCTACACGGATGGAGCGGGACCGCTGCACACACACGCGGCTTCAAACCAACCCTGACCCGGCCGAGGCAAACAAACCAACTGCTCGTCATTGTACTTAACAAGACTAATTAAAACCAAATTGAAACCAGATTGAAGCAAAGTGCACTGCTCCCCAAAGTGCACGGCCACGGCAGAGAGGCAGTGTCAGTACTGACACGCCAGCGGCTCTGAGAGAGACTCCCAGTCAGATCTGCTCTGCTACCGAGCGGCTCTGAGAGCGACTCCCAGTCAGATCTGCTCTGCTACCGAGCGGCTCTGAGAGCGACTCCCAGTCAGATCTGCTCTGCTACCGAGCGGCTCTGAGAGCGACTCCCAGTCAGATCTGCTCTGCTACCGAGCGGCGACAGAGACGGCGGCGACGACTCGTAAATTAGACGTTTTATCTTCGCTGCTAATGAATGTCTGGAGAGATGTTTTTCTGCAGATGGGATCGGGTGGGTGGAGGGGAGGGAAACACCACCCCCACACCCACCCTCCCCCACACCCACCCTCCACGTCCCCATCCCCTCCACACCACCCTCTCACGCTGGTGAAGGATGTGTGAGTGTGTGGTGTGTGTGTGTGGTGTGTGTGTGGTGTGTGTGTGTGGTATGTGTGTGTGGTGTGTGTGTGTGTGTGGTGTGTGTGTGTGTGTGTGTGGTGTGTGTGTGTGTGGTGTGTGTGTCCTTCCTCTCGGTCTGTCACATCTTATGCTGCTTCGTTTGCCTGTCGTGTCAAATATCTGCGTAGTATGTCATACAACTTATACTTACAGTAATACTTCAATATGTCGTGTTTATACGCTAGCCCTAAGGTTGTTAATTAACAGTGAAATACCTGCCGCCTATAAAATTGGACATATTTTTATCTACTGAGACAGCTTTGAGTTACCTACCTGTTTTTTTAATTATGCATCTATGCCAAGGGGATATGTATTACATTTGGTGTGTTTGTGTGTGTTGTGTATTGACTAAGCTGACCTGTTGACCATTTATAGAGATGAATATGCTGCCTTGATGTTGGTGCAGTAATTACTGAGGGAGATAATCAGAGCTGTTGGTCTGGATCTAATCTCATACTGGCCTTGATTTAATAAAGCAGATACAGCTGATTTACTAGGGATTTAGGAGGTGGAAGCGTGTGTTTGTGTGAGAGGTGTGCGTTTGTGGAGAAGTGACTTTAGTGTTTGCCGTAGTGTGTGTGCATATTTTTCACTGTTTAGTGTATTGATGTGTGTTTGAGGTTGGTTTGCCTGTGGTGGTTTATGTTGCGTGTTTGAGCTCAGATGTGTGTGATGCGGCTCACTTCTGCAGCCCTCCGGCTGGGAGAAGGAACCAATTAGAGCGCGATCCTGTGATTGCCGCACAGTGGTGGCACCATTATATGAACCCACCTTAGTGCAGGGATGTTATTTATTTATTTATTTGTCAGGGACAATGCAGCGCACATTATTACATACATAGATAATGTTGTAGATGTGTTGCATAAAAGGTTTTTAGCCAATAGGCTAATTTGCAACCCCAGTCGCTGGTCAGACCTTTCAAAAAAGTTAGGCAAATACAATTTACTGCATAGTGTGAGTTACACAATCATGCAGCAGATGCAATATATTAGTATATCAACATTTCACAGATTCATGACCACATTACACACAACAGCACATCACGTAACAACAGGGACAACAGAGACACACTGTGTGCTCCTGCCTTTATGGACCTGACTTAGCGGCTACATGTTTGGTTTTCTTTCAGCCAGTGTTTCACCTTTCTATTGAATGTTTTCAGTTCGGTTTGTATTTTCATTTCAGTTGGTAAATTATTCCATAAATGGGTCCCTATCACTGAATGTTGGGGAAAAAGACTTGGAATATTGATAAAGTCAGTCTGGTTGGATCCTATCTCTGACAGTGTGTGTGGATAAGAGAGGGTGTGTGTGTTTCTGTGAGTGTGTGTGTGGGTGAGATGAGAGAGAGAGAAAGAGAGAGAGAGAGGCTATACTGTATGTGTGCTCCCACAGAAAGAGAGCACACATACAGGTGGAATAATGGAACTGTGTTAAACCGACGCACACACACACACACACACACACACACACATACACACACACACACACACACACACACACACAGGGCTTTAAGCATGCCATCCCCTTGCTCCTCCAGACACCCTGCTCCTCAGCGGTGGCACCGGGCTGGTTGGGAGCGTTGCTGTTTCCGGGTCACAGTCAGACTCCGGAACAGACGGCTGGAGTGGAGGGGCTTGGGGAACAGGCCAGGCGTGCTAACCAGTGCGTGTGTTCACGCTCGCGCCATATCCCTCCAGAGATCTCTTAGAGCCAGCCAGCCGTCTCAGTCCAGCAGACACGTGATAGACAACTAGGCAGGCAGACATGTCTTGCTGCTCCCGGGCTGAGCGTCTTGTCAAGATATCCATGTTTTCTTATTCCTTATGTCTCATACATGCTTTGTTTATTTCTCTGAGAGATGGAGGAACGGAGAGAGAGAAGCAGATGTTGGAAAGATAGAGGTGTAGAAATGAGATAGAGAACAGTGAAATAGCTTAGAATGAGAAGATAGGCAGAGAGACATGATTCAGCTGGGCTCAGAACTACATTTCCCAGCACACCCCAGCAGGCTAATCCCTAAGGCCAGTGTGTAATTGGATAGATCCCAAGATCGCTGTGGCGACAGCCAGCGGCAGGTCCATCTACCCCCGCGATCCCCAGGGTCTGAGAGCCCCTTATGCAGCCCACACTCGGCACCACTCATCCACCAGCCCCCCACCTTTATCTTCATCCTTTCCTCTCCTCAACCCCCCCACCCCCCCCACCCCCCTCCAAGTAGAACGTCTGTGAGAGGTAGAGAATGTGTATGAGACTTTGCTGTGTGTGTGATTCAAGCCAGCGAGACAGCCAGGGTGTGTTCCTGGCCCGGCAGCATTTGTGTGTCTAATTCTGTCATGTTTGGATAGATTTGCGTCTGTTGCTTTGCTCGGCTTACATCCACCCTATTACTATAAATCAGGGTTGAATTGGCCACATGGCTCAGCCTCCCGGGACAAGGGCTCATGGGAGTTGTAGTCATGTGTTCATCGCTGAATAATAGGGATGTTATCAGGAAGAAACTAATTGGATTCTACCATGCTTTTCTAGGTAATTCAGTTTCTTCTCCTTTTTTCTCTTCGCCCCCCACCCCCATATCTAGGTCTATCCCCGTCTCTATCTCCGTGAGTTGTGGATTTGCTTTATACTATATTATCCCTCTGTATCATGGAGCTTTAACTACAACAACACACACAGCTGTTGTTTACCACCTGGTATTACCTGAGTGTTTGGGCTGGAGCAGCAGGGGAGGAACTAGAATATCTGTCCTGCCCTGTCTCCCTCCCTTTCTCTCTCTCCCTCCCTTTCCCTACCTACCTACCTACCTACCTACCTCTCTATCTCTCTCTCTCTCTCTCTCTCTCTCTCTCTCTCTCTCTCTCTCTCTCTCTCTCTCTCTCTCTCTCCCTCCCCCCGGCCCCCTCCAGCTAGTCTTCCCTCTCTCCCTCACCTTGCATATGGCCCAGTCAGCTCCTGCTATTTGTGCACTCCTTCGGCCAGCAGGCCTATTTCAGCCCCACAGCCCAGTCACCCGAGGTTAATCCTTTGTGGTCAGGAAGCACCTAGAGGTTAACCGGCTTAGTACCAAGCTAGTGTGTCCGTTTATTGAGTTTTTTGTGTAACATTTCTGCCCATAATATTTATTTCTGACATAGTGTGTTTGGAGAGGACAGGAAATGCTGGGAGGGAGAGAGAGAGAGCGGTGATGACTTGGAGTCAGAGACCTGGGCCGGATTCGAACCCATGCCAGCCATGCGGTACAGGTCTCCCTCTGGGATGTCCCTCTTGTCTAATTCCCCGCCTGCCTGTGGTCGGGGCGAGCGGAACACGCACAAACGGTAACTTAGCTGACATCACAAACCCAGGGGCCCCTCAGACAGAGGTGAGTGAAGGTGATGGGATGTGGGCGAGGGGGAGGGGAAGTGGGAGGACGAGAGACAACTAGAGATGGTAGGGTGGATCAGTCAGAAGGGAGGTGGCAGGGACGACGGCAGCAGGCTACCTCCTCCCGCTCCCCTCTGCCTCTTCCTCCTTTCTCTGTGGGGCTCCATGGGAATTCCGTGACCCACTTTGCCTTCAGCAGAATGGTTATTTTTACATATTAACAGACGGAGACAATAGCTGTCCTCACGCCCTCCTCCCATTCTCTCCTCCTCTATTCCCCCCCCGTCCCCCCCGTCCCTTCAGCTCTGGAGGGGTGGGAGGGGGGTGGGGGGTGGAGGGGGTGCGGTGGGGGGGGGGGGGGGTGCTAGGCTGTGGACAGGTCATCTATCTACCTCCTAATGATGACGGATGGGAGGGGTGGACGGAGAGAGGGAGGTGGGAGAGGGGGAAAGAGAACGGAGGGAGGAGAGACGGGATAGGTGGTGGAGGGACAGGAAGAGGAAAATGCAAAGAGAGAGGGAGGGAGGGAGAGCCTTTGGATGCTTATTTGGGTTGAAGGAGAAGGGCGTATTGATGGCTGTTGTCTTATCGTTCTTGTCATCCCCGCCTGCACGCACGGCGTGTGGAGTGTGACATCTCAACCTTGAGTTCGCTGGCAGAGCAAGGTGACACATGGTGCTGCGGCAAGCACACACACACACACGCGCGCACACACACACAGGTATGCGCGCACGCACGCACAGGCATGCACACCCAGATCTGTCTCTGTCAGCTTCTTCTGTCCTGTTTACAAAGGCAGCAGAAGGATGGTGCAGTCCCAGGAGACGTCTCTCTCTCCCTCTCTCTCTCCCTCCCTCTGTCTCTGTCTCTCTCCCTCCCTCCCTCTGTCTCTCTCTCTCTCTCTCTCTCTCTCTCTCT
>CM042876.1:13057666-13072318 GCA_023658055.1 Thaleichthys pacificus
GGCAGGCAGGCAGGTCGACAGCGAGACAGACAGGCAGGTCGACAGGCAGGTCGACAGAGAGACAGACAGGCAGGTCGACAGGCAGGCAGGTCGACAGCGAGACAGACATGCGGGTCGACAGGCAGGTCGACAGAGAGACAGACAGGCAGGTCGACAGGCAGGCAGGCAGGTCGACAGACAGACAGGCAGGCAGGAAGGAGGTTGTAAACTCTGATCCACTGTTGATGGATCTCACTGTTCTTGGAAACCTGGTCACCTGACCCTCCAACACCCCTCTTAGCTATGTACCAAGGAACACCCTGACTGACACACCTGGCACGTCAGCTCTGGGCCCTCTAGAAGAGCCCTCTGACAGCCCTGCTGACGAAGCTCTGTCTCCACTGTACAACCCAGGACTGGTTCAACCAGATCTGGGCTGGTTTCTGAAACGCACCTTCTATAAAAGTAGACTTTTGAGATGTTATCCCGCCGTTCCAGTCCATCAAATCCATTACAGTTCCATCTCCGCAATTGGGAAATGACGAGGGCCACTGGGTCGGACCGCATGGTGCGGTATTTTGGGGAGGAATGATGACGGTCCTTTTGCCCTCCTGCCTCTGCTAAGTAATGACGCTCGTGCTCATTGATCTGGGCCTCAATTAGCATAGCGAGAGTTTGTAATGAGAGTGCTGTCTGATCGATGCTCCAGGGCCCGGAGCGCTGCTGAGTGCTAAACCACAGCATCCAGCCACCGTGACGGAAGACTCCAGCTAGTTAGGATCCTGACAGAGTCCCAGGAGACGGGAGGCAGGGGATCAAGTCCGGGTCTTCCGGGGTGCTTTCGGGAAGAAGAAGAAGAAAAAAAAAACCCTGCTTTGGCACGCGCTCCTCCACAGCTTCCTCCTTCTCCTTCCTCTGTCTCTCGTCTCGCCTTTCGGCTTTTCTCCCGCACACTCTTTTGTCCCAGAGCGGTTCCTCTCTCGTCACTGCGTCACGCAGGCACCGCTCAGATTCCCATATCTGTCATTTCTCTCCTTTCCTTTCCTTCCTTCGTCCTCCTCCTCTCTGCCTCCGCCGCGTTACATCTCAGAGGCGGAGAGGAGGCAGAGGAGAGGAGGCAGAGGAGAGGAGGCAGAAGAGAGGAGGCAGAGGAGAGGAGGCAGAGGAGAGGAGGCAGAGGAGAGGAGGCAGAAGAGAGGCAGGCTGCGGGCGTGTCGCGGGAGCCTCCTAAAGACAGCCAGTCAGCCAGACGCTTACGAACCTCTCCGTGTCGGGAGGGAGAGATGAGAGAGGCTGTCTGCGGAGGCAGGAGCTGGGAAAGGGGCTCGGGGTCGGCCCGCCGCGAGAGAGAAGAGAGGGAGGCTGATCAGACTGTAATACTAGACTCAGCTTTAGTACAAGGATGTGCAGGAGGACCGTGTCGTCATTGCGTTGACCGTATTGGTGAATGGACCTCCCACTCGTCGGGGCGTGTGTGGAGGAATGACTTTTGACCCTGCGACTTCGTGTTACCTCAGGTACCTCTGAAGGCTGTGACTGCAAAACAGAGCAGGACGAGGAGGCCAGAAGGACTGAGGCTGACGGAGGGCCAGACGGACGGGAAGAGTGGAAGGTAAGGATGCTGGGCTGGGCTCCAGGGTCTCTTTAATGGGGGAGGTAGAAGGGTTGATGTTGTTTGCTACTCCCTCTCCTCTCCTCTCCCTCCACCTCCTTGTTCACTTTATTCCCTATCTTGTCTCCCTTCTGCCTCCGCCTCCTCCTCTCCCCCTCTTCTTCTCTCCTCCGCTCTCCTCCCCCTCTCCTCCCCCTCGCCTCCCCTCTCCTCCCCCTCTCCTCCCCCTCTCCTCCCCCTCGCCTCCCCCTCTCCTCCCCCTCGCCTCCCCCTCTCCTCCCCCTCGCCTCCCCCTCTCCTCCCCTCTCCTCCCCCTCTCCTCCCCTTCTCCTCCCCTTCTCCTCTTCGCCGTCAGCTGTGGGGCTGAGTGTTTACATTGTTGTGCTGTCAAGTAGAAAACAAGCAGGCACCCCTGCTTGTGTGTGTGTGTGTGCTGACTCAGCTTTGAGGCCTCTCCGGTCCCTTAACCTCTTGGCACGGTCAGGTCTGTTCCCGTAGCAACTCCCAGATAGACCGTGTGGGACCTCCTTCTCCTCCCTCTTCACTTGAATCTAATCTGTTCTACACAGACACACACACTAGATCACCCCCCCCCCCCTCTTCCAGACACACACACACACACACACACAGGTCCCAGATAAGCAGTGTGTGGGCCTTGTTGTCCTCTCTCCTCTGTGTAGCGGTAGTAGGAAGTGAAGCGAAGGTCGTCGTCCTGACGTCAACATGACTTGTTTACCTGTCAGGTGAACTAATGAGTTCTGTTCTGCGTTTCATTAGTGTTCATTATCTGTGCTGTCAGTCAGAGTTTGTGTGTGTGTCTGAAGATGAAATGATCATGGTGTCAACTTAGCGTGGTTGTCTGGATATCATAACTTTGGTGGCAGGTCTCCAACCTGGTCTGGAAACCAGGCCACAGCAAAGGCTCAGCCTAGCATGTTTACTGTATGTGTGTGAGTGTAAAAGTATGAATATGCCTGTGTGTGTCTTGATATGAAGTGAGTGTGGCTGTGCTTGTGTATCTGGACTGTAATCCATCCCCCTCGGCATGCTGGGTAAAGACACAGAACCCTCGGCATGCTGGGTAAAGACACAGAACCCTCGGCATGCTGGGTAAAGACACAGAACCCTCGGCATGCTGGGTAAAGACACAGTACCCTCGGCATGCTGGGTAAAGACACAGAACCCTCGGCATGCTGGGTAAAGACACAGAACCCTCGGCATGCTGGGTAAAGACACAGAACCCTCGGCATGCTGGGTAAAGACACAGAACCCACGGCATGCTGGGTAAAGACACAGAACCCTCGGCATGCTGGGTAAAGACACAGAACCCTCGGCATGCTGGGTAAAGACACAGAACCCTCGGCATGCTGGGTAAAGACACAGTACCCTCGGCATGCTGGGTAAAGACACAGAACCCTCGGCATGCTGGGTAAAGACACAGAACCCTCGGCATGCTGGGTAAAGACACAGAACCCTCGGCATGCTGGGTAAAGACACAGAACCCTCGGCATGCTGGGTAAAGACACAGAACCCTCGGCATGCTGGGTAAAGACACAGAACCCTCGGCATGCTGGGTAAAGACACAGAACCCTCGGCATGCTGGGTAAAGACACAGAACCCTCGGCATGCTGGGTAAAGACACAGAACCCTCGGCATGCTGGGTAAAGACACAGAACCCACAGGAGCTCGGAGGACTTCGTAAAACATCCCACAGCCGCGGCGCGTGTTTACGGTGGAGTTGGGTGGGGGTGTGATTAGCATGGTGACTAGGCCATAGAGAGAGAGAGTTTATGTGTGACTAACTGTGTTCTGGTCGCTGTTGGGGTCTGTGCACATGTTTGTGTGTGTCTATGCAGTGTCTGTGCACATGTATGTGTGTGTCTATGCAGTGTCTGTGCACATGTTTGTGTGTCTATGCAGCGTCTGTGCACATGTTTGTGTGTCTATGCCGTGTCTGTGCAGTTTCATGCGTGTGAGCGTGTCTTTGGCCTCCTTGCAGCAAGTGTGACAGCCTCTATTAGTTAAGCATCAGGCTGTGGTTGTGCGGTTGTGTGTTGCGTGGTTGTGTGATGTGTGGTTGTGGGTCTGGCCTCCCAGACAGAGGTTCTGTGAGTGAGGCTGCATGCATATTTGATGGGTGTTTATGTGTCCTTGCAGCTGAGTGGTCAGGCCGGCTGGTTCTGCCAGAACTGTTTATTGATCACAGGACCGACTTAATGTTGATTTAATGATCACCAACCTGCATGAAGAGAGAAATGAAAGGGAGGGGAGAGGAGGAAAGAGGGGAATGAGAAACGGAGAGAGAAAGAGATAGATAAAAGTGTGTGTGTGACTAATTAATTGCTGTGGTGGTGTTTGAGGGATCCCTGACTGGTGGACCAAGACAGGAGAGAGAGATCTACACACTCGCACACACACTCGCACACCCACACACACATGAATTTCACAGGAGATCCACGTGAGTGTATTCCCACACTGAATCATGTTTTTCTGCGCCCATTCTCTCTCTCTTTCCATTAAATCTCTCTCTTTCTCCTCTCTCTCTCTCTCTCTCTCTCTCTCTCTCTCTCTCTCTCTCTCTCTCTCTCTCTCTCTCTCTCACTCACTCACTCACTCTCTCTCTCTATCCCCCCCCCCCCCTCTCTCACCATCCGCTAGCTGCAGTGTCCTTGAGAAGTGACTTTGCCGGTGAGTGTAGCTCAGCGCTGGGCTGTGTCTCTCTGTTTCCAGGTTTCCAAGATTAGGTAGGTGACAACATGACTTCAGCTACTCCTTGAGTCTTCAAACCTCCAGTTTGTGGTCAAACATAACAGGAACAAGGCTTGGCATACTATTTACACTTGTTTACCGTTTTACTTGTTGACTTGTTTACGTCAGCAAACACTCACAAAAAAGTGCATTCGAAACAGTAAGTGAAGTGAATTATTCAGCGATACTGCGTGAATGTGTGTGTGTGTGCATCATCCACACAGTGGTGTGCATGTGTCACGCTCGTGTGTGTGTGTGTGTGTACAGGTGGGCTCCTACAGGAACAGCAGCCAGGTGTACCTCCAGCGTGTCAACGCCTCATTAAACACACTCCCTCTCCTCGAGGTTGGGGACACGCTGGACCGGCCAGGGCTTTCCAAGCCTCTGAAACTTTAATGCCGCGGCCAGAATGCTTATCCCCAGCATCTTTATTGTCTGGCTGCAAGGCGACACCTTGGCCCCGTGTGCGGTGTTTAATGGGGCCCGGGTTTTTTCCGTCGGGCTCCGATGTCCGATGATGACTGGCTCCTCTGTCGTCTGGCTCCGCCGCTCTCTGGATCTTTGTTCTCCAAGGTTGGGGGTGTGTGGAGGGGCGGGGTTGGTTGGTTGGTTGGTTGGAGGTGGATGGTAGTTGCGGTTTGGAGACAATGGGAGGACGATATGCTGAGATGCTGAGAAGCACGACTCACAGTACGTGTTAGCAGGGCGTCCCACCTTTGGCGGTCACTGTTGGACCATGAGTTGAGGACTGAACATCTCAGTCCTGCTGTGTATACCTCAGTCCGGCTGTGTAGACCTCAGTCCGGCTGTGTAGACCTCAGTCCGGCTGTGTAGACCTCAGTCCGGCTGTGTAGACCTCAGTCCGGCTGTGTAGACCTCAGTCCTTCTGTGTAGACCTCAGTCCGGCTGTGTAGACCTCAGTCCGGCTGTGTAGACCTCAGTCCGGCTGTGTAGACCTCAGTCCGGCTGTGTAGACCTGGTTGTGATTTGTGGAACTGTGTTGGCTCAGACAGACTGGCTGGTCTAAACATATCCTGGTGCTTTCATCACAGCTGCTTCTCAGCTTTGTGTTTGCTGTGCCTCTCAGTCCCTCCACCTCCCAGTGTACAGTATGTGTGTGTGTTTCCCTACAGTCTCCTTAGTGCTCCTTCTCCCTGCTTCTCGTTCCAACTGGGAATGCCTGGGTGTAGCTGGAAGGATGTAGCCATGACGACTGTTCCCATGGGGGAACATGAGCCACGGGATGAACCGCTTTTTCTCTCTCCCTCTTGCTGTCTCTTTCACTCCCTCCATCTCTTTGTCTCTCGCCCCTGCCATGTCCTTCTGGCTGGTGACGGCTGTGAGGGCAGGCTGGGACTAGACTTGTTTATTCGTTGTATGAAGAGTGAAATAGAGGTTAGAGGCCTCTTTCTACTCACAGAAATCTGTGTGTGTGTGTGCGTGTGTACGTGTGTGTGTGTGTGTGTGTGTGAGCTAGTCAGTCAGTACACTGAGCTTAGTTAAAATTCAGGACATTGCTGATACAGGTCGATTTACCAGCACACACACACACATACACACACACACACATACCAGCCTCCCAATCTGCAGGCAGAAGTGGTGTGTCACTGAGCTCCCAAAGACCTTTGACTTAATGCAGCCACCATGCAGATAGAGCAAGAAGGAGAGAGAGAGAGAGAGAGAGAGAGAGAGAGAGAGAGAGAGGATGGAGTTAAAGAAAGAGGTTGATGATGAACTGTGTAACCGTCTGTGTGCCTCTCAGCAGGGGTGCGTTCATCTCAGCTCCTCCTCGCACGCACACACTCTCGCCCCCTCCTTCTCTCTCTCGTCTCTCTCGTCTCCCTCCCTCTTTTTTCCCCCAATCACGTACGTACGCACGCACACCTACCTCTCCCAGGCTGCAGTCACACCTCCCAAAGCCCTCTCTTACAAGTCATTGAGCTGAGAGATTAAGATTTCCCTGTCAGAAGAGAGCAGAGAGAAGGAGAGAGCAGAGAGAGAGAAGAGGGGAGGAAGAGAGAGCGGGAGAGAGAGAGAGAGAGAGAGAGAGAGAGGGGGGGGAGAGCGTTGAAAGGATGGAGCGAGAGGTGGATGGAGCAGCAGAGTGTTTCTGTGGTGTTATTGCCCGCGCTCCCTCCTCATCAGTCAGACACAGGCAGGGCCGCACGGGGCCTAATGAATCAGCCTTGTCCAACATACTGGCCTGATTGACCTGGAATGAATGGGCTGACTGATCTGCTCTCACTTAGCAGGGCGGGAGGGAGGGAGGGAGGGGGGGGGGAGAGCGAGAGATCCGGACACACACACGTACACATCCCTGCGCACACTCTCATGGTTGTTAACCCCTGGCACAAACAGGAACAGCAACACACATACATGCGTACGCGCTCACACACACCCGCAAGGCGGTAGCGGTAGTTAGTAGGGTAGTAGAGGCGCTAAATGAAACCCTCAACCACTCTTGATTGTCATCCCTTTTCGCATCAACACACACGCAAACACGCTCGCACACACTGTCGGGGGTCTGATTGTGCGTCAGCGTAGGTGTCGTTGAATAAATAGCCTGCTCCATGCTAGCTCGCGCTGTGGCTCGCTGTGCCGATTTCTGAAGGAACAGATGGTGCTGCCAACTCCACAAACACACGCGCACGCTGACACGCACTCCCGCTCCACAAACACACGCGCACGCTGACACGCCTCCGCCAACACGCACGCTGACACGCAATCCAGCTCCACAAACACACGCGCACGCTGACACGCAATCCCGCTCCGCAAACAGCCGCGTGCGCGCGCGCGGGCGCACTCGCAGCCGCGTGCGCGCAGCGCACGAATACACGCACGCTGCTCACGAAACGGAAGCACACACTGACACAGGGCGACGCGCACACACTGTTCCCCATGCGCACATGCGTGCAGACACACACACACACACACTGCTCTGCATACAGGGTCGGAATCACTGTGGGCTGTGTAAACTAGACTGCTAGGGATCATTTGCTGGCGGGGAGAAAGCAAGCGAGCAAGCACGCACCATATCTCTAAACCTACTGTGTGTGTGTGTGTGTCTATGGCATGTTGAACAGTCTGTGCTTGCGTGTGTGTTCAAGTGTGTGTGTTTGTGCGTGTGTGTGTAGGGCGGTGGGGGAGGGGGGAGTGTGTGTCAGATAGAGAGATTACCAGTTCTGTGCATTCTTCACGTTTAGCCCACCAGGCTATAATCGCTCACAGCAGCCCCCCTGTGGGTACCATTGATTTATCCAATTTAACACACACACACTAACACTCAGACCTAGCAGAGGTTTACAATATAAACAGGTGAGAAAAACAGAGAGGCAGACAGACACACACACACACACTCACAGACAGACAGACAGACACACACACACTCACAGACAGACAGACAGACACACACACACACACACACACACACTCACAGATAGACAGACAGACAGACAGACAGACAGACAGACAGACAGACAGACACACACACACACACACACACACACACATACACACACCCACACACATACACACACACTCACAGACAGACACACACACAGATAGATAGACAGACAGACAGACAGACAGACAGATAGACAGGTTCCCCAGCCTCATCCGCCCCTGCTCTCTGAACTCCAGGGTGAGAGGTCTAAAGGGCTCTTTGCTCTAAGCTGATGTTTAGTAACATGAGCAGCTGTGTTGTTACTGAGCTCTCACCCTCCAGACACAAACACACAGATACAAAGAGGGAGACACACACACAGACACACACACACACTCAAACTTGCACACACCCTCAGGTTACGTAAGAATGGGTGGTCAAGTAAAGGTTGGGTTTTTTGGCAGCTGTATTGTAGCCCAAATGTAAGAGTGTGTTGATTGAGAGGTGTGGATCGTGGTTTGAACTAGTTCCTCTCCTCATGCCCTCTTCCAATCTGGTCTCATAAAGTAACAGTGATCCAGTCAAGCTCTCAGCCTTCCAAACCCAGACCCTCTCAGCCTCTCACCCTTTCAGCCTTTCAGCCTTCAGAGCCTGCCAGTCTCCCCGCCTCAGAGCCTCTCAGCCTCTCAGCCTGCCAGCCTCTTAGCTACCCAGCCTCTCAGCCACCCAGCTTAAACCAGAAGGCTTCTGGGAAAAGACCAAGAGAGTTTGGATGCTGCTGTGTTTTCCTTTTTGTTTGTTTTGTAGGTGGATATTAGTTGTAAGCTCATAGTCTGGTCAAAGTCTTCCCGTCCATCCACCCATGATGGGTGACCCATCTGTCCCTCTGTCCCTCCCCCTATCCATCCATCCATCTGTCCCTCTATCCCTCCCCCATCCATCCATCTGTCCCTCTATCCCTCTATCCCTCCCCCCATCCATCCATCTGTCCCTCTATCCCTCTATCCCTCCCCCATCCATCCATCTGCCCCTCTATCCCTCTATCCCTCCCCCATCCATCCATCTGCCCCTCTATCCCTCTATCCCTCCCCCATCCATCCATCTGCCCCTCTATCCCTCTGTCCCTCCCACCATCCATCCATCTGTCCCTCTATCCCTCCCTCCATCCATCCATCTCTCAAACCCTCGCTCCATCCGTCCACCCTTCCATCCTCCCTCCCAGGGGAAAACTGAACAATCAGCCACGGGGTAATCTCCCAGAGTGCTTTGTGAAGAGTCTTTCTGTGTAACATCTGTAGCGGGACAGGGGGGAGGGGGGAGGGGTGGAGTGAGGTGGGGTCTAGGGCAGAGGGGGTGTGGCTGGGTGGAGTGAGGTGGGGGCCAGGAGGGCGAGTGTACCGTGGTTCAACGTGTGTGAAGGGCCTGAGACAGAATCAGTTGTCTGGCTGAGACTGATTAAATGCTGTGTGTGTGTAGATTACAGTATCTGTTTGGCTCTGTGCTCCAGACTCCACTCAGGAGGAACAGCTAACTTAATGTACGATGCGTGTTCGTGTGTGTGTGTGTGTTCTTCTGTCTGTGGGGGAGGCTGGGGGCCGACCAGACACCAGTAACCATTAGCTGTCTGTCAGCATCTTAGGAGCTAATGGGGTTTGTACTGGACTGTCTTCTCGTACTTCATCTCGCCTCATGCACACGCTGAACCCACACCAGGTGTTGTGTGTGTGAGCGGCCATGACGGTAAATCTCAGTCAAAACCATTAAGTGACTGTTTGCAATGGCACCCACTCCCTAATGATCCTATCATCCTGCTCTCTGTTCACCCCTCTCTTCTCTTCAGAGTTCAGACACTCACACACAATACCGCTTCACTACGACAGCCCTGTGATACTGCCATTCGTCCTCTCTCTCTCTCTCTCTTTTTCTCTCTCTCCATCTCAATTATTGGCAGCGGGGTTATGCTCTCTAGATGTCATCCATATCCCCCCAAAGGCAACATCAGCAGATTGTCTGTCCTGCCAGGTCATCAATGCAGCCTGGCCTCTACCTGCCCAGCTACACACAAAGTTGCTTTCTTGCTTTCTTGTAAAAGAAGAGGGAGGAGAAGGAGGGGAGGAAGGAAGGGAGGAGGGGAGGGAGGGAGGGAGGAGGAGAAGGGGGGGAGAAAGGAGGAAGGGGGGGAGGGTGGAGGGACGGGAAGGATACGCAGGGGTGTGGCAGAAAGAGGTTGTAATGGATTCCTGGTCAAGGCCCCAGATTGATCCGCCTGCGTTTTCGCTGGTCTCAGATCTCCTCACACCCAGACTGGTGCAACAGTCCACAAGGCGTACGAACACGCCGCCAGGGAGCCTCGCCGCACCACCGCTGAGGTTTCACCCTCGTTAACGCAGCGCGCCAACACCTTCCCCGCGTGTGTTCTTCACACAAAGACGACCTCGGTTGCGGTCTCCATTTCCGTCCTCGACTAGTTAGCGCGGAAAAGCGCTGAGGGTGCTGTTGAAAGGTCAGGCTGATTTCCATACAAAGGCGAGCTCTGGAGGATTGGGCGCTGGGTCTTGGCCATTTAGGCAGTAACAAACTGCCCTGTCACCATAGCTATGGAACATACCGGAATTCTCTACCTTTTGTTCTAAGACGTTTTCAGAAGCTATTCGGAATATGCTGCATTCCGAGGCCTTAATGAGACATTAGGGAGCTGGACAGGTATGGAGGAATGAAGGGGGTGGCAGAATGTATGGAAGGCAAAGTGTTTAGGAGTATCTAACATGTACTTAATATGGTCCTCAAGATGTCTCAATTTAGCTGTATTTGCAGTCTAATCGGATCTTAATACTGCTGCGTCTTGTGGTCAGAGCAGCAGAGGCCTGCTTTCTGCTTTCTGCTTGTGTAGGCACAGGAAACGGAACCCAAGCTTCCTGTCTTCGGTCGGCTTTCTGAAAGACTAGATGGCTGGGAATCTGAGCGGCTCACGTGGTGAGAGGATGAGGGGCTGAGGGGGGAAGAGGCTGGGAGTCCGGGAGGCTCACGTGGTGAGAGGATGAGGGGCTGAGGGGGGAAGAGGCTGGGAGTCCGGGAGGCTCACGTGGTGAGAGGATGAGAGGCTGAGGGGGGAAGAGGCTGGGAGTCCGGGAGGCTCACTTGGTGAGAGGATGAGAGGCTGAGAGGGGAAGAGGCTGGGAGTCTGGGAGGCTGCTGGGCTGACACTGTGCTGTCCCTGGTGTGTGTTACAGCTTCTGTTTGTGTCTTTGTCTTGTTCGACACCTCAGACCTCCCTGGGAGTAGAGCGGAGTGTCATCATTAGTGGTAAAGGTGCGCGCGCGCGTCTAAATATATCTGCTGCTTTGGCAGTTTCTATGACACATGTAGTGCTAAGGTACCTGCTCCAGATATAAAGCAGCACTAAGTCAAGAGAGAGGGGTGGAGTAGGGTGGGGTGGGACACACAAGCCATCTTTCAGGAGAAGTCCACCGCCATGTAAACACGACAGCCTTCCTGTCATCAGGTGAACACCTGGAGCAGGAATAGAACCCCAGCCACAAGACAAAAACTGGAGAGAGAGAGGGGAGAGAGGGAGGGAGAGAAAAAGAAGGGGGTAGGGAGGGAGAGAGAGAGAGAGAGAGAGAGGGAGGGAGAGAAAAAGAGAGGGGGTAGGGAGGGAGAGAGGAGAGAGAGAGAGAGAGAGAGAGAGAGAGAGAGAGGAGAGAGAGAGGGAGAGGAGAGAGAGGAGGGAGGGAGGGAGGGAGGGAGGGAGGGAGGGAAAAGGAGAGGGGGTAGGGAGGGAGAGAGAGAGAGAGGGAGAGAGGGAGGGAGGGAGGGAAAAGGAGAGGGGGCAAGGGTGAGATTGGTGGAGAGAGGAAAGAGGGCCTGCGGAGGAGAAACATCAACATTCCGCATCTAGAATAACCTCAGAATAACAAACACACTTCGGCGTGCTGGTTCCAAAATAACTCCAAACCTTGTTACCTCCCAGAGCCAAGATTAACATTCGGAGGACTGTGTGAACAAACACACCTATTAATACTGCAAACACACGCACACGTGCGCACACACACCTGCAGCTCTATCTCCCTGTATCTGCTGGGGGTTAGATAGCTATCGGAAGCAGTGGCTGCAAACTGCTGCTGCTTGGCAAACACTTGCTCTGTGCCCTCTACCCCCCCCCCCCCTCCCTCTCTCCCTCTCTCTCTCTCTCTCTCTCTCTCTCTCTCTCTCATCTCTCTCTCTCTCTCTCTCTCTCTCTCTCTCTCCCCCTCCCTGCCTCCTCCCTCCCTCTCGTGATCTTTCTTGTTTTTATCTTCCGATTGTTTCTTCCCCTATCCTCAGGGAAATCTGTGAATACGCATTACAGTCTTTCGACTGTAATGCAGGTGTGGTGTGTGTGCGTGCGTGCGTTGCATTAGGGTGCATTGAGTAATTGAGTCGATGGGTCGCAGGTCCAGAGGGAAGAGAGGAGGTGTGTTTCTCTGTTGTTCATCGTGTTCCTCAGCCGCACGCCCTTCCCACACGTGGTGGCACTGGGACACCGGTGCGTTGTTGCATCACACACAACAACACACACCGCACAGCGCTGGCCCCGCCGGCCTGGTTTGGGCCCTCAGGGGACACACCACACACTAATGAGAAACCACCGACGGTGACCGTGTAAAGAGGAGGATGGAAAACCCGGAGGAAGATTAAAAAACACAGACGTGCGAGGCCTCTCTCTCTCTCTCCTCTCTCTCTCTCTCTCCCTCTCTCTCTCTCTCTCTCTCTCTCTCTCTCTCTCTCTCTCTCTCCCTCTCTCTCTCTCCTCTCTCTCTCTCTCTCTCCTCTCTCTCCTCTCTCTCTCTCTCTCTCTCTCTCCCTCTCTCTCTCTCTCTTTACTGATCAGTGATTATGTGGTTGTCTTACAGATGTCTCAGGATAAATATCAATCTGGAAACTTAACCATGTTTATTTGCTCCCATTAAAAGTTTATGGCGCTGTGTGTGTCGGTGTGTGTGGTGGGTGGGTGAGTGTGCGGTGTGTGTGTGGTGGGTGAGTGTGTGGGTGGTGAGTGGGTGGATGTGTGGGTGGGTGTGTGTGTGTGTGTGTGTGGGTGGGTGGGTGGGTGGGTGTGTGTGGGTGTGTGGGTGGGTGGGTGTGTGTGCTCTTGTCCCCTAGAGGAGACCGTAGAAGCTTCAATAAGAAGCAGCAACACAGAGGAAGGAAGGAGAACGAAGGACAGTTGAGGGGGAAGAGCGAAAAGGGCAGACGAGGGGAGGAGGCAGGACAAAGGGAGGAGAGGAAGTGAGAGAAGAGGGGAGGAGGAGGGGAGAGGGAGGGAGGGAGGGAGGGGGGGGAATCAAAGCATGGCGAGGGAGGAAGTGGAGGGAACGGAGAGAGGGAGAGAGAAAACGAGTGTGGGTGTATGAAAGAGAGATGGGAGGAGGGGAAGACAAGGACGAGAAATAGTGTCTGTAATTGGGTGTCTGCAAGCCCTGGTGGGAAAAGACACTTTTGTATTCCACACACACATCACACACACACACGCCACACATACATCACAACACACACCGCACACACTTACATATCTAGTAGTGCATTTGCTCCCCATATCGTAGAGCGTGGGAGGAGAGGACTCATTTGACATTCTGACAGATACATGCATGTTTTCACTTCCACTAAACGCTCCTCTGTCTACATGCCCGTTTCTCATGTCACACGTTGTCTATGCCCGTTACGTCCACACGCAGGCGACATGTACCGTAGACGGGGGGGGGGGGGGGGGGGGGGGGGGGGGACAATCCCCTTTGCTTTTGCATGTGCTAGTCTCTTATTATACTGTCCTTCCATGCTTGTCCCCAGTTGCTTGTTATGTTTCCCTCCTGTTACCTCCTTGGGACTTGCTTCATGTCTGGGTGTGTTGTAACTGTTGGGCACTTAATGTACTTAAGTTCTCTGGGGTCAGATGGCTGGCGGTTAGGGAATCGGGCTACCAATCAGAAGGTGCCGTTCGATTCCGGCTGTGTCATATGATGTTGTGTCCTTGGGCAAGGCAACTTCACCCTACTTGCCTCGGGGGGAATGTCCCTGTACTTACTGTAAGTCGCTCTGGATAAGAGTGTCTGCTAAGTGCAAATGTAAATGTAAGTTTTATCTTGAAGCCCTTTTCTCCCCTCAAGTGACTTGCCACTTGCCCTGCTCCCACTATAATAAGGATGTGTTCTTAATGATTTGCCTGGTATAGAAAGGTAAAACATATATTAATAGCGTGGAATATAATATTTTTGCAGATATTACAAAAACATTAAGCAGCAGAGCTGGAGGTAGAGCAGAGTTATATGTTTGGAATTCAAACATCATAATGAGGGAATAATGATCATGTACTTGTCGTGTGTGTGGCTGCACGTGCGTGCCTGTGTGTACTGTATGTATGCTCTTGTGTGCGTTCTGGCTGTGGCTGCGTCTAAGTGGCACGCTTTGTTAGCGAGCTGCTTATCCCCCATCCAGCTGCCTGGGGGCTTGGCTGTTGTGTTTCTCTCTCTCTCTTTCTCACACTCTCTCTTCACTCACTCTCTCTCACACACTGCACTCTCCTCTCTCTCTCTCTCTCTGCCTGGCAAAAGGTGGACTGGGGAGGTGGAGGTGGTAATTGTTAGCAGGTTTAGATGACTGCTGCAGGACAGGCTGAGCCGGAGCCAGCCCTTCCCCAGAGAGAGAGCCATTTGCCTGGGCTGGATGCGTGCCTCTCTCCCAGCTCTTTCTCCTCTCTGTGGAGCCGCTGCTGTGGCGCCAGCCTTCACTGCTTCACCCACCTGTAACGATACTCCCCTGGAGGAGAGAGGGGTAGAGGGAAGAGAGGGATTTGCAGATGAGAGAGAAAGAGAGGGAAAGAGAGAGAGAGAGAGAGAGAGAGGGGGGGAGGATAGAGATAGAGAGAGAGAGAGAGAGAGAGCGCGATAGAGAGAGG
>CM042876.1:13072418-13089918 GCA_023658055.1 Thaleichthys pacificus
CCTGCGAATACCACTAGCTTGACTAATTCTCCTCACACCAGCTGATATAGCACGCAAGCCGCGTCGAGCCCTTACAGTCTTTCGACTGTAATGCAGGTGTGGTGTGTGTGCGTGCGTGCTGCATTAAGGGTGCATTGAGTAATTGAGTCGATGGGTCGCAGGTCCAGAGGAAGAGAGAGTGTGTTTTCTCTGTTGTTCATCGTGTTCCTCAGCCGCAAGCCCTTCCCACACGTGGTGGCACTGGGACACCGGTGCGTGGTTGCATCACACACACACACACACCAGCACATGCGCTGGCCCCGCCGGCTTGTTTGGGCCCTCAGGGGACACAACCAACAAACACTAATGAGAAACCACCGACGGGTGACCGTGTAAAGAGGAGATGGAAAACCCGGAGGAAGATTAAAAATCACAGACGTGCGAGGCTCTCTCTCTCTCTCATCTCTCTCTCTCCCTAATGCTCTCCCTCTCTCCTCTCTCTCATTCTCTCTCTCTCTCCCTCTCTCTCTCTCCCTCTCCTCTCTCTCTCTCTCAATCTCTCTCTCCCTCTCTCCTCTCTCTCGTCCTCTCTCTCTTCTCCTCTCGTCTCTCGTCTCTTTACTGATCAGTGATTATGTGGTTGTCTTACAGATGTCTCAGGATAAATATCAATCTGGAAACTTAACATGTTTATTTGCTCCCATTAAAAGTTTATGGCGCTGTGGTGCTGTCGGAGTGTGTGTGGTTGGGTGGGTGAGTGTTGTGGTGGTGGGTGGATGTGTGGGTGGGTGTGGTGTGTGTGTGTGTGTGTGGGTGGGTGTGTGTGTGTGTGGGTGTGTGGTGGGTGGGTGTGTGTGCTCTTGTCCCCTAGAGGAGACCGTAAAAGCTTCATAAGAAGCAGCAACACAGAGGAAGGAAGGAGAACGAACGACAGTTTGAGGGGGAAGAGCGAAAAGGGCAGACAGGGGAGGAGGCAGGACAAAGGGAGGAGAGGAAGTGAGAGAAGAGGAGGAGAGGAGGGGAGAGGGAGGGAGGGAGGGAGGGAGGGGGGAATCAAAGCATGGCGAGGGAGGAAGTGGAGGGAACGGAGAGAGGGAGAGAGAAAACCGAGTGTGGGTGTATGAAAGAGAGATGGGAGGAGGGGAAGACAAGGACGAGAAATAGTGTCTGTAATTGGGTGTCTGCAAGCCCTGGGTGGGAAAAGGACACTTTTGTATTCCACACACACATCACACACACACACGCCACACATACATCACAAACACACACGCACACACTTACATATCTAGTAGTTGCATTTTGCTCCCCATATCGTAGAGCGTGGGAGGAGAGGACTCATTTGACATTCTGACAGATACATGCATGTTTTCAACTTCCACTAAACGCTCCTCTGTCTAACATGCCCGTTTCTCATGTCACACGTTGTCTAATGCCGTAACGTCCACACGCAGCGACATGTACCGTAGACGGGGGGGGTGGGGGGGGGGGGGGGGGGGACAATCCCCTTTGCTTTTTGCATGTGCTAGTCTCTTATATACTGTCGCTTCCATGCTTGTCCCCAGTTGCTTGTTATGTTCCCTCCTGTTACCTCCTTGGGACTTGCTTCATGTCTGGGTGTGTTTGTAACTGTTGGCACTTTAATGTACTGTAAGTTCTCTGTGGGTCAGTATGGCTGAGGCGGTTAGGGAATCGGGCTACCAATCAGAAGGTTGCCGAGTTCGATTCCGGCTGTGTGCATCATGATGTTGTGTCCGTTGGGCAAGGCACTTCACCCATAACTTGCCTCACAGGGTGGGGAATGTCCCCTGTGACTTACTGTAAAGTCGCTCTCTGGATAAGAGTGTCCTGCTAAAGCAAATGTGCAAATGTAAGTTTTATCATTGAAGCCTCTTTCTCCCTCATCAAGTGACTTTGCCACTTGCCTAGGCTTCCCACTATAAATAAGGATGTGTTCTTAATGATTTGCCTGGTATAAGAAAGGTAAAACATATATTAATAGCGTGGAATATAATATTTTTGCAGATATTACAAATAAACATTAAGCAGCAGAGCTGTAGGTAGAGCAGAGTTAATGATGTGTGGAATATCAAACATCATAATGAGGGAAAGTAGATGATCATGCTACTTGTCGTGTGTGTGCTGCACGTGCGTGCCTGTGTGTACTGTATGTATGCTCTTGTGTGCGTTCTGGCTGTGGCTGCGTCTAAGTGGCACAGCTTTGTTAGAGAGCTGCTTATCCCCCATCCAGCTGCCTGGGGCTTGGCTGTTGTGTTTCTCTCTCTCTCTTTCTCACAGACTCTCTCCTCACTCACATTCTCTCACACCAACGCACTCTCCTCTCTCTCTCTCTCTCTGCCTGGCAAAAGGGGACTGGGGAGGTGGAAGGTGGTAATTGTTAGCAGGTTTAGGATGACTGCTGCAGGACAGGCTGAGCCGGAGCCAGCCCTTCCCAGAGAGAGAGCCATTTGCCTGGGCTGGATGCGCTGCCTCTTCTCCAGCTCTTTCTCCTGCTCTGTGGAGCATGCATGTGGCGCCAAGCCTTCACTGCTTCCCCCCCTGTAACGATACTCCCTGGAGGAGAGAGGGGGTAGAGGGAGAGAGGGATTTGCAGAGAGGAGAGAGAAAGAGAGGGAAAGAGAGAGAGAGAGAGAGAGAGAGGGGAGGGAGGGGATAGAGAGAGAGAGAGAGAGAGAGAGGATAGAGAGACGATAGAGATGAGAGAAGGAGAGAGAGAGAGGAGATTAGAGAGAGGAGGGGGAGAGGAGAGGAGAAGGAGGAGAGAGACGAGAGAGAGAGAGAGGAGAGATGAGAAGCGAGAGAGCAGAGAGAAGAGAGGAGAGAGAGGAGAGGGAGAGAGAGAGAAGAGAGAGAGAGGGAGAGAGAGAGAGAGAGAGGGGTGGGGTAATAAGGGATAGGACCACACACTCTCTCTCTCTTGGTGTGTTTCTTTGGTCTTGCTCTTTGGGTTGATGTGTTCTGATGGCAGATGACCTTTAGACAACAACAAGTCAATCAGGATCGCAGATCTGAGATTGTTTGCTCAACTGGTTTAGGAAGGTTGTTTTAGACACTTAGGTGTTCATGAAGTTGGTGTCTATTATAAACGGTACTTGTTCAGTAAGCTACCAGACTGGCACCTACTGTTCTACTGTTCATTAGCCAGTGTTGTCACTCTATGAAGAATGGGCTGGTGAACAGCTTCCATTGTCTGGATGGCTGGCTGCTGGAGTACACAATGTGTATGTGTGTGTGTAGTGGCTCGGTAAATCACTGGATGATTGTAGGGTTATACACAGAGTATCTGCCTTCACACTCTCCCTCCTCTCCCTCTCTCTCTCTCTCTCTCTCCTCTCTCTCTCTCTCTCTCTCTCTCCTCTCTCTCTCTCTCTCTCTCCTCTATCTCCTCTCTCTCTTCCTCTCTCTCCCTCTCCTCTCTCTCTCTCTCTCTCTCTCTCCTCTCTCTCTCTCTCTCCCTCTCTCTCTCTCTCCTCTCTCTCTCTCTCTCTCTCTCTCTCTCTCTCTCTCTCTCTCTCTCTCTCAGAGCCAGACCTATAATCATCCTTATCTTATCAGCAGCCTGACTTGACACCTTGAACTGCTTGGTTGTACTAGGGACAGATCATATCTACCTCCAGACAGTGTCTGTAAACACACACTCTCCAACTGGAGCTTGTAATGTGTGTGTGTGGCCTGTTCTCTCTCTCTGGGGAATCTAGTCACAACACACACACACACACCAGCCCTTCACCTCTCCCCCCACGCTGGCCTCCCCCACCCATGCCAGTCCTCCTGCCAGGCAACCAACATGTCCCACAGCACCAAGCAGCACAAAGGCCAGCAGGGCTCATCCAGGGAACAGAAGGGCTTTTCCAGGAGGGGACATGGGAACATCAGTAGATTAATACAGATGACGGTGGATTAACAGGTCCAACTTTACCTGTTCCCCACAATCTAATCTGGGATCCAAACATAATGATGATGGTGGTGTAACTACTCTGATGAATGGCACCAACAAAGAATCAAATAAACGGTGTGTGCGTACATGTGTGTGTGTGCGTAGGCGCGTGCGTGTCTTAACAGCACCGCAGAATAAATGAAAAGAATATATTCCGAAATAAATAAGAGATGTACATGCCTTCTCACCCTCTGTGTGTGTGTCTGTGTGGGTGCGTACATTTGTGCGTGTCATGTGGGTGTGTGTAGCAGACTATAACAGAGTATGAAAACATATGCTGGTTGCATCGCTGATTTCTCCCTCGACTCCTCCCTGATCATGAAATATGAATGTCTGTTTCCAGCAGCACAGTACTACTCTTTCATCCTCTCTCTCTCTCTCTCTCTCTCTCTCTCTCTCTCTCTCTCTCTCTCTCTCTCTCTCTCTCTCTCTCCTCTCTCTCTCTTTCTCTCTCTCTATCTCTCCCTCTCTCCCTCTCTCTCTCTCTTTCTCTCCCTCTCTTTTGCGACAAAAGCTAGGCCCCCCCTGTTGTGAACTGTCTGCGTGCGCTTCTCTTGTTTGTAATGTTTGTAAGTTTCTCTGTGTGCGTGGAGAGAGGGTGGTGTAACAGGAGGGGGGGCGGGCGAGTGAGAATCCTAGACAGAGAGGAGAGAAAGAACATGCTGGGTTATTCTGTCGGTGGATAGGACAGGATTGTGGGATTATGGTTAAGTATTCTTTGTCATAGACAGTGACTGATCATTCGCTCTCTTTCTGTCTCTCTCTCTGTCTCTCTCTCTCTGTCTCTGTCTCTCTCTCTGTTTCTCTGTCTCTCCAGGTAAAGAGGGAGAGACAGCAGTGGAGGAGAGGGAGAAGTGAATCAACTTCATGAAGAGGAGAGACTGTAGGAGACGCCTGTACTGAGTTACATCACCCCAGCAACACACCCAGCAACGCATCCGGCAACGCACCCAACAACGCACCCGGCAACGTACCCGGCAACGCACCCGGGTCCCACAGGGAAAAGGAAGGAAGAGGAAACCCCTCTCCTCCTGCAGTCATGGTAGGTCACCCTGTGTGTGTGTGTGTGTGTGGGGGGGGGGGGGGCAGGTTGTGAGGTGAAGGTGTAGTTTGTGACAGGCCAGAGCAGATTACAGTGTCTGTGTGCTGTGTGGAGGGGGGCGGAGGATAAAGAAAGAGTATGTGATGATGAAATCTATATACAAGGGAAAGGAGGAGAGGTTAAAAACAACAGAGAGAGGAGGCGTGAGAAGGGAAGAGCAGGGAGAGAGAGAGAGAAGAGGAGAGGAGTGGAGAGGAGAAAAGAGGGGAGAATGGAGGGATCAGGATTGATTAACGACCCCTGACTGAGAGAGTTGAGCCTCAGGGGAGAGCAGGGCCATGAATTATTAAAACCCAGATGGAGGGAGGAACGGAGGGATGGAGGGAGGGATGGAGGGAGGAAGGGAGGGAGGAAGGGGTTCATAAATAACTCTGGGTAATGAGCATGGCTAGCCAGCTAGCCCGCTAACATGAGGACCCAAGCAGGGCGGGGGTGACCTTGGGCTGTCCACAGCTTATACCTGACGCTGTACAGCTGACACGGATACACACATACACCCACGCACACACACACACACACACACACACACACACAGCGGCGCACACGGCTGGCTTATTGTCTTTTTCGAATAATTGTATTCTCTGTGTGCAGGCGTACACACACACATTCTACATAAGACCCGACGTCGCTTGTTAACTGGGATGAGCTCGGCTCTAGTTCTACTGAAGCAGCTCTATCTGTCCTGATCAGTGCTGAGCCATCTCGTTATTTACCTCTACCATGTCAGTCTGAATTCCATTTGAAAGGTGTTGTTGCTGTGTCTGGCTCCAGACCTACTGCCTGGCTGTGGTTCTGGGTCTCACACAACATCGGCCCTGTCAGATGGCTCCCACAGCTCCCACCATAACGCTTTACTGCATGTCATAAATGTTAATACCGTACACGAGCGTATCCCCTGGCCCAAAGGGCAGCAGAGGAGGACACAATGGTGTCCTTATGGGTAGTTGAACATGGGTATTGTAGTCCAGGGGGTTGTGTTGGGGATTGGATTGGCAGGTGTCTTCAGAGGGACAGGATCTGACTGTGGGATTCTTTATGGGTTTGGATGCGGACCCACTTTGAGTCATTGGAAAAGAGACTTCTGTGTGTGTGTGTGTGTAGTGTGTATTCAGCAATTTGGGAGGTTGTAAAAGAACATAATAAAATAGGGCCATGGCCTGTGTTTGTGTGTGTGGGTGTGTGTGTGATCTCCCAGTGGTGAAGATAAATCTCAGGATGAATGTTTAATGCAATCTGCCCTCGGCTGGTTGGGTCTGTCCTCTCTCCTTCTCCTCTAGTCACTCAGTCTGCACTCAACACACATACATGCTCGCACACACACTAGCCAGGCTACATACTGTACACACACACACACACACTACCAGCCAGGCAACATACCATACACACACACACAAACTAGCCCGGCAACATACCATACACACACACCAGCCATGCAATTTACTGTTCCACACACGTATCACTCACATGACTATGGTTTCACAGTACATGTTTATGACGCAATTCATCTTGCCTACCCACCACACCCCACCCCTCCACACACAAACACACACACACTTGCACACACACAGCAGTTATTGTGCACAGTAACACGGTAGCAGCTTTTGACCCTGACCCGGGGTAAGAGTCTTTTACAGCTGCAGTAACACCACCTGGCTTCAACCCTCCATACCCCACATGGAGTCCTGTACAGAGGGCCTGGTCCAGTGAGCAAGGGCATCACGACACACTTAGTCATGTGACACCTGGACACGAGGGGCAGGAGCCCCTGGACCATCCTGACATGTCAGTGCTAGCAGGTTATCATCCTGACATGCCAGTGCTAGCAGGTTATCATCCTGACATGCCAGTGCTAGCAGGTTATCATCCTGACACGCCAGTGCTAGCAGGTTATCATCCTGACATGCCAGTGCTAGCAGGTTATCATCCTGACATGCCAGTGCTAGCAGGTTATCATCCTGACACGCCAGTGCTAGCAGGTTATCATCCTGACACGCCAGTGCTAGCAGGTTATCATCCTGACACGCCAGTGCTAGCAGGTTATCATCCTGACACGCCAGTGCTAGCAAGTTATCATCCTGACACACCAGTGCTAGCAGGTTATCATCCTGACACACCAGTGCTAGCAGGTTATCATCCTGACACGCCAGTGCTAGCAGGTTATCATCCTGACACGCCAGTGCTAGCAGGTTATCATCCTGACATGCAAGTGCTAGCAGGTTATCATCCTGACACGCCAGTGCTAGCAGGTTATTGTCCTGACACGCCAGTGCTAGCAGGTTATCATCCTGACACGCCAGTGCTAGCAGGTTATCATCCTGACATGCCAGTGCTAGCAGGTTATCATCCTGACATGCCAGTGCTAGCAGGTTATCATCCTGACATGCCAGTGCTAGCAGGTTATCTGCCACATGTGGATAGTTAACATTAACTGACGTTATCTATCGAAACCCATCAAATTCTGTAGTAGACAGTTCAGCAGAGCAATATAACCAGCGTTGATAAATATGATACTATTTATGTATGTTTATTTGAATATATTCTATATTATTAGAACAAATGTATACATGTCGATTGTTATTCGTATATTGTGGAGTTGATCTGACCTGGATCTGTCTACGTGGAGCTGCTCTCCTTTAATTCTAGTTTCTGATGGGGTCTCGTGTGTGTGTGTGTGTGTGTGTGTGTGTGTGTGTGTGTGTGTGTGTGTGTGTGTGTGTGTGTGTGACTGGAGAGAACATATTGCATCGGCGCCGCCTTGGTCTCATAACAGAGGGGGAATCATGGATGCTTGGCTTCGGTGTGTGAGAGAAGTGTGTGTTTGTGTGTGTCACAAGGATGTGTCTTGCTCTCTCTCTCTCTCCCTCTCTCTCATTAGTCTCATGCAGGGTCATTGGTGAATAGGGTTCTTACATTAATTAAAATTGTAAACGTGTGCATGTGTATGCAGTTTGTTTGCTACCATGGTGTGGTGATCAAAGTACCCCTGCTAGTTAAGCACAAATGTTGCCTTTTTGAACTCGAAGATGTCCTGCTGGCCTTTCTCGTTTTCTCTCTCTCTCTCCCTCTGTCTCTCCCTCTTTCCTCCTCTCTCCTCTTCTGCCCTCCCATCCCGTCCTTCCCTCTCCCGCTCCAATCCGAATCCTCCCCTTCCTTCCCTCTTCTTATCTCTTCTACCCTTCCCCTGTCTCCCCCCCCCCCTCTCTGCTCCTTCTCTATCTCTCTTCCCCTCCATCTTCACCTCGACTCCCCTCCTTCTCCATCCTCTCGCTCTCCTATCCTCTGTCTCCCTCGAACCTCCTATCCCCCTTTCTTCTCCCCCTCTTCCTCACTCCCCCTCTCTACTCTCCCTCTCCTCTCCTCTCTCTTTGCTCTCCTGTCCTGTCCTCCCTCTCTCTCTCCTTTTATCCTCTCCACCCCCCTCTCCTCTCCCCCTCTCTCCCTCACTCCCCCTCCCCCCTACCCTTGTGCCAGCTGTTTTATGAGTCGGGAAGCTCCCATTAGCAATGCCTCATAAAACCTACTAGTGTTGGCTTGTTGAACACAGTTCGGCTCAGATTAGAGCGGGGGGACACACACTCACACACACGCACCATAATGCCATACACTGTACAAGAGGACAGAGCAGGGTTGTATGGGGAGTAGAGGTTAGGTACCCGTTCACGAAAACCTTCCAGCACCTTCCATCAAGAGAAGGGCACAGGTCTGCCCCCTCCATCCGACCTCCACACGGACCTCCAGCCAGTGTGTGTAGGTGTGGGCACCCACATTCGCGCTGGGATGAGCAGGTTGTGTATCAAGGTTAGAGCCATTGCTGAAACGCTGGTTCTGCTGGTTTATTAGGTGCAGTGCCGCTGCATGTCCTCTGTGGGAAATGTCACCATGCATAATAGCCTCAATATTCCGTATGTGTGTCAGAGACAGGCTGAGGCTGCAATATGATGCAGGAGATTGATTGTATCGGTCAGTGCCCTACATAGGTCACCAGAAGGGTTTGTGTGTGTGTGTGTGTGTGTGTTCCAGTCCTGCTAATTCTTCATCGCCTGCTTCACGTTATCAGTCATTCACGAGTGTGTGAACAAGTGTTTAAAGCTGCAGTTACTACGTCGTCATAACTGATGGCATGGCTGGGCCAGATCCCAATCCACTAACCATCCCTGCACCACACACAGGCTGCCTCCCCTGAACTCCTCTGGAAAAGGGGAACACGGTAATATAACGTAGCACAGACAGTTGTCATTTCCGTTTGCCTTCTTGCGGAGGGGAGGGGTTAAGACTGGAAAGGAGGGAACTGGGAACTGGGAGGGGGGCAAAGTAAGAAGGGGGGAGCAGGGGGAAACAGTTGGAGGAGGGTGAAGAGAGGGCTCCCAGGTGGTGCGGAGGGGGAGGCAGCTGCTGGATCAGATTGGAGTGAGGAGGGCAGGAGGGGAGGGTAAGGGGGAGGCAGGGTGAAGGGTGACTTCTTGATTGAAGCTCGTGGATGGGGTGAGACGGTGTGCAGTCTCATTAGAGGAAAGCTGTCACTGGGGTTCAAATGGATCCCCTCCCATTACGATGATGCATGTCTGCAGCACACTGGCAACACACATTTGTACCGCCACTAAAGGCACACACTGTGCGCATACAAACACACACGCACACACAATCTATGCACACACACACACACACACAAACACACATTTCAAGGCGGTATTAAAGTGGTGACAGGCATTTTTATGCAGGCTGTGTCTCGCTTACTCTCTCTCACTCTCTCACACTTGGGGTACTGCAGGTTGATGAGTGATGAGGATGACAGGGTGTGTGTGTGTGTGTGTGTCAGGGCCTCAGTAGTGCCCTCCACAGTGAACTGCAGCAGTAGGGGAGCAGGGCGGGGTCACAGCAGGCTTTACTCTGTCGTAATGGAACAAGACTTGTACCTGTCCCAGGTATTAGCCCCGGCCCTCAGGGGAGGGAGAGGCGAGGGAGTGGGATAGGACCTGGTGTTGTTCAGGTGTTAGTCCAGCCATCAGGGGAGGGAGAGGCGAGTTTGATTGATTGAACCTTAATCGGCTGCTTGAAGGCTTTCCTCCAGAGGTGCCCTTGTCTGCTAGGAGAGACCAGAGAGAGGGGTGTGTGTGTGGGTGTGTGCTTGGGGGGGGGGGGGGGTGCGGTGTATAAAACAATATTTGCTCAACTGCAAGCTCCCTCTTTTTCCTCTCTCCCTCGACCCTCCCTCTCCGTGCTGTCCGTGCTCTCTCAGAGGTCGTTCCGTTCCTTTGGTAACGATGACCGTCACGTCATGGCTAAACACTCCACCATCTACCCCTCCTCTGAGGAGCTGGAGGCCGTCCAGTCGCTCGTCTCCACGGTCGAGTGCGCCCTCAAACACGTCTCCGATTGGATGGACCAGAGCAGCCACGCCCGAACCGAGACAGACGGCCAACCGGCAGACAGCACAGAGGAGGATGACCCCGGCGACCCCGCCCCTTGCTCTGAGGACTCCAACGACAGCAGCAGGTGGGGAGCTAATGCATGCTGGGAGATGTAGTTGACCGTTGGGGGTCAGGTCCCATTGCTAAGATGATGGTATTTTATGACGGGACAAAAAACACACGTATGGAGATGCACCTTCCTCACTGAGGTAGGTTCATGTTGGATGGCTGTAGTCATTTAGCTAACACCTGTGTGTGTGTGTGTGTGTGTGTGTGTGTGTGTGTGTGTCCTACAGGGAGCCCGGAGGCGGAGGTGTGCTGTGTGGTGTGATGCGTATCGGCCTGGTGGCAAAGGGCCTGCTGATCAAGGAGGATCTGGACCTGGAGCTGGTGCTCATGGTTAGAGACAAGCCCACACAGACACTGCTGGACACTGTCTGCCAGAACCTGCCCCTGCAGATAGAGGTGAGGGGAACATACACACACACACACACACAGACTGGACTGCACACTTACACACTCAAAGGCATTCAGATCATTCAAACGCACACAACAGGCACGCTCAAATACACGGGGCCGCGCACTCATGATCTCAAACACACACACCCAGACACACAAGCACGCACCCACACACACACACATTGACTACTCTCATTTATCTGGCTTTAATGAAAGCATTGTATTCTCTTCTTGGTCGACGAGGCTTCGAAGATAAGCCTCTCTCATTTAGTAAATGCAGTCATGAATGAGTGGTTCTGGCTACAGAATGTAGGACGCTTGTGTGTGTGTGTGTGTGTGTGTGTGTTTGTGCGTGTGTGTGGCTGGTATGATGCACGTCATGGAGAGGGTAGCAACAGAGCCTAGAAGCTGTTGCTCTATTTATAAGTGTTGGGTGTAATTAATACAGTACTGTAGCATGAGGTTTCCTAATTATCAGGGCTTGACAGGGAGGGACAACACACACACACACACACATACTATATTCACACACAGGAATACACGCAGACACACACACACGCACACTCTGAAATACTGTAAACACATGCACATACATATACACACACACACAACACACTGAAAGAATGTATACTCACACACAGGACACACACACACACTCAGGTGCGGATTGGTTAATATGTTAAGTAGTTGCGGTTGTGCAGGACGGCAGGTGTGGAGGCTCTCTGACGCTCCCTGTTTCTCTCCCCTGCAACAGTGAGCTGACAGGGAGATGTATTCATCCACTGCTGCACTATAACCCTGCCCCGCGCTGCCTTACCCCCAACACACGTACACACACACATGTACACGCCTCACACACACACACGCCTCACACACACACACGCCTCACACACACACTCCTCTTTCTTCCGTCCATTTTCGCCAGCCACACACATACACCTACACACCACTCTGCAGGGGTCCTGTTAATCAGTGTGTGTGGGTGTGCATGTGCTTGTGTGTGTGCTTGTGTGTGTGTGTGTGTGTCAGGGGGTCTCAGGCATGGTAATCGTCTCTGTCTCGGCCCGCTGGTTACAGATCCCTGACCCCCCATTTCACATCTGAATGGGATGTAGATTGGTCTTCTGTGACTCGCTGCTCACTTAAGCAGGACTGTTTTGCGCTGTCCTCTTCCCTTTTCTTTTCTCCCCCTCATTTTCCATCTTTTGTCTTTCTTTGTGTGTGTCTCTGTGTGTGTGTGTGTGTGTGACTATTTGTGCGTGTGCAGAGGTCATTTGTGTGCCTTGTCTTCACAGACACTCCTAAAATTCATTATTTCATCTTAATCCAGACCGCAGCAGGTCAGCTGTAATAGATTCCTCAACTGAAGGAGACAGGCTCTCTCACACACACACACACACACGCACACAAACGCACACACGCACACCGTGTGGCTGGAATTAATAGAATGGATTACAGCTCGCATCTGCTCTCGACCTAGCCACAAATCAAGCAACCTTGTTTTCAATCCCACCCCCCCTGCCCTATCTCCTCTAGGTGTCCTCATAATCTGATTAGTGAACGCACGGCATGTATGGATGTCTGAACAATGTGTGCGGGATCCCCACCGTGTGATTGAGGTTGATCTCCAGCGGTTTAAAGAGCTCACCGACTCCACCAGCACAACCGGCCGTAGATGCTCCTGGATCTGATTGTCTGAAAGCAATCAGATGCTGGGCTGAGGGGACATGCGTGACATCATGGGCCGAACTGATCCCAGTTAGGACTCTTCACCCCGCATGGATGTGCAGGTGCTGTTCCAGGACGTGTCCACCTAATGGTATTCATGAAGGTGTGAGGAGGCTTAACCCATCCCACCTGTCTCAGCTTTTGGAATCTAGAGATCTAGACAGGGACTACTGATGGTGATCTAGACAGGGCTACTGATGGTGATCTAGACAGGGGCTACTGATGGTGATCTAGACAGGGACTACTGATGGTGATCTAGACAGGGACTACTGATGGTGATCTAGACAGGGGCTACTGATGGTGATCTAGACAGAGGCTACAGATGGTGATCTAGACAGGGACTACTGATGGTGATCTAGACAAGGACTACTGATGGTGATCTAGACAGGGCTACTGATGGTGATCTAGACAGGGACTACTGATGGTGATCTAGACAAGGACTACTGATGGTGATCTAGACAGGGCTACTGATGGTGATCTAGACAGGGACTACTGATGGTGATCTAGACAGGGCTACTGATGGTGATCTAGACAGGGCTACTGATGGTGATCTAGACAGGGACTACTGATGGTGATCTAGACAGGGACTACTGATGGTGATCTAGACAGGGACTACTGATGGTGATCTAGACAGGGCTACTGATGGTGATCTAGACAGGGGCTACTGATGGTGATCTAGACAGGGCTACTGATGGTGATCTAGACAGGGGCTACTGATGGTGATCTAGACAGGGACTACTGATGGTGATCTAGACAGGGGCTACTGATGGTGATCTAGACAGGGACTACTGATGGTGATCTAGACAGGGACTACTGATGGTGATCTAGACAGGGGCTACTGATGGTGATCTAGACAGGGGCTACTGATGGTGATCTAGACAGGGACTACTGATGGTGATCTAGACAGGGGCTACTGATGGTGATCTAGACAGGGACTACTGTCACAGTGCACATGCCTTTGTTTGGATCTCACCATACAAACACACATTTACCACCTCATCCACAGTATTGATATGTCTGTTCAGTGTCCACATGGAGAGATCTACTGTCAAAAATAGTCCTACTGTATACAGAACTCTGGAATAACAGAGGAATTGTGTTCCACTTCAACACTTAACTCTTTGGAACATCAATAGTTCTTTCAGCGCTGTAAGTCCAGGTAAGATCAATGGAACACAATTCTCCAGCTGTTCCAAACCCTTCTATGTAACCGTCGGTCATTCATGTGGAGGCTCTGGTCGTTTCAGGGCCGGGACTCCAGCTGCTGCGAGCAACCCGCCGGGTCAAGTGCAGTTTGTTTGGTTGACCCCTGACCCCTGTCAATGCTTGACCCCCCCCCCTGGCAGAAGCTGACGGAGGAGAAGTACGAGGTGACGAGCAGCGTCCCCGAGGCGGCCATCTTGGTGTGCAGTACCACAGAACCCAAGCTGACGCTGAAGGTCACGCTCACCTCCCCAGCCATGAGGGAGGAGGCAGACGCGGACCCTTCAGGTAGCACACACACACACACACACACTAAACACACACACACACTAAACACACACTCACTCTTTTACTGACCTCCATGCATACTGACTCACTCAAACACTCACTTAACATCTGTCAAATTTGTCATTCCAGTTGCTGGTGTGTGTGTCACTGTGTGTTTGTGTGTGTGTGTGTGTGTGTGCGTGTGTGAACCAGAATAAGACAGAGAGGTGTAGCCCTTCTCAAAAGCACACGTTGCTGTGTGTAGATAAGCCAGCGGTTGTCTCTATCTATCTCTCCATCTCCCGCTTTCTCTCTCCTCCTCCTCTGCCGGCCTGCCTAAGCATGATGGGTAGCCTGAGAGCACAGATAAGAACACAAACATGAAAAACTCTGCTATGCAGTTTGGAGAATCGATGTCATCTGTCACGCCGCTACAACAGACTACTTCAGTCTCTCCCTATCTGTCTCCGACTCTCCATCCCTCACTCTTTCTGTCCTGCTCTCTCTCTGCGTCTTTCCGTCTCCATCCCTCTCGTTCCCTCCCTCTGTCCGTCGCTCTCTCTCTCTCTCTCTCTCTCTCTCTCAACCTCTTTCCTGATGTCCCTTTTCTCTCTCTCCCTATTCCTCTCTCCTCTTCTTTCCCTGTTCCTCTCTCTCTCTCTTTCTCTATTCCATATGTCCCTCTCTCTGCATCTCTTCTTTCTCCTTCCCTCTCTCCCTACTATCCAGGTCAAGTCAGATCATTTACATTTCCCCCCCAGTGCCGGTAGTGACTACCACACGGTCTCGCCTCAATGTACCCACTTGATCCCACTGATACAGAACTGGACCTGCTGGTCACGACTGAAGGTCCACAATGACGTGGGTGTTGTCTAGTTAGTATCCCCCTCCCGCCCTCCTTTCTGCCAGCGTCCGGGTGGCCGGGGGGAGAGGGGTGGAATGGCAAGGGGGAGGGCGGTAATTGGTTGCGGTGATTGGAGCGAGGGGTCCAGCCGAGAAATCAATACCAGAGGCATCCATCCATGATCCCATCCGTCTCCCGAGCCGGACGGGAGTGAGAGATGAGAGACGACGGCGGCGCTCGGCCGTAGATCACCGCCTGACGAGCGGCGCCCGTCTCTCCCCCCGGCGACGGGTCAAGGTTCCTGTCCGAGTGAGGGACGGCCTAATGGTCAGCCGGCGACGCCCAGTTGGCCAGACCTCATTACGTTGGGCAGGACAGGCGTGGGGGTTCCTGGAGCACGCGTGTGCGTGTAAACATTTCTAAGAGCCAAAATGTGCGTCAGGCCGGACCCAACTATTTACTTGGTAATGTTATCGTCAATATGCCCCCGTTCCGGGAGACGCCACGATCCATGTATCGATCTCATAATTGTAGCATGCTTATGTAATTCCTAATCAATAAGCCCGTGACGGCGCTGGTGGATTTGTTAATCTATTTCACCACCCGGCCGCAGCGAGCCAGACCAGCTGGCTGGTGAGGGCGGAGGGGAGAGAGAAGGGGGAGAGCCGATGCAGGGTGAGAGGGAGCAGAGGAGGACCTGGAGGGGTGGAGCAGGTGTCCCGGTGGATGTCTCTCCTCACCTGCGACAGGAGGATAGAGAGCCTGGAGATCTACCTGGAGCTTTCCAGTTTAGCCGTGCTGCAGTTTACGATGTTCCAGTTGCAATGTCTGAACCCACATACCCGTACTCGAGTCATTCATCTCCAGTTCACCTTGATTTGCCTCACTCAGCGTACCAGTGGGGTGGAGTTTGTGCTAGAGGACTGAAAACTTGTTTCTGGACAGTATGAACTCCACTAGTTTTTGCTTGCAAGGGAGGCCGAATCAAGTGTACCTGGTGTTAATGTGATGCAACCAAACAGCCAATCAGATCATCAGGCCTGCTTACTCTCTACCAATCATGATGCTCTGATGATACCCTGCCTTGGTCGCCCCTCAATGTGTGTGTACGTATGTGTATGTATGTGTGTGTCAAACTCGGGCCAAATTAACTTTGGTTTACTTACCTTTGAGTTTGACTTTAGGTGTGCTTGATTTTGCTTACCGTGTTTTCACTAATGGGACCGCTCACGTTCCATTAAAACGGGAAGTTAAATCAAAAGAAAACTAAAGTACATCATGAAACCTTTTCAGACCCGGGTCAAATGCTCTTGAATGCTTGATGTGAGCTTGATTTTAACATGCCTGGCACATTGTGACCAATTAAATGATCTCCATATCAAACTGGTGTATCAAGCAAGTGGAATGAAGTTCACCTCAGCAATTATCTATAATTCATTTGACTCTTGTTTATGTATAAGTGCATGTGTGCGTCTGTGTATGTTTGTGTGCGTGCGTGTGTGTGTGTGTATGTGAGTATGACTCTTTATGTTCTGTTGCCTTGTCCCAGTTCAACCCCCTGAACCTTGGCTCCTACCACACACATGCAGATCCCAGGGGATTTGACAGTTGGCTGACCCCCTACATCTCAGCCAGCCAATCCGAGGGCAGCATTGTTCAAACCAATTAGAATCCCCTCGGATCTCCACCCGTGCACTCCCCCCTGGGCATCTTTCAACAATGTGACGTCATAGGCAACTCCTTTTTTGGGGGGGGACACTTGACGGCGTTACCTACGACGTCACATAAAGGCCATATGCGTCATGACAACGGTGCCTAGAGGTTTTTGAAGATGTCTGGGTGGGGTGTGGAGGGGTCAGGGTGCAGTGGTTGGTTCTGGTCAGATATATCCCATTCTTTTCGCCAGTAGAGGGTGCTGAGCAGAGCGATCCGGAGCCCGTTGGCGTGCTGGACCAGCACCGCTGTCTGGTCGCCTTGGCAGCACTACGACACGCTAAGTGGTTCCAGGTCGGCCCCTCCCACTTCTTACCTGCTTCCTGTTTGGAGCCTCACAACACACACTCCTAATGCCAGCCAGTCTCTCACTGTACTCACTTCTCCAAAAGCAACACAAATGGTGCATAAAAATGGTGCCATACAACAACAACAACAAAAGATACATATACTGTATCTGTTATATCCTTATGGATGCTCTAGAATTGCCAGGAAGGATATTGATTTGTGAAGAGTCTCCTATTTATGCTGGGTCAGCCCCTAGCTCTGCTGTGCCTACATAGCTTTGTTGAATCAGGGAGAGACTGGGTGGGGCTGGGGTGGGGGGGTCGTAAGGCTCCAAACACCAATCGTTATTCTTCATTTTTCTTTTTTGGCTGTTTTGAAAACCTGCCTGTTATGTACATCCAAGCCTCCCCTGGACTGCCTCCCTCCCTCCTCCCCCCTCTCCCCCACCCTCACCCCCAGTCTCACCCTCACCCCCACCCAAGCCAGTCCCTTTTGACTGGGCCAGTCAGAGTTTAGCATTCAGCCATCAAGGAACATTATATGCAGAGATCAAT
>CM042876.1:13094918-13169918 GCA_023658055.1 Thaleichthys pacificus
GCGTCCATGCTTGTGTGTGCTTGTGGTATGTGTGTGTGTATGTGTGTGTGTGTGCATGTGTTATGGGTGTGTGTGCGTGTGGTATGGGAGTCAGGTGGCTGAGCGGTTAGGGAATCTGGCTAGTAATCTGAAGGTTGCCAGTTCGATTCCCGGCCGTGCAAATGACGTTGTGTCCTTGGGCAAGGCACTTCACCCTACTTGCCTGGGGGGAATGTTCCTGTACTTACTGTAAGTCGCTCTGGATAAGAGCGTCTGCTAAATGTATGTGTGTGTGTGTGTGTGCAGACCAAGGGGGTCCTGGCGGCCGCGGCAGCAGCATCAGCGGTAGCGGCCCAGGTGGCGAGGGGGCGGGGCCGAGCCGCCGCCGCCGCAGCCCTCACCAGGGGAGCCTTCGTCAGCGCGGCCGCCCCGGGATACGTCACTCAAGGTAGGGAGGCGTGTGTGTGTGTGGGGGGGTTCATCTTAAGTTGTGTGAGTGTGTGTGTGACAGTGTTTGGCTCTCCTACCCCCCCCCCCCCCCCCCCCCCCCACACACACAGGGTTCGGGACTCCATATGGATACACCCCTGCTGCTGCTGCCCCTGCCTATGGTAAGTGTCCCCCTCCTCCTCACCCGCCCTCAGAGTCTAGGCTCACATACCCTGCCCCTCCCCCTTTTACACACACACATCTGTTTAAGGCCCAAGTGAAAACTAGACCATGTCATCGAAAATTCTTGGCTGGAATCTAAAAAGAAGAGAATAAGTGGTGAACCAATCATAACCTAGTGGTTCTTAGCTGCGGTCGGAGCAAGCCTTGCTGCGCTTCGCCTGAGTGTCCAATCGCTGCCCGCCTGTTTGCTTGTCCCCGCCCCGTCCTGCCATCTTGACTGCATGCCTGGCCTGGCAGTCAAGCTGTGTTGTCTCCAGCCCTCTGAGACCCCGTTCACAACTACCCCGAGAGACACACGCACACACATTTACCTTTAGCAAGGCTACACAAACACAGCCATGTGACATTTTATACATGCATACTCTGTGTAGGATGTGTCAATACACATCCTACCGTGGGCTTTAAATACACTCATTCAACAATGATTCCCTCACACACATACAACCGCACACTTACACCAACCATCTATATATATATATGTATATATACATACACTGACACTTGAACAGACTGCGCCTTGTAAGCCTTGTATGGTGTGTGTGTACTTTTGTGTGTGTGTGTAGTTTTGTGTGTGTGTGTGGCTTTAAGAGGCCCCTCAAACCCACCACCCTGTCTGGCTCTGGGGGTCTTGAATGGGTCTTATGTTCAGGTGGAGACTACGTCCAGGTAGGGGGGGGGGGGCTCCTACATACACCACCACACCCATCTACACTTTGTGTACAGTGTGTGTGTGTGTGTTGCGAGGGCTAGAGTGGGTATCAAGGCTGGAGACCCGGGGGAGCCCGTCGGCTGCCATGCTGCTCCAAGCTGCTGCTTGTCTGTGCATCCAGGAGTCCATTGTCACCCTCACACCTCAGCCCACACTGGGCCACGAAAGCCCAATGATCACCTCACACGTGGAACCAAGATCGCAGCTCAGTTCCAGTGTGGAGGGATGACTAATGAGGGGAGTGTGGTGAGCATTGACCCTAAACCCTGGTGTTAGATGGAACCCTGGTACTGGTTCTCCTGCTGGTATTGGTGTTGAGCAGGCCTTCAAGTCCCCTCAGAGAGTGTGTCCTTGTTTCGGCTCCTGTTGCTGCTTTGGGATTTCTGTTAGAAGGTTTAGAAGACAGGGAGACAATTCTATAACACATAACAAGATTATTTTAGAACCCATGGGGATAACATTCCACCACGCACAACTGGTTTAGAACACAACATTTTTAGAACAAGTGACTAAAATGTAGCTAACTTGAAAGCTCTAAACACACTAAAGGATTTGGTAATACACAACCGATTAAAAAGCGATTGAACCTCGGTCTAACCAAGTAGATTAACTAACCTATCAACCAACCATCCCATGTCTGGCCCCTCCCCCTTCCCTCTAGCACACCACACCCCCATGCTAATCAATGCACACTGGAATCAGGCATGAAAAGGGAGAGTTCTCCCTCTAACTTGAACCCTTTAGACACAGCATACACTGTCAAGACCCAGGGTAGCTCACCCGTGTCCTTAAGGGAAAGCTTGGTTCGTCCCTGCTCTGGCCCTGTCTCACCCGGAGTGCTCTTCTCCTGTTTCCTCTAGGTTTGCCCAAGAGAATGCTACTGTTGCCTTTCATGAAGGTGCCCACTATCCCCTACTCTGTCCCTCACTACTCCTTCTTTTAGAGCAGGGACGGGGGACCCCCCCCCTCCCCCAAACACACCCCAACTTTTTATAGAAGGGAAACCCAGTCTGGTTTCTTATCCAGCGCTATCCAAACCAGGGTGCGGAAACTAAAGACTTGAGCAATTCAGAAGAAGATTTGTTAAAGTGCATTTTGTTTTTTTATTTTATTTTCTAACTGTTTCCAACTTTTATGGATACAACTGCAGGTTGAAGTTCTTCAAAAAATGAAAAAAAAAAAAAAAACTTGAAGGATTTGTACTGTGAATTGTTACCTCATTCTTTGAATCTAAATTATATTATATCAGCCTTTTTTGTTATTGTTTTTTCCTTTATTGCCCTTCACTAGGAAAGGATTTAGGCTTTGCAATTTGACACATGCACATTCTCTGTACAAGCAACTAGAGATGAGTGAAGGATGTATAGGTGTATAATCATACGAATGTGGACAAAATAAACGTTATCTCCTATAACAGCTGACTTGCCTGGTGTGTGACCTAAAACTAGGGCTTCCAGCTAGTGGAAACAAGTCTATTAGCTAACCACCCTCTGATTGGCTGTGGCTAGAATCTTTCCCAAGCTTCCTGCTACTTCCTGACAGGAAATGTGGGCATGGACAGGAAGTTCGGGAACAGTAGAAGATGATAGACGAGCTGAAAGTATAGTCTGGTTAGTACATTTAGAGCTAGAGTTTAACAAAGCACTCAAATGCATTAGGACGGTTTTCCACACACACATTCATAGCCTACTTCTTAGGTGGCTTTTAATAGAGTATATCCATTTACAATATAGTTGGAGTCCTGCACCTGTGTTTGGAAAAGTGTTTGCTCATGCCCACACGGCTGCCCTGCTTGCCCTGATGGTGATGTAACCTGCACACATGCCTGACCCCTGACCCCTGACCCCTCACCTTTAGAAGGCACCTGTCCCTCTTCATTCAAATCACACGGCTGTTCTCTAAGCTGCTTGGTTGGTTGGTTCTGATCACCAGAAACCCTCACCTGCCATAGTAGCTGACCAAACACTGGCCCACAATGGTTCCTATATCTGAGCCTACAAACCTACATACAGAACTCAGTTAGCTAGCTAGCAATAAACCAAAAGCAGACTTCAGTTAGCTAGCTAGCAATAAACCAAAAGCAGACTTCAGTTAGCTAGCTAGCTAGCAATAAACCAAAAGCAGGCTTCAGTTAGATAGCTACCAATAAACCAAAAGCAGACTTCTGTTAGCTAGCTAGCAATAAACCAAAAGCAGACTTCAGTTAGCTAGCTAGCAATAAACCAACATCGATAAACCAGCCACACTCGTAGCATCCGAGTGCCCCTATCATAGTCTACAGCATGCAGCGGACCATGCAGACATCACTACAGACTCACACACTGGAGAATCGAAAGCAGCAACAAGGGATCCATGGAGACTTGCTGCCTGATTTATGTCATGGTTGTCATTGTTATTGTTTATTTACTTTCTTGGTGTTTGTGTGTTTGTTGTGATTGTTTTGTTGAGTATGTCAGTGTCAGTTGTGCAGTTTGTCCTCACCCATTGGCCAGCATCGTTCAGATGGCCAAAGAACCTTAATCTGCCCATATGGTTTGGCCACAGCCGACTTTCAACAAAAAGCCAAATCCTTGAATGATGTCCTAGCTCCTCCCCTGGCCTCAAAACAGGCTCAAAGCTCAAAGAGGCGCCAACAGGCAGGCAGGCTTGTGCTAGCCAATGGGTGAGTCATGGTCATCTCCAAAGAGAGAGAATGCCTCAGAAGTCGGCATGGTTACGACTTTGAGGCGCAGGCGTTGGCTGAGAGATACCCTGTGGCTGTTAAGCTAGGGGAGATGGGTTTGACAGGCAGGATCCTGCATACATCATACCTGCTCCCCCACCCACCCACACACACACACACACACACACTTTCTGTGTCACCTCACTCTCTCTCTCCCTGGTAGATGGAAGCCATGTTGTTGTACTACACTCTCTCCTAAATCACATGTACTTGATTTGTCAGAGTTATGTACTAACACGTCTGTAAACTTGGAGGTTAGCTACACAATTTGATCATGTGATCTCTGCCTTGATCTCGGACAATTGAGCTGTGAGTTGGTTTTCATCTCCAAATATACTTCTTTCGAAATGTTTCCATTTCTTTTGCTATTATTTGGGTTTGTAGGTAGTCCTAACAGTGCAACTTGAGTCGTTGATGTCTGTATTAACCTGATCCACCCAGTGCAATGAAAACCCCACATACAGTCCAGCCTGACAGAGCAGAGACCTCCAGAACAACAAATCTACCAGTTATTCAGTTTGGACCGCTCCCTCCTACTGGCCCCCGCAGTAACTGCAGTCTCTCTCTCTCTCTCTCTCTCTCTGTCCTCTCCTCACTGTAGGTGGTCTTTTCATTGACAGTCCCTTTTACCAGCCTCGGACCATCGCTCCCTTTATAATACACTTGGGTCCTCAAGATCTCTTCTCTGACTTCTAGAACCATCAGGTTGTGTGGCTCTCTCTCTCTGTCTAAACCGGCCTAGTGACCCATCTGGGCTCGCAGACCTGACCTGACCTGACATGATATTACCAGTTTCGACCAGACTAGACTAAATGAATACCGAACTACACCAGATCAGACGCAATTAGACCAGTCAACACCAGACCAGACCGGTCTATCCACCTCTCTGTATGTCAGTCTTTCCAACGGACAGATGTAAAAAGCCCAAACCCAAATATCCCCACAAAGGAAACAGATTCCTGAAAAGCAATACTTTACATAGATCTGACTTTTGGACTTCAGCTGCACCTAGAATCAGGCTGAAGGAACTCTGGTCTTTCTTATATAGCAATACACCTGAACGTCTGGCTTCGATGCTTACTTGAGATGACGTGAATGTTCTATGGAGACTTATCCAACACGGCATTGCAATATATTCATTTTGATTGTATATTCTTCACTTTGTGTGTATGTACGGCTATACCATGAGTATATGCTTATATATGTATGGTATATGTTTCTATGATAAACATGTGTGTTGATTATATTATATAATGTACTTATGTAAATATAAGGTATATAATTATCGTTGGTATAAATTATTTTAGAATTACAAAGTTAAATGTACCTGTAATCTCACAATATAGCTTTCTTGAAGTTTTATATACACTGAGCAATCTAGTACTAGGACATGCAATATTTACCTTCGTTATTAAGCTGTGTTGAAAAGCTTAGTGATGCATCCTGCTTCCCTTCCTTCCCTTCCTTCCTATCTTCCTTCCTTGCTTCCTATCTTCTCAATGTCTCCTTAAATGGGCTTCTCTGAGCGTGCTCAGTGTCTCTGCTTGTACGACAGGCACTCCAGTCATCGCACACCCATACGCACACGAGCTTATGAATCATAAGTTATGATATACACCAGTTTACCTTCCTGTCTAAAAGCACATTTAGAAGTGCAGGGTGTTGCACTGACCCTCATGCTTGTACCCTACACCTCCAACTCTGTAACCCCAACTCTGTATCCGGTACTTTCTAAAGCACAGTTTTGTTGTACATCTCCACCCCTGTTGCCCTACTGCAAGGCTGCAGAGTCATGCAGCTGATCCCAGAGGAGAAGTCACACAAACACACACACACAGGGCTGGCTGGAACCAAATGCTTTGTCACCACAGTGAGAAAGTCAAATCACAAAACGGCTAACTAATTAAGCTGTCTGTTCCATTACCCATGACCCCCCCCCACTCCTCCACCCTCCCCACTACTAGGATGAAGGTTGACTACATACAATCCAAAATGGAGGGATGGGGGTCAAGAGAGGGAGTCTACCAGGGACATAATTTCAATTAAGTATTGACTCTGAATTGTAATGGTGGAGCACAGCTTTAAAGATACATACACACACACGCATAGACAAATGTACTGTATGTCTGTGTAGCTTGATTTTATGAGCGTGGCGTTGGGAATGTGTAGCTCTCCAGCCTTTACAGATGGAACTTCAGTTAGAGGACTGTGCTGAAATATTACACAAGCTTTGATCCTTCCTCCTTGATCTCTGAACCAGAAGCTGTGCTTTCCTAGAGCACTGCACTTAAGGACTAATAACTTCAGGAAGAGTTTGTATCCTTGGTGTGTCAACTTGTTATTCAACCTTCAAACTCAGCTAGAGGCTGAGAGACCAGAGAAAATACTTTAGAATCAAATACTTTTCGTATTCCTAATTTGGATAGACCTCCATTTGATAGTGTAGGGTAGTTAGACCTGATCCTCTCTGGTCTCGACATTGATGTGACCGAAAACTGCCTATCTGCATCTGCCGTTGGCAGCCTTTCAAGCATACAGTCTGTCTTCAAACAGGAGAGTTCATTGACACGATAGAATGTGCACATCATACAGGATAGAAATACGTATGATTCTAATTGTATGGCGTAGACACGCACATATCTTTATGCTTGTGAGCAGGAAGTCGAAATCACTGCATCCAAACCCTCGGAGGCTAAGGAAGAGATACTGACAGTGAGGAAGAGAGATGAACCGTGAGTGAGAGACAGATGGAGGGGTTTGTTTCTCTATTCTGTGACTGACTCTGACTGATTCCGAGGTTGCCAGTGCACAGTTGGCTCTCTCCAGAAGCACAGCAGAACAGAGTGTCATGGAAAGTCATAGAGAAGAGCACAATACAATATAACACAGCTGTGTTTGTCCTGCAACAGTGACACCCTCGCAGGGTCACACAGTCACCGTCGTGCATCTGACGTCCGTTCCGTGTCCCAGAGACGCGTGTCAGCTCTGCTCAGTAGAGCGTTACCATGGGAACCCTTCAGAACGTGTCAGAACACGTCCTCCAGAACGAGGCCAAGGACGTTCCACCAGTCCTCACTGGAGGGACCGATCATGGATACAGCTTATCTCCCGCTACTTGATCTCCCCTCTGTTGTCACCGTGGTTACTTTACACGGTAACTGCTCTTCCCATCTCCTAGCCGTCTTGCAATGAGAAGCAGGCCTGTGTTGTTGAGCCAATTAGAATCAGTTGTGTGTGGACTAGCCAGATAATTGTGTGTGGAATTACTGGTCAGGATGCTGTAATAATGGTGTGTTGGATTTGCCAAGAGGTGCTTACAGACAGTGACCCAACACATCCTTGTGGTTTATTAAGTAGTCTAGGTGCTGCCATGGGAGCAATATTTTGACAAGCATCCTTAAATCAATGTGGATTTTCAATCCACCATGCTCCCCAAAGAGCTGTTTAATCATTGAGCTATGTAGAGACCCCCCTCTCCCTCCTCCTCTCCCTCCTCCTCCCACACCTCCTCCCACACCTCCCCCTCCAATGCTCCAGCCAGCCATTGGTTTAGAAGACGTAGCGGGCGCTCCCAGCCCAGACGGCATCTCCAGCTGGGTTTCTCATAGGAGCCCTGGGAGATGACAAGGCCAGGCACACTCAATATGGAACAGAACAATACTGACCAGGATCATAAGAGGGGGAAAGAGGGGGAAATGCTCTGAAGTCTGGGTGGTGGTTTGGAGACATGATGTGTGTGTTGGACCTGAGACTCGTCCCTGCTGGTGATAAATGGTAGACGAGTCCCTATTTCCCGCAATGTTCCTGGAAGGGAGGCTCCACTCTGGCACGAGATACAAGCACACAAACCCACACTAGCAATAGACCTACTCCTACTCAGGGCTACCGGAAACACACACCTCCCCTTATCCTCATAATGACCACAGTTGAACACCAAAAGAAGCAGTGGTATGTTCTGCTCTTAGTGGGGCTCCCTGCCCACTGGATGATTGTATTTAGCGCCTCAGCATGTGTGTACACAGAGACAGAGTGGAAGCACAGGCTCGAGCTCCACGCCGCCCTGCATCACGGGGCTTCAACACTCTACACAAGATGAAGACGCATGGCACTTCCTGAGAACTGCCGGCTTCGGAACTTTTCATTCTGCTGTTTCTCTCGGATGGAAAAGGGATGTGTGCGTATGAGAGAGAGAGAGAGGGAGAGAGAGAGAGAGAGAGAGAGAGGGAGAGAGAGAGAGGGAGAGAGAGAGAGGGAGAGAGAGAGAGGGAGAGAGAGAGGGAAAGAGAGAGGGAAAGAGAGACAGACAGAACCACAGACCAGCACACAGTTGAGTAGAAAGCTGGGGATTCAATCTGTGAGTGTGTGTTGCTAAAATAGATTCTGGGGTCCAATTTCGTCCCTGGGAGGAAGTGCTGAAGCGAAGGTTCTTTCCCAGCGTTTGATGCAGCCCCTGCAGCACATAGCTCCACACTGATGAGGGCCGTGACATGGGACACACACAGGCATGAGGACCTCAGCACGGAGTCTCTCTGCTCCAGGAGGGGCCTGCCCAGCACAGCTCCTTGGGTTCCAGAATGTACACCGTTATCGTAGAACAGTAGAATGTATCTAATCATAGTGAGAGCTACAATATTAGCCTTTTCTGTAGAAACACATATGATAACATATATACAGATATATCATATTATCTCTATATATATAAATCTTTTGAACGGCTCCCCTGAGTCATTTTAGGGCCCTTCCGCCTGTTTTGTGTTTGTTTACATTCTTTTTCTCCCCTTTCTGAGTTTGTTTGTTTGCCGGAGTGGCATCTGTTGAGTGGTGGTCTTCTGTTCTGTTGTTTTTTCCTGTTCTGTAAATAAAGTTGAATTTCAGCTGGATTCTGACGGAAGGAAGGAGGAAATGTGGTCAGAGTTGTGCACCTGTTACGATGTGAAGTGTCTGATGATAAAATATGTCAATTTGATCTCGAGTTTATCCAGATAATCCTGTGTGAAGTGGTGTCTGTGCACCCATCGTGTGAGCGAGCTGTGCTCGAAGAGAGGTCAAGCGAAACGGCTTCAACGATAAACACAGACAGTAGATGTTTCCTAGCTGTGGTGTTCAACCTTTAGTAGCACTGCTACAGTGATCTGTGTGTCACTGTATTTCGCCATATTTTACGCTTGAAAATTACTATTAAAAAAGTGCTAAACCTCCTGAAGTAGTCCTGTGGGGTTTTTCTGACTGTGAACGCATGCGGACATCCGTAGATTGTGTTGAGAGATTGTGTTGCTTGATGTATTCTGTGTTATGTGATTTCAAGATGTGTGTTTATAATGGGATAGTGAACTATGAGCTCAGCAACGTCAGCCGAGTGGCTGGTGCCAGAGAGATACTTAACTAGGAGGAAGAGTGAGACTGGGGGTTCAGCCAATCAGCTGTCACTCACAATTAAAACGGCCTGGCTGATGATTGGCATAGATGATCCGGTGACATCTCAAATATTCCACACCAGCTACAGACCACCTCCTCGATGATTACAGGGCCTGAGGCCTTCACTCACTCACACACACTCCCACACGCGCGCACACACTCCCTCCTACTACGACGCTGGCAGTTGTCCGCACAGATTACTGTTAACTCATCAGATCATTTAAACGTCTGTGGGATCATGACTCGTGTTTCACCACATCATCAGGCTATAGACTGCATGTGTGCAGCAGGACATCTGCGCGCACACACACACACACACACACAGCCCTGCTCCTGGGTGCTGAGGCAAGGTGCTCTTGGAGAAGAGGATACCTCCAGGCAGCACCTGCGGTAACAAGAGCTGCATCACCAGCAAACTCTCACACACACTTGACTCTGTACCAGAGTAAGGTTACAACTCATCGCTTAGAATTGGTGTGTGTGTGTGTGTGTGTGTGCGTGAGACAGATAAGAGAGGGAGAGCGTTTACCTCAACTATCTGCAGGGGTGTCAGGTTACCGCTGACAGCATGTCTTAGTACTGCTGACCCAACAGCATCAGGTTTGACCCTGATAGGCTGACAGGGAGGCTGACCCTGATAGGCTGGGAGGGAGGCTGACCCTGATAGGCTGGGAGGGAGAGGTTACCAAGTATGGAAGGAAGAGGAACACACACAACCAGGAATCTAAGAAGGAGGATGTTTGGGGTGTGTCTCAGTAGCGTAAAAACGATTATTCTCTCCTCCTTTCCCTTATTCTGGCAGCAGGAGACAGGCCCATGGAGTTTAGGGACTTACATTCACAGAGGGCTGCAGGGGAGAACACCGTGTGTAAATACATCAATGTGTGCAGTGCTTGGGAAGCAAGACAAGGAGAGACATCCACTTGGGAGGATCCAGCCCTGGATTGGTTGCACTGTATTGAGTTATTAGAATGCATGTGAGGTGATGCACAGATGGGTTTCCAGCTCTCCGTGCCCGTCATGGGCGGCCCGTCAACACACGCACCAGTACGCACCATTACCTCATACTCACCCCATCTTGTTCCTAACACCCCACCTTCCTCAGAGAAAATAAGTACATGTTTATGAAACCTCCCGGCTCTCTCCTCCCCCCTCTCTCTCTCCTATTCATCGACTCCCCTCCATCTGGAGGAGTCATCAGCCTTGGCCAGCAGGAGGTTCAGTCCTTCAACAGGCGGCTGCGTGACCAGGAGACATGGGTCCTCGTTTAGCCTGGAGTGGAGATGACTGGCTGGCTGGCTGACTGGCTGGCTGGCTGGCTGGCTGGCTGCCTGGCTGACTGGCTGGCTGACTGGCTGACTGGCTGACTGGGGAAGCTTGACATCTTGCTACATGTCACTATCTCTGTCCCTTCCTGTCTCTAAGCAAAACAGAACACTGATTAGAAAGAGACAGGATCGTGGGTCAGTGTCGGGTGTGGGTGCGCGTGAGTGACAGAGGAACATGTTGGAAGGGGGCTTTATGTCAATCTCAAGTAAGCACGCGCACACCTCTTTTCAACCCTTTTCCAAATTACTTTTATGATAGTGCAGCTCCAGGTCATCAACATTCCGCCCGTGCCCCGCGGCCCCCTGACAATTTGCTCTCTGTATTTATAGCGATGCATGTGCGCAGGGAGCGGGTCGCAAGAAAGAGGAGGGTCTAAAGCGTAGTGCTGACGCAAGCTCTGTGTAGGTAAGAGGTTTCCCACACCTCGCGCCCCGCGGCCGCATTGGAAACGCTGCCAACTTCTGTCCGAGGTGATAACTTTATGGTCCTTAAGGTAATAAACGCGCCGTAGGCTCGAAGCAAAGCCACAACGGTCCATACGCCCAGTTAATTTTACGTGAAGAACAACTGTTAAACGTAAGCAAAAATAGCCTAGCTCGTTGCTGAAGACTCAGCCACAAGAAGAAAGCATATCTCACACATCTCAAACAGAATGCCTCTGCTGTGACAATTAAGTCACTAGAGAAACGCGACACAAAGGGATGGAAATAGAATTGAGTAAAGCAAACTGTTATTAGGAATGATATTCACGGGGGCATGAGCGGATGTTGGAATGAGTTGAAGTAGGATGCCAGGCTTATTGAAATGACAGACACAGAAGTTTGATTGCTTATACCAACAGACATCCCAAGCGGGTTGGAAAAGAACATCAAAAACACACAAACACCTGAGATAAGAATAACGTTTTCTCTAGATGTTCCTGGTAAGGTTTTGTCTGGAATGATAAAAGGTTTGATACAGAGTGCCTAACGTGTATGACGTCTCCAGCACACCAGCAGCAATGCCAGCTTTGAAGTGATGTTCACGCTGATGACGTCGACCTTCTTACCTTGTTAAAAATAAAAGTGCTCTTCACAAGATCATCGAAGTACGTGAAGCCACCGAAAGCAGCGATCACGACTACTGAAGTGTAGCAATTTACTTTCCAAGTCTTATTTACTAAGACAGTTAGACGGATAAGCTGTGTTCATAGCTTTTTATTGAAATTCATGAAGTATATAGAATGCAACCTAGTACACTATTACAATGTCCACACGCTGATAATATTGTATGATAAAGGTACGTTTTGGCATAACGGATAAGACAGCAGTTGGACACTTAAGACGGAAGCTTTGAGCAAAAAAAAAAAAAACTAAAGAGATGGAATTAAAACAAATCTAAATGTCATTAATCTGTAACATGGTACAATTAGGCAACATTAGTTTTCAGAATTACAGAGGAGAGTAGAAATACAAAATCATAAACAAAAAAAGTCATATATTCGTCATATCATAATGCTTCTTATGTACAACCCAGTGCCAACAGTCTGCTGTTGTTCTCAGCAAACACAGAAACCACAGCGTTCCTGTGACAACAGTTCATCCTGCTACAACCACAACTTTGAACAAGCCACATCCCAGAATAAATATCCATAAGGTGCCAAGACCCTCCTCACCCCCACAGACTAGCACAGACCTGTCTCCCTCCTTAGTCAGTCTGACCCTCCGAGGCCCCGGAGTACACAGTGTCATGTAATATCGACTGTAGCACCGGTGGAAGTTCCTCCCTAAATGGTAAGTGGCCGCCACAAGTGTGTGTCTGTGCATGTGTTGTGTATCCATCTAGTAGGTATCACGTGTAGTTTCACCAAACCTACAAGGTAGTAAACCATCTACCCTAGGGGGAGGGGCCTGTGGAGCGGTCAGCTCTTCAAAAACGGACGTGGGTGTGGTCAAATAGATGCACCAATCTGCAACAACTTCCCATGATTTAGCCCTACTACTCCCAACCCGACCAGGGCCACATGCACTTGAGGTGCCCTTAATTTACCACCCCTCGCATGCAGGAGTGTGTACGCTTGGGATCTTCTATTTGTTCAGTTGTGCTGGGTTAGGCAAATCAAGTACACCTCAAATATGATCATGTGCTTAACCCGGGTTTGGCATCAGCACAAGTCACATGATCCTACTCTATCTATGTACAGTTACATCCTCAGCTCAACCTTCGCATCAAAGGCTTTGTCGTATAGCTCCTCCCCTTCCTGCCACCCACTTCCTCTTCCTGTCACATCATACACAGTTGAACGTCACAGGAAACACCAGGTCCTTGGGAACCTAATCACCCACACAAGCATGCACAAATACACACTCGATCCCGCACACACACTCATGCTTAAACACACACACACACACACAATTGCTTTAGTGCTCTCCCGGAACGCGCGCACTTGCACGCATACACACACACACACAGCTCAGTCTTTTTTCACACACACTATACATAAGCATTGTCATGTACATACATAGAAAAGAAAGATTTTGTTTGAACAGAAATTAGAAAAAGCTCAGTTTAAAAATGCATTTGTTAGCTCTCGTACCTAGTTTGGAGTCTGACTCATTTGTTGGTCTGTGTGTGTGTTTGTGCCAGTAGTTTGTTTGTGAAGGATGGGAGTGTTTCATCACAGGTTAGTACGGCACCTTCATCTCCTGTCTGTCTGCCTGTCTGTGTATCTGTCAAGTTAAATATCAGTAGTATAGAGACCTAAACGGGAAGTCTTTCTATGTTCATTATTCTGATCAGTAAGTACATCGTTTTGGGGCAGTGGTACCATGGAGGTTGTCCTCTATTAAAACCTCTCTCCCTCTACTCACCCCCCCTCTGTGGGCTATGCTCAGGTCCACGAGAGAGAGGGGGGGAGGGGGGGGGAGAGGGAATATGGAGGCGCTCAGATAGGAGGAGGGAGGGAACAGTCAGGGGGAGGGGTCGGGTTGGGGGGGGGGTCGAGGGTTTGCGTTGACGTTCCATGGTCCGTTTAGGTGGTCTCCTTGCCCTGGGCTCCCGTCACAGTCTTGATGGAGCTGAGCGTCCGGTTGAACCAGGTCTTCTTGGCGGCCTGGACCTCGTTGAGAGCCAGCCCCAGGTGGTGCTCCAGATCCTGGGCAGAGGGAAAGGCAGGCCGGGATGGATCAGCACCACGTCTAAAAGTACTGTGTGTGTGTTGTGTGTGTGTTGTGTGTGTGTGTTGTGTGTGTTGTGTGTGTGTGTGTTGTGTGTGTTGTGTGTGTGTGTGTGTTGTGTGTGTGTGTGTGTTGTGTGTGTGTTGTGTGTGTGTGTGTGTTGTGTTGTGTTGTGTTGTGTGTGTGTGTGTACACCCCTACCTGGATCTTGCACTCTGCCTCCACCAGCTGCAGCTTGGTCTGGGCCAGCTCCAGCTCCATCTCCCTCAGCTGGCTCTTCAGCTCCTCCTTCTCCTCGTCGGCCTCCTCCTCGCTGCCCGGGGCCGCCGAGCTCACCGCCTTCACCCTGCCCTCCTTGTTGAACAGGCTGCTGCACTTCTCACAGCCCTCCACCTTCAGCTGCACGACACGCCCAGATCCCACGGCCCGGCCAGGACACACAGGCACGGTCAGACACAGCTACACGCCACACCGTTTCCCCCTCCTTCTCTCCCTTTCCTCTCGGGCCTCTCTGGTTCACGGTAAGTACTACCGAACTGCCAGCCCATAATCCACTCTCCCTCTCCTCCTCTGCCGCGGTCCTCCTGCCTCTGTCCTGTCATGGTGCTGGCAGGCTGGGACGTGCGCGTGTCGGGGTAGTGCGTGTGTGTGTGTGTGTGGGGGGGGGTAACTACAGGCTGTGCCCAGCAGCTGTAGTAGAGTGCTCTAGTCTGGATGATGGGGTCTTAAGTGGCAGGTTGAGGAGCTCTTACACACTGCTGCCTGAGTACAGTCCTCTCCCTCTCTCTCCTTCTCTCTCTCCCTCTCTCTCTCCTTCTCTCTCTCTCCCTCTCTCTCTCTCTCCCTCTCTCTCTCTCTCTCTCTCTCTCTCTCTCTCCCTCTCTCTCTCCTTCTCTCTCTCTCCCTCTCTCTCTCTCTCCCTCTCTCTCTCTCTCCCTCTCTCTCTCTCCCTCTCTCTCTCCTTCTCTCTCTCTCCCTCTCTCTCTCTCTCCCTCTCTCTCTCTCTCTCCCTCTCTCGTTCCCTCCGTCCACCTTGGGCAGAACACAGACCTCTGACTGTACTGAATCAGGGTCAAAGGTCATGTCCCGCAGAGGCATCACTTCCTGGGCCAGTTACTGGTCATGTGATCGCGGCGGCGCATCATGGTGACTCACCCGGATCTTCTCCAGCTCGGCCTTGTTGGCGGTCTGCTGCTTCTCCAGGCGCTCACTCAGCTGGGAGCAGATCTACACACACACACACACACACACACAAAACACACACACCCAAACAAAGAGGTCAAGGTTAGGACGTTAATCTGTATTTAACTGTGTGGAGGTCAGAGATCTGACATCTGCTGACCCCGACCGCAACCCTCATCAGCCAACACCAGACCTGAGTTCTCTTCCTTCCTTCCCCTCCCTCCTCCTCCTCCACCCAGGTCCTCCCTGCCTCCACCCTCCTCTCCCTCCCCACTGCCTTGTGGTCTTCCTGACCTTCCTTCATATTTAATCCCTGTGACTGCATCCTCTTATCGTAAGTGTATTAGCACTGCTGTCGTGTCGGGATCAACAAACAAACACACACACGCGGGCGCGCACACATACACACACACACACCGAAACGCACACAGAAAGATAGAGGAGACACAAGGCGTTGTACCTGACCCAGTGCAGGGTGAACCCTCTCCTGCTGCAGAGGGGCCATCTCTCCTTCAGCCTTCTATCTCCTCCCTCTGCCTGTGATCTGACCTCCATCTGTCTCACATCTCAAGCCTTCCTCCCCCTCCCCCTCCCCTGCTGTCCTCTCCCCCCCCCCCCCATCTCCTCCCCCTCCTACCTGCAGCAGCTACTCTCTCACTCTCTGTGGTGAGGCCCTGGTCCATGTGGTACCTGCTCTACCCAGTGAGCCACCGAGGACAGCTTTCATTCTGAACATCTGAGGACTCACACACACACCGACGCACTTCTTCTCACACACACACACACCTCCTCACACACAGGCACCTGTGTGTTGTGAGCTCGCACACACCTGTTTGTATTCTCCTATGATGGAGCCGTTCTTCTTGATCTCAGACTCTGACTTATCCAGCTCTCGCCTGCACATCTCCTTCAGCTGTGGGCACACACACACACACACACACACACACACATACATAATATATCTATACACACCCGAGGTGTAGCGGTACACAGGAGTCATGGCTCAATACAAGTTCAGTACAACGAAGCAACAAATCCCAAATGCTAGGTTTCCTTTCCTATTACGGCAAAGCCACAGTCTAAACTTTGTCAATGCTAGATTGACTATGTCCATCTGTTCGTGAAAATCTTGTCTACACGACTGTGAAAACGGTCTACATTTTCAATTTGGGACTGAGATATTGGACGTCAGGTCCGATGAGTGCCTGTTTTGCATGTTGTTTTCCATCCTTTCACTTAGCTAATTGACATATCCCGACTCCAGAGCAGCTCCGGCCACACTGAGCAGTGTTGGGTGAGGATGCTGACACAGCAGCTGAATCAGCTCGTTTCAGAGGGGTTTCTTTATGGATGATTCATGAGACACAGGATACGGACACACGTGATTGACCTCATCATCCGTTTCCATGAAGCAGAAACGCCTGTGACTGACTGAGAGGTGTTCTTCGTCTGACTGCCTGCACCCAAATTTGACGTCCGTACTGTCAGTTTGCGGTACGAATACATGTACCGTTACATTACATTACATTTAGCAGACGCTTTTATCCAAAGCGACTTCCAAGAGTTAACCCCCCTAATGTATACACACAATGACAATGTTCCTTGAGATAGCTGGGGTAAGCTGTGTATTGGGTGGAATGTGCCTTTAAACGGCCGGACCTGTGCAGACTCCTCCTCCAGACGTCTCTTCTCATCCTCAGCCTCCACCAGCTTCTGCTTGGTCATCAGGAGCTCCTTGTTCAGAGCATCAGACTTCTCCTCAGCCTGAGAGAGAGAGAGAGAGAGAGAGAGAGAGAGAGAGAGAGGGAGAGAGAGCGAGAGAGAGAGAGAGAGAGAGAGAGGGGAGAGAGAGGGAGAGAGATAGGGAGAGAGAGAGAGAGAGAGAGGGAGAGAGAGCGAGAGAGAGAGAGAGGAGAGAGAGAGAGGAGAGAGATAGGGAGAGAGAGAGAGAGAGAGAGAGAGAGAGAGAGAGAGAGAGAGAGAGAGAGAGGAAGAGAGAGGGAGCGAGAGGGGGAGAGAGGGATAGGGAGAGAGAGAGAGAGAGGGAGAGAGATAGGGAGAGAGAGAGAGAGAGAGGGAGTGAGAGGGGGAGAGAGGGATAGGGAGAGAGAGAGAGAGAGAGAGAGAGAGAGGGGAGAGAGAGAGAGGGAGAGAGAGAGGCAGAGGGAGACATACACAAACACAAATCCCAGTGTCAAATGAAGTCATAGACACCCAAAATATTGAGGCGACACAAACTCCCGTCCAGACAGATGTCCGTGGCCTTACATTGTCCAGGTCCTTGCGCAGGGCGATCTTGCTGCTGACCAGCTCGTGGGCCAGGTCGTCATTCTCCTGCTCCAGACGCATGTTAGCCTCTTGGAGACGGCGGTTCTCTCTCTGCACGGAGGGAGAGGCACACAGGAAGAGAGGAGATGTTTAAGGGAGGGGAGGTGTAGCTGTGGGGCAGAGGTGTGTGTGTGTGTCCCTGATGGTGTCCTCCTTGCCTAGCCATCCCGTGACTGTGAGGGGGCCTATAATGTTTAACTGTTCCTCTCATAAAGACACCAACCTTTGACCATACTGAGGATCGTCTAGACAGACAGTACCAGTCAGAAGTTTGGACACATTGTCCCATTCAATTGAATGGGAAGGTACATGGCATGTACCAGTAGAACTAGGGCTCAAAACTAGGGTTTAAATCCCAGTACTGGTCTCCCAACTTTCCTGCATCCATCTATCCTTTCAAAGAGAGCACATGTACCTCAGTACGTGTGTGTGTGGTATGTGTGTGGTATGTGTGTGTGGGTGTGTGTGTGTGTGTGCACCTCGTATCTCTCGATGGGAGGCTCCTGCTGCTCCTGCTGCTCTCTCATGGTGTGGTACTCCTTCTCATACTTCTTCAGCTTCTTCTGGCTGATCTGCAGGTGACAGGGTTAGGGTTACGAGGTGACAGGGTGGAGGTGACAGGGTTACGAGGTGACAGGGTTAGGATTATGAGGTGACATGGTTAGGGTTATGAGGTGACAGGGTTAGGGTTATGAGGTGACAGGGTGGAGGTGACAGGGTTATGAGGTTACAGGGTTAGGGTTATGAGGTGACAGGGTTAGGGTTATGAGGTGACAGGGTTAGGGTTATGAGGTGACAGGGTGGAGGTGACAGGGTTATGAGGTTACAGGGTTAGGGTTATGAGGTGACAGGGTTAGGGTTTTTTTGTGGTCCAGTATTTCAGTAGTACTAGCTGAGTACTGTTCACAGTACTCACAAACACACACATCTTTAACACTCATTCCATTTAATCAATCATAAAACAGCAATTGGCCAGGAGCAGGCCTCTGATTGGTTGAGCATGTTCAGGACATGACCCTGGTAAGCCATCAAAACAAGTGTGTATCTGTCTGCTAATGCTGGATTGGACTCAGTGCACTCTCTGCCTCAAATGTACTGTACTGTGGAGCTTGGGAGTCTGTGTGTGTGTGCATGTGAGTGTGTTTGCATGTGTGGAGAGCCTGTCTGTACATCACTAAGTCTGTGTGTGTTTTGTGTACGTGTGTGTACCCTGTCTGTAGATCAGTGTGTGTGTGTGTGGGTAGGTTTGTTTTGTGTGTGTGGACCCCGTCTGTAGATCACTGTGTGTGTGTGTGTTGTGTGTGTGTGTGTGTGTGTGTGTGAATGAGCTCTATTGAGCAGCCAGTGCTTCCTGTCCTGCTGGCCACAGCTCTGTGCTTCTGTGGTACACTACCATGCTGTGTTGTGGAGAAAGAAGGCTTAGAATGGACCCAGTGAAGGCTACAGTATCACTGCGTGTGTGTGTGTGAGAGTGTGTGTGTTTATGTGTGTATTAGAGGCCGATCCACCTGCTATAACTGGTTTTGTTGGCAGAATCAGGACAGCCTGGCCTATATGGCATGGTGTGTGCGTTCGTGCAAGCAAGAGCGAATGTGCAAAAGAGAGATAGTGTTTTGGGGCCAGGGCAAGTGTGTGTGTGAGTGTGTGTGTGTGTGTGCGGGCGGGTGTGTGGGGAGAAACTGACAGAAGTAAAGTTTCAAACGAGGTTGGAGGGCAAGAGGTGGTGTATCCAAACACAGCTCCAATCTGTCTGCCAGACAGCTCTTAGAACAGAACACACTGACTGGGTCTACACACACACACACACACACACACACACACACACACACGTCCTGCCTTACCATGAAAGAAAGAGCCAGAGAAAAAGCTAGAAAGTGTGTCTGTGCACGACTATTATGCAAAATGTGAATGTTATTTGCATAGCACAGCCTAGGCAGTGACTGGGCAAGAATATGTGAAGGTTGAGAGAGTGATGTCATCACAGTGCGCATGTTGGCATGTCATGGGACCTGTGGCATCTTATCACCTACAGCAACAGAACCCTAAATTCGCTCAAAACTAACAGAAGCCAACTGTCGCTCCTTAAAACACAAAACGACCGTACAACCAAACATCCCAAAAATTGCGTTAATATAGTGAAATGATACATGATGACAACCAACTAAGACAGAAAATCCTCTTAGAGCTTAAATGTACATGTACTTAATTAACTTAAAGTAGCTTATCTTGCCATCCACAGTAATACATTCAGTTAGTGAGAGCTGGTTCCATGTCGATGTCCATGAGCAATTTACCTCCGCAAACTATGCAAAGGCTCATGGGTAATCAGTCAATGTGTCTCATCCGTCAGATGTAGACCCTGGGGTAGAGAGGCTGACAGGGGGGAGGGGGGAGGGACACCTGAGGGCCATGAACCCAGGGTGACCCAGGGTGTCCTCTGATCTCGGTGGGTTCAGTACAGCCCATCAGGCTTAATCTCTCTGATCTGTGTCACCTGAGCTCTGAGCCGGCCCCCCCTGAAGTGTGTGTGTGTGTGATGAGTTGACATCCTTCTTTTTAACCAATCCTCACCATATACTGACCCCTGCTTCAATCAGAGGGCAGATTATAGGGCATTGAGGTCACAGGTAATCTGCTAGGTTAACAACCTATGTCACATAGTGCTACTTATCACAACCCAAATATAGGCCTGGATTATGTGTACATGTTGACAAAGTCTTCCTCTACCTGTCACTTCGGCTCAGGGAGATTCTGCTACAGGTCTACATCGCCCCCTGCTGGTCAACCTGCAGCATCTCTCTAACATTGAACGATGATAACACACACAGCAACACGCACGCACACACACACACACCTAGATCTGAAGAGCTTAGGTACCTTCATGCCACAGGCCAGCTCCATCAGCTTCTTAGCGTTTTCCTCTGACCGGTACCGCTTGGGAACCGGGACCCGGAAGTACTTGAGCGCCCCCTCGAAGTCTGTCTGGATCAGGTCGTCCTTGGAGGTCTGGAGGGGGCGGAGACAGGAACACAGGGTGAATGTGTGTTTGCACGTGTGCAGACCAGACACAACCTCCTGTCCAGGCAAGTCTCTGAACGCCTTCCAGAGGCCCAGAGAAGTGGACCATGTGTGTGTGTATGGACGTGTGTAAGTGTTGCAAAAGGCATGAAACTGGGCTTCTTGTCACTGGTCAGTTGCTGAGTATGTGTGTGTATATATACCGTATTTCTTCGATTAAACGCTGCAGCGTTTATTACACAATGTTCATTTTTGGTGCAGCGTTTATTCGAGGGCGGCGTTTAATCGAAGAAATACGCTATGTAAAAGTGAGTGTGTATGAAGAAAAGAGAACCGACTTACCCTCAGAAGGGCCAGAGCTACGTTGAAAATCACACTAATGCCCTGCGAGAGAGAGAGAGAGAGAGAGAGAGAGAGAGAGAGAGAGAGAGAGAGAGAGAGAGAGAGAGAGAGAGAGAGAGAGAGGGAGGGCGGGAAAGAGGGAAAAAATGCGTACAAAATCAGTCACATGTAAAGAAATGCAAGGCTGCAGATGAGTGAGTGTGTGTGTGTTTGTGTACCTCACAGAGCAGCAGGTCAATGATATGGAAGACCATGTAGAGGGGGAACTTTGCAGTGAAGAGTGTGAGGAACCACTGGGAGGCGTACATGTGTGCCTCCAGGCCCACGTTCAGGAAGTGGTTATAGAGGTCTGGGATGTACTCCTGGGGAGGCAGAGAGAGACAAGAGAGAGACAGACAGAGAGAAGAGAGAGACAGACAGAGACAGACAGACAGAGAGAGACAAAGCGGGAGAGAGAGAGACAAAGAGGGAGAGAGAGAGAGGGAGACAGAGACAGAAAAGTAGAGAGGGAGAGAGAGAGAGACAGAAAAAGAGAAAAGGGTCAACTCAACAGCAGCAGGCAGAGCAAATGTGTACAACAGCGTGCGATAAGCCTTTCAACACACACACACACGCGCACACACACACACACACACCTGCATGAGCCTCTCCAGCTGGAAGAACTTGCAATGTAGATCCTCAAAGTTCTGCTTGAAGAGGTCCCTGAGTCCGTAGTCGAACATGATCTTGACCAGAACGCTGAAGGCCTGCTCCTCTGGCATCTACCCAGCAACATGAACACATACAAACAGCACAACACAGGCAGATTAACAGCACAGCAGGAACCCATGCATACCATACCACAGCATAGACAGATGTAGAGTTCATCATAGACCGATGGACGGTAGGACTAGACGTATGGAGCTGTGGGGACTGGGTGGGGTGATGGAAGAACTCACGTGTAGCAGCAGCACTGCAGCTAGGAAGGACTGACCCTGGCAGTAGCCAATCTCCTCATCATACACTGAGTAAGCCTGGAACAAAGAGAGAGAGAGGTTAACACTGAGCAGGCCAGTAACGCAGAGAGAGAGAAGACAGGTTAACACTGAGCAGGCCTGTAACACGCAGAGAGAGAGAGACAGGTCAACACTGAGTAGGCCTGTAACACGCAGAGAGAGAGAGACAGGTCAACACTGAGCAGGCCTGTAACACGCAGAGAGAGAGAGACAGGTTAACACTGAGCAGGCCTGTAACACGCAGAGAGAGAGAGACAGGTTAACACTGAGCAGGCCTGTAACACGCAGAGAGAGAGAGACAGGTTAACACTGAGCAGGCCAGTAACGCAGCGAGAGAGAGAGAGAGAGAGAGAGAGAGAGAGAGAGAGAGAGAGAGAGAGAGAGAGAGAGACAGGTTAAGTAACTGAGCGCGTCAGTGATTAACTGACTGACTGATTCGGTGACTGACTATTTGAAGGATAGCCCACTGAGCAAGCCTTGAGTAATGAGCTAGCTCCCGGATATGGTCAATGACAGGAAGCAGGCGAGCTGTTCCGGGATATGGATTGAACTCCCTCCATTCCCTTGGAGGTCTGGCCCATTACTGAGTGGGAGAGCACACACTACCTGACTGACACACACACACACACACTCCCACTATTTGACTGATCTAGCCGAGTTAGCTTGCTGTGTGAGAACTGAGCTGGTGGGGACCCCAGGAAGACCAGTTCCTACATCCTCAGCTGCTAATGGAGAGCCTGATCTCCTGCTAAATAATGCAGAGCAGTGATGTGAAGGCCCTGCTGCACTGATCTGGTATTGATGAAGGCTGGTAGTGAGGGTCGGGCGCACACACACACACACAGACACACACACACAGACACACACCGCCTGTTACCCAGAGATGGATCAGAGCCCTCTGGCTGGTACGTACACTCTCTCACACACACACACACACACACACACACACACACACACACGCTTCATTGCAGTGCAGTACCATCTATCACATTGTCAACCCACTGACCCACTTCCCTCATTAAGAGGGAGTCGGTCTCAACATAATGAACTCCGACTGGGACGGAGCAGGGGGGAGCTTACAGCGGTGACAATACACAAACACAAACACACACACACATAAACACACACACAAACACACATAGTGCCCACCTTGCAAATCTTGTACAGTGAGTCCTGCCCATCTCCGCCCGTGTCTTTGAAGTAGTCGTGGGCCGGGAAGGTCCGGTTGATGTCCCTGGTGATGGCGCTGTCCTGGGGGGACTCCTGAACGAGGAGAGGAGAGTGGAGAGGAGAGGGAGGAGGAAGGAGAAGGAGAGGTTTAGTTGCTTTTCATAAAGGAATGATCCCATCCCCACAGAGGCCTGGAGCAGCACAGGCACCGGTCGCCTCTTCACCAAGGAACACAGAGGGACTGCGGTGGCATGTGCTGTCCAGCAGGGGGCGATGTTCCCTGAGTTGTCTGGTCCTAGCCTGGCTGTTAGAGAGGAGGAGCCCCGGGGGCCAGAGACCTGGAACACCGTGTTCCTTCACAACCTCCCTGTCGGCCTGCCTTCCTCCCTTCCTGCAGCAGCCCGTACATTCTGCCTGTCACACACATACAGACCCACATACACTTTAATGTTTATGGTATGCTGGCTGGCTAGCTGGTTGGTTGATGGGCTGGCTAGCTGGCTGTTGGGGGTTTCTAGACAGCCTGCAGCAGGCATTGGGTGCGCAGGCCACTCCACCAGTGTGGAAGAACCAGCCTTTCTCTGACCTCCTTTACTACAGAGTGGTCCAAAGGGGGGAAAGGAGAAGGAGGGGAGAGAGAGAGAGAGAAGACAGACAGACAGACACAGAGAGAGAGAGAGAGAGAGACACAGAGAGAGAGAGAGACACAGAGAGAGAGAGAGAGAGAGAGAGAGAGAGAGAGAGAGAGAGAGTAGAGACAGACAGACAGACAGAGAGTAGAGACAGACAGAGAGAGAGAGTCAGACAGACAGACAGAGAGATAGACAGTACAGGACAGACAGACAGACAGAGCAGACAGTCAGCAGACAGACAGACAGACAGACAGACAGACAGAGAGAGAGAGAGAGAGAGAGAGAGAGAGAGAGAGAGAGGAGAGAGAGAGAGAGAGAGAGAGAAAGACAGACAGACAGACAGACAGAATCACAAAGAGACAGAGACAAAGAAAAGGACAGAGCATTGGCCAACCTCTATTCAGCTGATCCCAAAGGGATTCTAAACCATGAGACTATTTATGACCGCAGTCATGTGATGCAGAGACCAGGAGGAGCCAATCACCTGCCCCAGAGGGAGGCGAAGAGAACAGTGGTACCCAGTGTTGGTGGGTATCACAGGACCTACCTCAGCTGCTACCTCCTGTGCTGTAAAGACCACTGGTCACTTGACCAGTTTATAGATCACATGACCTCTGCACGTTGGCCATTTTGAAATGCAGCATCATCGGGGCAACGTGACTACAGTCATTAGCCAGACTGTCTGTGCATGTGTACGTGTGTGCGTTACAAAGACTTATATGTAAATACACATGGCAATGTGTGTTAGTACTGTATGTGTGTTAATGTGTCGCTCTTTATGCATGTTTTGATATGATGTAAATACAGTGGCTTCAGAAAGTATTCAGACCGCTTCACTTTAATTGTGTTGTACCATGTAATTGTAAATGGATTACATTTGCAATGGTTGCCCGTTAGTCTGCACGCAAATACCCCAACCTTCAATAATTGTGAAATGGTAGAAGTTTGGAACAACCAGAACTCTTCCTAGATGTGTCTTTTCAGCCAAACTGAGTAACCAGGCAAGGAGACGTTTGGTCAGAGAGGTGACCAAGAACCCAACGGTCACTCTAAGAGTCGTCTGCAGAGAGGAACCTGCCGGAAAGACGACGTCTGAGCAGCTCTCCACCAATCAGGTCGTCATGCTAGAGCGGCTGGAAGGAAGCCACTCTGGAGAAAAAGCATCAGAACAGAATCCCATTTTAAGGACTCTGGGAGCACGGGGGAAAAGATTCACTGCTCTGATATGACAGAAGTGAACTAGTTGGGTAGAACTCCAAGTGCTGCGTCTGACAGACACCAGGCACTGCTCATCAACGGCTGAGGCCATCCCAATGGTGGTGAAGCAGATGCATTTCATCCATGTACACTTAAAAGTGGAGTCAGATGGCTGAGCCGTTACGGAATCGGGCTATTAACCAGAAGGTTGCCGGTTCAATTCCCGGCCGTGCGAAATGACGTGTCCTTGGGCAAGGCACTTCACCCTCCTTGCCTCGGGGGAATGTCCCTGTACTTACCGTAAGTCGCTTTGGATAAGAGCGTTTGCTAAATGACTAAATGTAAATGTTTCAAACAATAAAAGGTCTAAATAGTGAAGGGATTTGAATGCTTTCTGAAGCCACGGTGTGTCACGTCGCCTGTTAAACAAGCAGACGGGGCCAATATCCTGAGTGGAGTGGCTCGTTTTACACAGTTAGACAACCTGCTGGTATTGTTCCATCTGCAGCCCATCAATAATGGAGACGCCACAGCATCTGGGTCAGCTGGGGCTTCCTAGACACCAGCACACCCCAACACACACACCCCATACACCAAGCCTCTCACACACACACGTTACACTCCCGGTGCCACCTGATCTGACCAGGGTCCATCATCAAGGCTGAAGCATCCCAGAAACCCCTTCAAGCCCCTGGACACACAACTGGGTCACCCTGGGCCCTCTGGGCCACAGTAGGAAGAATGAAGGTCGTCACCATGCATTATTTATCCCCTATTTCCTGTCCACTCTCCAGTCTGTACTATACCACTATGTCATCCTCAGGTTCCTGCCCCACGTCACCTCTCCTCATACACACTGTAAAACACACACAAAACATGCTTCCCCCCCAAGTGCACAATACACTGTGCACAGCAGACTAGGATCCATGCAAGTCCCCTTTCAACCATGAATCAATCTGCCTCCATTATTGATGCTCAGATACACTGCCTGCTACCCACAGATGTTATCTGGAACAGAAAATACTGTCAATTAATGATGGAGTGACTCACACACACAGTCACACACACGGTCACACACACACACACACACACAGTCACACACAGTCACACACAGTCACACACAGTCACACACAGTCTCACACATTCACACACAGTCACACACAGTCACACACAGTCACACACAGTCACACACAGTCTCACACAGTCACACACAGTCACACACAGTCACACACAGTCACACACACAGTCACACACAGTCACACACAGTCACACACAGTCACACACAGTCACACACACAGTCACACACAGTCACACACAGTCACACACAGTCACACACAGTCACACACAGACACACACACACAGTCACACACAGTCACACACAGTCACACACACAGTCTCACACACAGTCACACACAGTCTCACACACAGTCACACACACACACAAGCAACTCCCCCACCTCTCTCTCTCTCAAGGTTTCGTTAACTAACGTTCATGGAGGAAGAGACTCCAACGAGAAGAGAGCGAGCATGAGAACAAAGACAGGAAGAGGAAAAAGAAACAAAGAGATGTTTTGATGGATGGAGGGCGACGGAACAACACTTTATATTTTTTCATCCAAAACCCCAGAGTTCCTCCTCCACACCCACACACACCTCCCCTCAGGTTGGTCTATGTTTCGGGACCTGTGTGTGTGTGGTTGTGTGTGGTCTTGTTTAACTACCCTTGTAGGGACCATAAATCCCCACAAGTACTGTCAACTAAAAAAAGAAATGACCTTGTAGGGGATATTTCCTTGGGCCACACAACATCAAGTGCTATTCTGAGGGGGTTTAGGGTTAGAATGACATGTATTATGGTTAGGTTAGAGGTTAGGGATAACACCATTTTTAATGAGAGTGAATTGTCGGTACTCACTAGGATAGTGAAACAAACCAGTGTGTGAAACTGTGTAACCAAATGTGTGTGGGTGTGTTTGTGTGTGTGTTTGTGTGTGTGTGTGTGTGTGTGTTTGTGTGTGTGTTTGTGTGTGTGTGTGTGTGTGGACTTGGGTCTTTGAGGCGCTGTTCTCAAGCTCTGATAAGGATCCATATTTATGTTGGTCCCACTCAAAGCAGCTTATCTGGAACTCTTTAAAGAGGCCGCTGACATGAGAGCCAATTAGAGTGCACCTTCCAGGGGCCAGGCCTTCCCTCGCGTGATTGGGAGAGAAAACACAGGCTGTGATTGGTGGGGGGCGGTGGTGGGGGTCCAGAAGTGTGTGTGTGTGTGTGTGGAGGGGAGGGGGTTGTAGAAAAGCAGGCGAGGGGGACGGGGCTTCCACAGGAAACACTTTACTGGGTCTTTCATTGTTTACAGGGCAGTTTCACCATGCCCTAACACAATGGCTGCTGGGACATTCTGTTAGTCTTCCTGGGGGAGGGGGGGGGGGGAGGGCAGTCAGGGACTAGGGGCAGTGTGTGTAGCCCAACTCCGGGTCTTTAAGTTAGAGCCACAAGCCTCAGCCCAACCCCAACCCTACACCCAGATGTAAACCTCAGCCTCAACACCGAGCTAAAAATAACCCCTGGAGGAAAGAAGCTCTGCTTCATCTGAAATGAGCCTGATTTCACACACACAGCAGCTGGAGTCAGTGTCCTAAGGATTCACTCAGTGTGTCCTGAGAATTCATTCAGCACATTTAGGAGAGGAGAAAAGGCAATTGTGGGTAATCTAACTTCCCATGAAATACAACTATCCCGAATGATGGATTACACTCATAAAAACAGACAGACACACACACACACACACACACACACACAGAACAACATGTTCACCTTATCTGAAGCCTACATGCTTTTCTCCGAACACAAAGTAACAAGCAGCAGGGGAAGCTGGAATACGTTTAGATAAGATCACATTTATTTTCTCAGTGCAGATATACCAGAATATAAATACATCACTTGCAAGGTTCCATTCAGGACCATGACATCATCACCAAGTCTGGCGGCTGAGACACTGTACACAACCTCAGCTGCACAATACACACACAGAGACATACACAAACAGTCCATTTGGGCTCTCATGGGCAACACCACTCGGTTTCAACCAGAATATTGACCTAATAAGTTTCATTATGGTTTTTTAGATGCATTACAAACAACAATAAAACAGGAATCTCGTCACATTTCGGATCTCTGGAACGTTCTCTTCCTGACGACCAGCCACTTAACTACTGTCATGAGCACTTCATTACGGGAAAATACATGGGAAATGATATTATAACATGACTATTAAGAGAGAGACAACAGCTACTGTGTCTCTACCACTTGTGTGTGTTTTTTGTGTGTGGGGGACGGACAGACCACTTTCCTCTTCAATCTTGTGTGTGTGTGTGTGTGTGTGTGTGTGGGGGGGGGGGGCGGGGGGTGGGGGAGGTTGGTGAGTTCCAGTAAAGGGTCTGCCCTCCTTCCTGAGCCTTGCCTCCGTGTTCCCAGCGCCAGCCCTCCCGTCCCGGCGCGGCCCTGAGCCCCGGAGCGGTGCACCCTGGGAGCACGGAGCTTTCCCACAGGAAAGCTCCACGGGGAGGGCCAGGCCACGTCCTGCCATCCGAATGTCCCCCCAAAAAACTAAACATCACATCAACGTCAGCTGTGCAGCCTTTGACCCTGTTCTGCCCGGCTTCCAGGGACTCGACCAGAGACTCGTACCATGATGCTGGTGCTGGACGAGGAGGGAGGGATGAGGAGGAGGGAGGGAGGAGGAGGAGGGAGGGATGAGGAGGAGGGAGGGATGAGGAGGAATGAGGGATGAGGAGGGGAGGGATGGGATGAGGAGGGAGGAGGGATGAGGAGGAGGGAGGGATGGAGGAGGAAGGGAGGGATGAGGAGGAGAGGGATGAGGAGGAGGGATGAGGAGGAAGGGAGGGATGAGGAGGAGGGGATGGATGAGGAGGAGGGAGGGATGAGGAGGAGGGAGGGATGAGTAGGATGGAGGGATGAGGAGGAAGGAGGGATGAGGAGGAAGGAGGGATGAGGAGGAGGGAGGGATGGAGGAGGGAGGAGGGATGAGGAGGAGGGAGGGATGAGGAGGAAGGAGGGATGGAGGATGAGGGGAGGGATGAGGAGGGGATGAGGAGGAATGGGGGATGAGGAGGAGGGAGGGATGAGGAGGAGGGAGGGATGAGGAGGAGGGAGGGATGAGGAGGATGGAGGGATGAGGAGGAGGGAGGGATGAGGAGGAAGGGAGGGATGAGGAGGAGGGAGGGATGAGGAGGAAGGAGGGATGAGGAGGAAGGAGGGATGAGGAGGGATGAGGAGGGAGGAGGGAGAGGGAGCCCCTCTTTCTTAATTGACATCATAATAGAGGAGACCAGACACTTCCAACGCCTAGCAACCCTCCCTATGGCGTCATACATAAACACACACACGTCTCCCCAGGGGGTAAAGCAGTCTCGTAGTCATGGGAACCAAATCAAGCTGATCAAGAGCGAAGCCTCTGGCAGTCAGCCTAAAGCAAAGAAACAGTCCAAAAACAGAATATGGCCTCATAAACGCACACACACACACATGTACAAACAGTGTACGATACCACCCAAAAATAATCCTAGTATGGAACTATCCTTCTTGGTTCCCAACAGACTTGAATAAGCCACGGAGCTTCTAGCAGGTCACCCTGGTGCTTCACTAGACACACTCGAGGCATTTCCACCAGGAACTCTGAAACTTTATTCATAGGCTAAAACGTAGAAGCCCAAAAAAAATTCATCAAGCATTTTGACAATAAGTTGAAACCATTCACATTGGTTATTCAGACACGGTACGGATAGAAATCTGGTACATGTTTATCTCCGGTCCAGACTAAGTGACATGCATCCAAAATGATGCATCTTCTACTGGGATCACATCAAGGGTATCACTGAGTGTGGCGTATGCATATGTCTGTGTGTGTGTGTGTGTGTGTGTGTGTGAGGGGGTCTGTTAAACCACCTCTCCCCTGTTTGTCTCCATGTACTCATCTGCTCTCAGTTTCTCCCTCTCCATCACCACCTCCCTCCCTTCCCCTCTCCACCCAGCTGCTCTCGCTGCTCTCTCTGCCTCCCCCCCCCCCCAACCCTGTGTTGTAACAAGGAAGATGGGGGAACTGTTAGCTATTCTCTAGGCCGATGTTCCCAACACACACACACACAACCAGGACATGGAACAGGTCTCCAAGGCTTCTCCGAGCGTCACACACAGCAGGGTCGAACTCCCTCCCCTAAATGATATCATCTGAATCATCAGGGGAATGGAGACCTGCTATCGGCAGATCAGGCTAGGTCACATGGAGCATCACACGCACACACACACACACGTACGTCTGTGAAAGGTCAGAGGCTGTCGTCAGCGCTCCTCACTGGCTGCCAGGGCAGACTGGCATGGAGTCGGAGAATAGGTCGTTTGTCTGTTCGTGTGTGTGTGCGTGTGTCCACATGCAACAGACTGACCGGAGGCAAAGTTACGCAATCGCAGCGGAGACTAACGTAAGTAGATAACTGCAGGAGAACATGTAAATGTGGCATCTTCAAAAGGGGGAGAAGAACATCTCTTAGAGAGAGGCAAATTCGATCTGAAGGTCGGAGGTCGTGCATGCGGCCGGCGGTCGCGCTGAAGACAAAAGCAGAAGCGTTTGGAATGTGCTTCCTCTCTCCACGCCCTGCTAGAGTGGCAACGGGAACCAGGTGAGGAAGACAGCAGGAGCGACAGACGGTCGACCAGTCAGAACGGTGCTACTTCAGTGATGAGGCTCGTTAACCGTTTCCCTCCCTCTACTTTCTCTCCCCCTCAGCTCTCCTCTGGCCCCCGCACCCCCCCCCCCCCCCCCTACTCAAACCAAGCTGGACCTGCCCTGCGACATGCCATACCTTCTACTGTATTCTCACACACACACACACACACCTTGGTTCCACTGTAAGTGGTTAAACTACGAGTCCCATGAGGCTGCCCTCAGTCTAGTTCTTAAATAACACAGGTGGTCCTGCATTCAGCACAGACTGCAACAGTACATGTGGCACCGAAGACACAGTTTCATCCAGGACGAGACACAGTTCCAGATGTATTCCTCCCCGAAAGGAACAACGTTTGGTACAGTTTGTTTTTGGCAAGTTACTGTGGAGTGGGTGGCCATCATATTCCATAATACTCTCAATCGTCATGGCAATGCTACGGTTCGACGCAGCCGATGCATTCCATGTCTGCAAGTTGTTAGCTATACGTCGGAGAATCCTTTGCCTGCCTGGTTCCGGTCCTGCTCCTGGTTTTGGACCCAGGCAGGACCAGGCAGGCCGGGGCAAAGCAGAACTGATCCCTGTAGGAGGGTTAACACTCTCTCACTCCCTCAGAAACCCACGAGGGTTGATTACTCCATCTCTCCACTTCTCCTTTTTTCCTTCCTCCCTGGCCACAGTAGGCTGCGTTACTCAACTCTGCGAAACAACAGCAGCTTTTCTTTCTTTCTTTCCTTCCTTCCTTCCGGCCATCTTTCTTTCATCCATCCACCATGCTCTCCCCTCAGCGAGGGAAACTCTTCAGTATCGCGTCTTTCGCAAAGGCTAGCGTTCGAGTCCCGCTGAAAAGGCGCTCCACGCTAAACGTGACAGGTGGTCTGGGAGCTGACCAGCGCCCCGCCCTGCCCCTGGCTGTAGCCCTGGCCGTACCCCAGCCCCTGGTCAATGGGCTTCTTGGCATCCACGCGCTGCACGCAGAAGGAGCACAGGCGCTTCAGACCCTTCCGGAAGGCGGAGTTGGAGAGGCTGTAGATGAGGCAGTTGCAGAAGCTGTTGCTGATGGCGAGCCACGTGGTGAGGAAGGAGGCGGCCTGGTGGCGGTAAACGCCGGCGCTCTCCAACAGGAAGTACAGGATGTAGGGCAGCCACAGGATGTAGAACACGCTGGTGATGCGGAACAGCACCATGGCGTAGCGCTTGTCCGAGCCGGCCGGGGGCTCCCGCCGGGACGGCCCCTCTCCCGCCACGCAGCCGCCGGTGGCGGCGGCGTCCGCCGCCGGGCCGTAGCGGGCGCGGCGCTCGCTGATGTCGCGCGTGTGCTGCCGGCAGATCCGGAAGATGTTGGCGTAGGTGAAGCAGACGGTGAGGGCGGCGGGCGCGTACAGCAGCGCCACGAGGAAGGAGGTGAAGGCGGGCCGCGTCGACCACGACACGGCGCACCACTCCACCACGTCGCCGTGGTAGCCCGGCTTGCCCCAGCCGAAGAAGGAGGGCAGGAAGACGAGGGCCGAGTACAGCCAGATGAGGGCGATGCACGCCCGCAGGCGCCACACCGTCACCAGCGTGGCGTAGGAGAGCGGGCGCGTGATCGCCACGTAGCGGTCCACGCTGACGCACGCCAGCGACGCCATGGAGACGCTCTTCAGCACCGAGACCATGTAGCCGAACACCTTGCAGGTGAGCTCCTGGTCCAGCCCTCCAGGTGGCGGAGGAGGGACAGGGAGGGGATGAGGCAGCTGACCCCCACCAGGAGGTCCGCGTAGGCCATGGTCTGGATGAAGGCGCTGGTGGTGTGGTTGCTCAGCAGCGGGGCACAGTGGAAGACGAAGATCACCACCAGGTTCCCGGAGATGATGAGGATGGTGAGGAAGAGGATGATGGCCACCTCCAGCAGGCAGATGTTGAAGATCTGCGTGTAGCCCACCTCCAGGAGACAGAAGGGAGGGCTCTGGCTCTGGTTGAGCTCTAGGGTCCAGTTCATCATGATAGGGGGGAGGAGGGGGTTCGTACCTGGCCGGAGGTCCCAGGGGCAGGGGGGCGGCGCGGCGCGAGCTCAGCCCAGGAGGGGGGGGCCGTGCTGGGGCTGTGTCCCCTTAGTCATCTCAGCTGCAGCTTCCAGACACCTGGACCGGAGGGAGGGAGAGGACTGGCTCTGGTGTTAGCTGGGGGGGGGCAGGGGATCCCCAGGCAAGCCCTCACGTGGAGACAGCAGTCCCGACACCCCGAGACAGGCGCAGATGGAACAGAACACCCTTCTCTTTCTCTCCGCTCTCCTCGACTGAAAAGAAGGCTCAACCGCACGAAACTAAAAGCTGAAACGGAAGAACCCAACTTGGACCGAGTCAGTTTACAGGAATGTGCGTCCGTCAGTCCGTCCGTCAGTCCGTCCGCTGTTAGTCCGTGCTGCGCGGCAGATCTACGGTTAGATGTCTAATCCCGGGCGATGACTCTCCATAATACAGCTTCAGACCAGGCGTCACAGACCAGGAGTCATAGACCAGGAGTCACAGACCAGGAGTCACAGACCAGGAGTCACAGACCAAGAGTCACAGACCAGGCGTCACAGACCAGGAGTCACAGACCAGGAGTCACAGACCAGGAGTCACAGACCAGGAGTCACAGACCAGGCATCACAGACAGGAGTCACAGACCAGGAGTCACAGACCAGGAGTCACAGACCAGGAGTCACAGACCAGGCGTCACAGACCAGGAGTCACAGACCAGAGACTAGCACTTCTTCTCTCTTTCCTGCTCCTGTACGCAACACACAATGGGTCAGCTTCCAGAGAATCCGTCTTGTTCCTCCCCAGGCAGGGACAGCCGGGGGAGAGTCTCTCCTCTCCTGTCCTCGGGTCTCCCCTGTGCTCCCTCTCAGGAGAGAAAAGACGTCGCTGACACAGAGCGGAGCGGAGGGTGGCTGGCTGGATGGCTGGCTGGCTGGCGTGTCTGGCTGGTGTTCCCCAGCGAGAATCCACCGTCTGGTGGTGTAACGAGAGAGGCAGGGGGTGTAGCGAAACTGATACAGCCTCTCTTTCTCTTTTCAGAGTTTTCTTTTTTTGTCCTTTTTCTTTTTCTTCTTTTCCTCTTCCACTATACCTCGCTCCTTCTCTTCTCTACTCCTCTGTGGAGCTGAATCCGTCTTGCTCATGTGCACACAGTCTGTCTCTCTCTCTTTCCCTCCCTCTCTCCCTCTCTCTCTCTCTCTCTCTCTCTCTCTCTCTCTCTCGCACTGCAGCAGCAGTGGCAAGGTTGCTCCTCCCCTCTCTTCAGCTTCAGCCAATGATCGGGGTCTATCGGCCCCCTTTCCTCCCTTCCTCCACCTCTGATTGAACACATTGCCCTCCACTATCTCACACTCTCACACACACACACACACACACACACACGCAGACTTACTCTCTCCCCTCCCCCCAATCACAATTCTCTCAATAACACTCTCTCTCACGCACACACCATCTCACACTAATCTCACCCCCCCTGATAGTCATTAATCCAGTCACCATTTCAAACACACCCATACTCTAGCTCAAGACAGACCCCCATCCTTGAACTGCCCCACCCTAGCCTTACTTTCATACATTTGGGATCTAATTGCGGATGGGTTGGTCTGGCAAGATATCACCGGGCAATAAGTGTCGATACCAGGGATAAACGGTAAAGATAAAACATGCCCACATAAATCACATTCACAGAAGAAGGTACAGTTATTATTCTGCCTGGTAGAATAATCACTTTAGAATCTCTCTAATATGACTCCAACACAGGGTTCTTATAATCATTTGAGGGGCTGGTCTGGGTCTGGTTTGGGGCTGGGTCTGGTTTAGGGCTGGGACTGGATCCGGTCTGGGTCTGGTTTAGGGCTGGGACTGGATCCGGTCTGGGTCTGGTTAGGGCTGGGTCTGGATCCGGTCTGGGTCTGGTTTAGGGCTGGGACTGGGTCTGGATCTGGTCTGTGTCTGGTCTGGGTCTGGATCTGGTCTGTGTCTGGTCTGGGTCTGGATCTGGTCTGTGTCTGGTCTGGGTCTGGATCTGGTCTGTTGGTCTGGGTCTGGGTCTGGTCTGTGTCTGGTCTGGAGCTGATGGGTCATCTGCAGTACAATGGCTGTAGCTGTTTCAGGCCATGCCAGAATGTGTTGTTCTATAAACCCTCTCTTTCTTTTCACTTCCAATTCTCCTAATTTACCCCCGTCCCTTTCGCTCCCCTCCCTCTTGCCTCCCCATCACAACAAAGCACGGGTGCGTTATGTTCAGTCTAGGGGTCACCCCCGTGCCCTTGTGTCCTACATACATGGGTAGTTTTCTGAGGTTGTTGTAAAGGAGCTTACTGTCTGGCCTGGATAGCTCCCAAAACAAACCCCTCTTCCATGGTCATGGAAGTATGTACTATGCTGTGCTACACTGTGCTGTACTATGCTCTGCTGTACTATGATGTGCAATGCTGTACTGTACTACACTGGGCTGCGCTGTACTGTACAGAACTGTAATATACTGTACTATGCTGTGCTATACTATGTTGTGCTGTACTGTACTATGCTGTACTGTACTATGCTGTACTGTACTACACTGTACTGTACTACGCTGTGCTATACTATGTTGTGCTGTACTATGCTGTACTGTACTATGCTGTACTGTACTATGCTGTACTGTACTACGCTGTGCTGTACTGTACTATGCTGTACTGTACGCTGTGCTGTACTGTACTATGCTGTACTAGTACTATGCTTGTACTGTACTGTACCTATGCTGTACTGTACTATGCTGTACTGTACTACGCTGTGCTGTACTGTACTGTACTATGCTGTACTGTACTACGCTGTGCTGTACTGTACTATGCTGTACTGTACTACGCTGTACTGTACTGTGTTGTGCTGTACTATACCAGGATTCCTTCCCTAAAGGCCAGGTTGCCATGGGATATTGCAGAAGTCAGCTGCTTAGAGGCTGGCCACTACTGGAATTCTTGCTACATCCTTATGGCTTTCCACACAACTAGGCTGACATTTTCCAGCATCCATGTGTACCTTACAACATGCTTACGTAATCCACATGAATCCTAACGAAACCAATTGTCCTCAGCAGACTCCGGTTTGTGTGTGTACGTGTATGCTAACACTCATTTCCGATCTTCCTCCGGGCCCTTCATCTGCGCTCGTGTCAGTGTGTGTGTCTCTGTGTGTGTGTGTCAGCGTGTGTGTGTGTGTGCGCGCCTTAAGTGTCCCGTGCACCTGCTCCTCGTTATCCCTACTTCACAAAACCCATCTCCTGCTCGTCTGGGAAGCAGCAGGGTGCACACGAGACCCCCACCCAGGCGCCCACGCCAGGCCTGGACACACACAGGCGAGCCTGCACCGCTGAGAGAGGGCCGCTGGGTCGGCCTGTGTGGGCCTTTCTGCAGAGCTGAAGACTTGTGGCAGGGCAAAGGATGTGTCAGGATAGATTCCCCCCAAAAAACACATGACACACACAGACACACACAGACACACACACACACAGACACACAGACACACACAGACACACACGCAGCACCCTGCTCCTCAGGGACCGGCTCCATTGTGTTCCGTGCACCTCCTCAGGGCTCTACACGAGGAGCTAAGAATAGACTGTCTGAGAGGTGGGGAGGCCATCCACAGCACGGGGGAAGGTTGGAGAGAGAGAGGTGGAGGGAGGGAGGATGGAGGGTAAAAAGAGAGAGAGAGAGAGAGAGAGAGAGAGAGAATGCTCTGGCTGGTGTACACGGTTGCCACATCTGTTCACGTCACGTCAGCTCTATATACTGAGCACCTCCTCCCAACATTGGGAACCTGCCTGGCGTAGCGTTAGCGTGTGGCTACAGGCTAGGTGCTGCACATGTGTCCCAGCCTGCCTCCGCCGCTGGTCTGTGAGGTGAAGCTAAGCTAAGCCTTTCTTTCTTCCAGAGGCACTGATGCACGGATGACAAAAGCACCAGCGGTCGCTAGTTGGCTCAATCCCTCAATGTCATGGCAATGGTAAGGGTGACTGTAGCCTGCAGGCCAGTCATGACCATTATGAATAGGTTGAAATCCATAAAACGGACGTTGTTATGGGGTTGACACCATCAGCATGTCAATACGGTGAACACGGTTACAACCTCACCGGATGCAGCTACGCTCGTCTAATTCTGTTGAGGAGGGGGGTGCAAGGTAACGCAGGTCTGAGAGGGTTCCCGTGGAGTGGACTAGGGGTCGACGGGCTGGCAAACAGGTCGAGTATTGTGGGAGTGTTTGTTTTTGGTCCCAGGATGGGGTCGAGGCGGCGGGGTGTGGGTGGGACCGGGGTGTGCATATTGGAGCGAGTGGCCGGTTTGGTCTGATATGGGTGTGTTTATGGACACAGTCACACAGGCACATCTGGAGACAGTATGGAGACGGTGTCGGATAGATTACAGATGAGTATGGACTTCACACACACACACACACACACACACACTAACCAAACCAGACGCTCGCACGCACAGACCCACATCTGACCAAGTTACACAGTCGTTCTCACACACACGTACACACACACACACACAGTGACCATGGATATTAATCTTGCAATAAACACAGGAGCATGTGGCTAGCAGCAGACAGAAGTGTAGGAGGGGGATGGGATAACTAATCACATGGTCACTACACACACACACACACAAAGCCTGGAACTAAACAGGTCGAACAGTGTCTACCTCAGGACTTAACAAGATCAACAGTGCCCTGTGGGAATCAAACAAGCACCCTGCATGATATGAATATTATGTTTACAGAGCGAGAGAGAGAGAGAGAGAGAGAGAGAGAGAGAGAGAGAGAGAGAGAGAGAGAGAGAGAGAGAGAGAGAGAGAGAGAGAGAGGTAAACAGTGAACGTGTGTGAAAGCGAGATAGAGACAGGGAATGAGCAGCCTAGCTGCCTGCCCGCAGGGTGAACGCACGCTGGTCCAGGGCCAGGCCTGACAGGTCGACCTCATGAGAGGGCGGGGGCTGAGGATGGGAGGGCTCACTGTGGATTTAGAGCACAGTACCTACTGTCCATACAAGAGAACACACATGTCTCCATCCAGCTCTGATCTGCATGACTGGCAAAACACTGGAACAAGGACACAAGGACAGGGAACAAGGAGTACCGCGTGCACACACACACACACACACACACACACACAGTCTATGGGATGGTATGTACCAGTACCAGTAAACAAACAGTTTCTAGACAGAAGAGAGACGTTGAAAAGATAAGGTTCCTCATTCAGCTACAGGGAACTGGTCAAACACTGTTGACTCCTGTTGTCCCAGCTGTGCGGCTTCATTCGACACATCCCCATGAGGTTGCTCAGGGGCCAAGGACACCGCCGGCCCCTCCTTGAACTAACGCAGGACTACAGTCTAGCCACACTCGAAGAAGGCGATACAAGAACACATTTTATTTTTTTATTTTTTAACGCTGATGTCATGACCTGAAAAGTTATGTCTGGATTAGGAGTGGTGGGGTCTGCAACTTGATGTTAGAGCACATCACAGGCCCACAGGCCTACGGGCCTACACCAAACAGCTGCCACAATGACAGCACCCATAAAAACAATTAGGCGAGAGAACAAGGATAGGGCAAGGAGAGAGGGGGGAACCGGGGAGGAAGAAGGGAGGCAGAGGAGAAGGAGAGGGGGAGAGGGAGAGAGGGGCGCTAGAGGAGCGGGGGAGGGGAGAGAGACAGAGAGATGAGGGAGGGGGGGGAGGTGGAGGAGGAGGAGAGAGGGAGAGAGAGAGGAGGGAGAGTGGGAGGGGATCATCTTGTTGACACCTGGGACCCATGCAGGCAGCCGCGGGATGTTGCTGTTACATAATGGCAGTGGACATGACGGCTGGGGCCAGCGGGCTGGGGCCAGCGAGCCAGCGGGCTGGGGCCAGCGAGCCAGCGGGCTGGGGCCAGCGAGCCAGCGGGCTGGGGCCAGCGAGCCAGCGGGCTGGGGCCAGCGGGGCTGGGGCCAGCGAGCCAGCGGGGCTGGGGCCAGCGGGCCAGCGGGCTGGGGCCAGCGGGCTGGGGCCAGCGGGCCAGTGGGCCAGCGGGGCTGGGGACAGCGGGCCAGCGGGCTGGGGCCAGCGGGCTGGGGCCAGCGGGCTGAGGCCAGCGGGCTGGGGCCAGCGGGCTGAGGCCAGCGGGCTGAGGCTACCACAAGTCACCTTGATTTACACACACACGGACTCTCTCTCCGCTTGAGGCTAGTAATGTACAGTCAACAGATCATTTTACAATGCATTTTACTGAGCATTTATAGCCCCACAAATAATCCTATTTTTACCGTTAGACTTGTTCTGCAGCCAGTGCAAAACACAAAACAAAAGCCTATATTGTTGCGCAACATTGTGTTCTCATACAGCTTACATTTAGTCATTTAGCAGACGCTCTTATCCAGAGCGTCTGCTAAATGTTGTAAGCTCCGCTCTTATCCAGAGCGGAGCTTACAACACAATTCATATGTAACTTTCTACAAGTCCAGAGATGATACACCGTGAACCCATCTTGTGATTGTACATCACATGACTCCTGAAAAATGTCTCTGTTTGTGTGTACATACTTCAACAAAATGCGTTTTTAGTTTCCACAAAATACTATTCATATGTCTAAATTAGATTCCACTGAGGCTTTTGACGGAGGTCAGATGAATGGACCAAATTAATGGATTCTACTTCATATGCTATAAACAAATCAATCACACACACACATGACTTAAGAACCATTACTGATTAGCCAGAACATGGAATGAGATCCTTTAAGGGTTGCCAGGTTCTTTGGATGGGGGTGTGGGGAGTGAAACGGTTCTCAGATGCCAGACCGCCATGGCAGTTGTGCTGGTGGAACAGGGCTGGTGCCAGGTCACAGGGGGGGGGGGCAGGGATGAGGGGGCGGGGCCTACCTTGGTGATGAGGGTGCGGTACTCCTCCACCTGATGGTCGTTGTTATGGCAACCGGCCAGGAGCTGCCACACCTCTCCGCGGAGCGCCTCGGGAACGCCACTACGAACCAGGCCCGGGAGCTGCTTGGGGCGCACTGATAGGTTCAGGTGCCTGGTGGGCGGGGCAGAGGGGGTGGGGATGAAGAACTGGTGTGAACATTTGGGAGCTCACCACAGCATTCATGTGATAACATCATGTCCATGTTGTATACTAGACAGAGCAAAGGAACGAGCGAGAGGAGAGAGAGGAGGAAAGAGAGAGTGAGAGACAAAGAAAGAGCAAGGAGAGAGAGAAAAGGGTGGAACTAGAGAGGCCTTCCAAGCAAATCCCCTTCAGGCTTTTCCCAGAATCCTCAGAGCCAATGACATGGTCCTCTGAAATGTTGAAATGTTCCACAGAAACCCCTCACTTTTTCTATCTCATAATATTATTATGTACTGGTTGCCTTTTTTTCTTGCTTTCATATATGTTATGTTTGCATGTTCCGAGTGCTTGGTTATGTAACACGTCATTCCTGCCAAGTGATGTAACTGAAACCAGACGTGGTCCTGAGGGGAGCTTGGAGAATACACCCTGCCCATCTCTCACCCTCACCCTGCCCATCTCTCACCCTCACCCTGCCCATCTCTCACCCTCACCCTGCCCATCTCTCACCCTCACCCTGCCCATCTCTCACCCTCACCCTGCCCATCTCTCACCCTCACCCTGCCCATCTCTCACCCTCACCCCGCCCATCTCTCACCCTCACCCTGCCCATCTCTCACCCTCACCCTGCCCATCTCTCACCCTCACCCTGCCCATCTCTCACCCTCACCCCGCCCATCTCTCACCCTCACCCTGCCCATCTCTCACCCTCACCCTGCCCATCTCTCACCCTCACCCCGCCCATCTCTCACCCTCACCCCGCCCATCTCTCACCCTCACCCTGCCCATCTCTCACCCTCACCCTGCCCATCTCTCACCCTCACCCCGCCCATCTCTCACCCTCACCCTGCCCATCTCTCACCCTCACCCTGCCCATCTCTCACCCTCACCCCGCCCATCTCTCACCCTCACCCTGCCCATCTCTCACCCTCACCCTGCCCATCTCTCACCCTCACCCTGCCCATCTCTCACCCTCACCCCGCCCATCTCTCACCCTCACCCTGCCCATCTCTCACCCTCACCCTGCCCATCTCTCACCCTCACCCTGCCCATCTCTCACCCTCACCCCGCCCATCTCTCACCCTCACCCTGCCCATCTCTCACCCTCACCCTGCCCATCTCTCACCCTCACCCTGCCCATCTCTTACCCTCACCCCGCCCATCTCTCACCCTCACCCTGCCCATCTCTCACCCTCACCCTGCCCATCTCTCACCCTCACCCTGCCCATCTCTCACCCTCACCCTGCCCATCTCTCACCCTCACCCTGCCCATCTCTCACCCTCACCCTGCCCATCTCTCACCCTCACCCTGCCCATCTCTCACCCTCACCCTGCCCATCTCTCACCCTCACCCTGCCCATCTCTCACCCTCACCCTGCCCATCTCTCACCCTCACCCTGCCCATCTCTCACCCTCACCCTGCCCATCTCTCACCCTCACCCCGCCCATCTCTCACCCTCACCCCGCCCATCTCTCACCCTCACCCTGCCCATCTCTCACCCTCACCCCTGCCTCATCTCTCACCCTCACCCTGCCCATCTCTCACCCTCACCCTGCCCATCTCTCACCCTCACCCTGCCCATCTCTCACCCTCACCCTGCCCATCTCTCACCCTCACCCTGCCCATCTCTCACCCTCACCCTGCCCATCTCTCACCCTCACCCTGCTCATCTCTCACCCTCACCCTGCCCATCTCTCACCCTCACCCTGCCCATCTCTCACCCTCACCCTGCCCATCTCTCACCCTCACCCTGCCCATCTCTCACCCTCACCCTGCCCATCTCTCACCCTCACCCTGCCCATCTCTCACCCTCACCCTGCCCATCTCTCACCCTCACCCTGCCCATCTCTCACCCTCACCCTGCCCATCTCTCACCCTCACCCCGCCCATCTCTCACCCTCACCCTGCCCATCTCTTACCCTCACCCCGCCCATCTCTCACCCTCACCCTGCCCATCTCTTACCCTCACCCCGCCCATCTCTCACCCTCACCCTGCCCATCTCTCACCCTCACCCTGCCCATCTCTCACCCTCACCCCGCCCATCTCTCACCCTCACCCTGCCCATCTCTCACCCTCACCCTGCCCATCTCTTACCCTCACCCCGCCCATCTCTCACCCTCACCCTGCCCATCTCTCACCCTCACCCTGCCCGACTCCCACCCTCTCCCCGCCCGACTCCCACCCTCTCCCCGCCCGACTCCCACCCTCTCCCTGCCCGACTCCCACCCTCTCCCCGCCCGACTCCCACCCTCTCCCTGCCCGACTCCCACCCTCTCCCTGCCCGACTCCCCGTGCCAACCCTGCTAGTTTCCCAAGAACTGTTTTCTGTTTCAGTCAGCACATGAATTCTCCTGAGAGAGAGTGGCTTCACAGGAAGGCCTGGTGATAATATCTAGATATTCAGAGAACGCAGAACTGGTGACCATCACCGGTTTTCTTTCGTGTGAACCGAGAAGCTGTATCGCTAATCCATGATGGAGGCTGCCAGAGGTTTGGAGTAATGCTGACAAAAGCAACACAAATCCCCACTGGAGAACAAGGCTCAATACCCTCATCTGCCAGTCTCCTTGTGTGTTAACACATCTACTCCACTACTCTCTGACTAGAGGCCATTTCTGAAGTATGGGGATTCATCTGTCTTTAAAAACAGTCAACAAATAAGACCTCCCCTTATCCTCCATGTGTGTGTGTGTGTGTGTGTGTGTGTGTGTGTGTGTGTGTGTGTGTGTGTGTGTGTGTGTGGTGTGTGTGTGTGTGTGTGTGTGCATTAACAAAAGCCGGATGCAGGGAAACTGCAGATGTGGCCGTCAGTTCACAGCGCACACCGAAGCTACTAAGCGTCTCTAATTAAATTCCAGAACTACTTTTTTTTAATATAATTCATCACAAGGTTTTTATGAGGAACAATGAGAGCAGGGCCAGAAGGGAAGTTATCTTAATAAGCTGGTTATCTAAACGCAAAGCCCCCTTCAATCTTCTCTCTCCTCCCTCTGCCCCTCTTTTTCTCTTTCCCCCCTTCCCCTTTATCACTCTATGCTCCTAGTCTTCCACTTTCATTTATTAAATATCTATCAAATTTTCCACCCATGAATGACTTCCAAAATTAACAGAGTTTGTGTGTGTGTGTGTGTGTGAGTGTGTCATATAGCACATATTTGTGTGAACGTGCGTGTATGTTCGTACGTTTGTATGTAAGTGTGTATGTGCATGTATGTGTATATGAGTGTTTTTATAGTGTGTGTGTATGTATATGTCACCATTTGGACAGCAGGTCGCCCCAGGTCTCCAGAATCTTCTCTGCACACTCCTTGGAGACGTCCCCAGACCCACTCAGTAGTGGCTCGTCATTGTCTGAAACACAAACAGGAGTGGAGATGAATCAGAGATATACTCTTCTCCACTAGGCACTTGTGGACTGGACTGTAGGGCTGAATCCACCGGACAGGCACAGGCTACTTAATAGCGTTAGTTTGTAGTGTTAGTTTGTAGGCTAAACTACACTTTGGCTACGTACGGCTGAGATAGAATAAGCAAGGCTAGGTTAAGCTAGGCTAATCGTGGGTAAGCTATGCTATGCTAGGCAAAGGCAGGCCATGCTAGGCTTATGTGTGTCTGGGAAAATATCCCAGAAACACCAATGAAGAGCCAGACCGAGCGGCACATAAACCCCCATGTATGCTGAGAGTAAACCAGACCAGAGATCAACACAGCCAGGCGGCTCGAGGAGAATAACTGACCCAGAGGGTCTACACTGGGCTGAAGGAGATTCCGGACGGAGGCCGAGATGTAATACCGTGCGTCCTCACCGGAGGTATTCAAAGGGGCCAAATATCGTCGCCCAGATTTACGTCTCGAATTCAAATATTTTAAACGCCGCCTCGCCCGTCTCAATCAGATTCCGTTCCTCCCCAAAAAACAGGGTATAGAGATGAGTGTATCTGGGGGTGCGGGGGGTTGGAGAGAGGGCTGCTTGCGCCTACCTTCCTCCTCCTCGTCCTCGGGGGGGGAGGGAGCCCCGGAGCCGTGGGAGGCCGACTGCAGGGGGCTGGCGGTGGTCTTCCTCCTTCTCCCTCTCCGCCTCGCTCTCCAGGCTCAGCACCTCGTACAGCGTGTCCTTCCCACTCTTACGCTCCCGTCGCTCCATCTGGGGGGGGGGGGGAAGGGGGGGGGGGGTCACTGACGTGACTCACCGTGTTTGGAGACATGAGGAACGATACTGCAGACATCCTATTCCAATTATAAAGGGGTTATATCGCTTGTTGGCTTGGGGAGGCTCATATGGGGTGAGTGAGTGTGTGTTTTTCTAACCAACCGTAGTTTTAGGGATTTTAGGGTCCTGGTGCGTGTATGTGTGTGTGTGTGGGGGATTTGAACCTTGTGGTAGAAGCGTGGAAGTGTGTGTGTATATGTGGGGGGATTTGAACCTTGTGGTAGAAGCGTGTAGGTGTGTGTGTGTGTTTTTCAAACCTGTCGCAGCTTCAGGTAGAAGGTTTCTGTGTAGCTGCGCTTGCTGAAGGGCCAATACAGCCTCTCGCTGGGCGAGCAGACCCTGACCCTGGTCTCCAGGAGGAAGCGCACGGGCTCCTCCACCTCCGTGATCACCAGGTCCACCGCCGTGGTCATGTACATGAACTTATCTGTCGGCCGCAATAGGATACCCATAGTCAGCCCTGCGGTCCAGCACATGGTCCTAACATGTCTGCTAGCCGGCGGCAGCAGCAGCTGTGGACGTACCTTTGGGGGTCTCCTCGTTGACGGCTTGGAACTGAGGCGTCTTGGGGTTCCAGCTTCCTGTGATGATGTAAGACTTCCCGTCGGAACTCTTCCCCATCGACTCCTGGAGAGGAGAGGAGAGAGAGAGAAACGCAGAGAGAGAGAGAGAGAGAGAGAGAGGAGAGGGTGAGAAACGCAGAGAGAGGAGAGAAACGCAGAGCAAGAGAGAGAGGAGAGGGAGAGAAAAGAAGAGAGAGAAGGAGGACAGAGAGAGGGAGAAAGAGGGAGAGAGCGAGAGAAGAGAAGAAGATGATGTAGACTGATATTGTCGACGGCGGTAATGAGATAGGAGAGCTAGGGTAGGATGAGGACGTTGGAAGAGCCCCGGCCTGCGTGTGATGTGAGAGCAGGAGGTGGTGTCGGATGACATGTGGAGCTGGGGGGGGGGGGGGGGGGGGGGGCAGTGACTGTGTGGTGTGTGGAGCACAGAATAGAACCATACCAGGTCTAACAAGTGCATGTCACTGTTCTTCACGTTCTTCCCTGGGCTCAGCAGAAGGCCAAAACACCTGCCCACACACACACACACACAGACAGACGTGGAGAGCGGGAGAAGCAGAGGACAGGAAAAAACATTGTACCTATTAAAGTGTCGAGTCATCACACCTCAGTCCACTATTAATATGAACTGTCTGGACACATATATGACACAGAACAGAGCATGGAATATTCTGGATCCCTACATCCTCTCCCCGCCTCAGACCCAACCCCAAAGCTCCATTTAGGAACAGAATGTTTGCCAGGAGGTGACACCGGGCTGAAACAGTTTTATGACCCGGGGAGAATGAGCAGGCTCGGAGGAGAACACATCTGTCAGGTCCTCTGGACCGGGCTGAGAGGGCTCAGCGGACAGACAGGCACCCAGCATGTTTATCATTGATACGTGAATTATGGGCTGTTAACACTGCAAAACGAGCGTTCTTTCCTGGTCTCCTTTTTTGGAGGGGTGGGGGGAGGGGGGACTGACTTGACTAGGCCAGGTGAAATGCAAGCTCCCTATTGGACGGTTACCTTTCTATGGCCAGCTCCTTGTTTGACGTCTGCTGGACGTAGATGACGATCTTCTTGTCCATGCCGGGCCGCAGCTTGAAGCTCTGCCTGTCTTTGTCCTTGGACACGGCACTGGAGGAGAGAGAGGGAGAGAGAGAGAGAGAGAGAGAGAGAGAGGGGAGAGAGAGAGAGAGAGAGAGAGAGAGAGAGAGAGAGAGAGAGAGAGAGAGAGAGAGAGAGAGAGAGAGAGAGAGAGAGAGAGAACACTGGCGGGTCAACAGGGAGGTCAAGGAGGTCAAGGAGGTCAGCTTGTCTCCTTCCTCAGAGTTTTCCACTAAACAGTCGGATGTGAGGAAGCTAAATACATCCCCCTAGTCTTAGGTAGCAGCTCAGATCACCCGGAACGTTGGGAACTTCCCAGTCTACCTCCTGCTTTGATAGGCGGCTAGGTATTCCAACGTGATCAAAGAGGCCTCTTTATTCCACAAATCACAAACCATCTATGAGAAATACACACACACACCAGCGAACCAGGAGCGCCGAAGGGAATTTTACAGACAAGGTTTTACAGTTTGAAGTCAAACATGAAGCCCTCCTCAAATGAAATCCAGAAGAGATCTGGGGATGAGGTCATGGATACACCTGTGTGTGCACAGGCAGAAACACTCCAAGTCTGCAAACTCCGAATTCAAGGGAGAAATCAACCCGGGGTAATGAAGCATTCGCTCATTTGCACGTCATTAGGGTCCACCTTCTGAAGGGGTTGCCGGAGCAGCTGTTTCCATCAAGTCTCACCCTCTAACCAATCATATTTATATCACTGCCACACGCACAGAAAACAAATCAAAGGGTTTTGAGTACTGTGTCTCTCGAATGCTTCTCTCCGAATGTTCACAGACTTGCCTATCACTAGCGTGTGAGAACTGTGCTTCAGATCTAAACATTCCACAAATAATCACACAAGATTTAATGAGCAGGAAATATGCGTCTGTCTAAAAATATCCACCAGTGCATTTCTTTCCCCCCCCCCCCCCTCCGAACAAGCCATGTATAGTCTGTGGCTGTTTGGACGTTTATTTCTGAGGAAGTGACGGGTCTGAACAGACATAACACACAGCAGTCAGAACAAGGATGTGTTGGGAGAGAAGCACGGAGCGAGACAGAGAGAGAGAGAGAGAGAGAGAGAGAGAGAGAGAGAGAGAGAGAGAGAGAGAGAGAGAGAGAGAGAGAGCAAAGAGAGAGAGAGAGCAAAAGAGAGAGAGAGAGAGCAAAAGAGAGAGAGAGAGACAAAGAGAGAGAGAGAGAGCAAAAGAGAGAGAGAGAGAGAGCAAAAGAGAGAGAGAGCAAAAGAGAGAGAGAGAGAGAGACAAAGAGAGAGAGAGAGAGAAGAGAGAGAGAGAGAGAGAGAGAGAGAGAGAAAGAGAGAGAGAGAGACTGGACGGGTAGAGAGAAAGACAGAATGATAGAGGGAGAATGATGGATGGGTGGATAAGAGAGGGGAGAGAACGGGAGAACATGGGCGACATAGAGAGATGGGAGAGTGCAGAAAGAGAAAGAAAAGAAAGAAAGAGAAAAAGAAAGATGAAAAGGGAGATGGGGGAAGACGAGATAGGATAGGCAGATAGCTAGATAACAAAGGATATGTTGAGAGAGAGGAGCTGGGGGGGGGGGGGGGGTCTCTTTGTGGAGCTGTGTGGAGGGCTGATCCCTTGCAGGATTATGTGGACACTTCAAAGAAAAGTGTCCTCACTCTAAATGTATCATTTCCTGGGTGGCTGAAGGGCATGTTCCCTTGGAGACGGGGGGGGGGGGGGGGGGGGGGGGGGGGGGGGGGGTGCCACAGATCTCGGCTAATTCACTCAGCGTGGGGTGAGGAGTGGGGGAACATAACCCAGTGACACATAGACAAAGCTGGCTCAAGATCTTCCTTCCTTCCTACTTCCTCACAGTGGACTGAGCCAGACTGGAGGAGGGGTCCAATCTACAAGACCTTAACCTTAATACCCCACAGCTACTTCCTCCCCCCGTCCAGTATTTGAGGATGGTGGATGGGGTTAGCGATAGAGAGGATTGGAGTTTGTGTTTTCAACAAAGATAATTCAACAGGAGCCGAGGGTCTTTTATCTGATTGGCCCGACACGCCGTACCTGAAGGTGCCCTTCCCATCATCCTCCTTGATCTCGAGGCTGACGGTGAAGGTGAAGACGTCGCTGTCCGGCGTCAGGGGCGGGGCCTGGGCCGACAGCACGGGCTTCTTGGCCGACCGCCGGAATGCCGTGGCAAAGCTGTATAGTATTCTGCTGACCTGCACACACACACACACACAAAGGAGGAGACAGGATACAGTCATTAGGAATGCGTGTGGGCAGTGCCATGTCGCGTTGCTGCAAGGCATGTCCGGAGACTCAGCTAATTAACTAACAACTCTACAGCTGGTCAGTCATGGAGTATTCACACAGCCTGGCTCTCCTCCCACACACGCTCTCTGTCAGCTCATGTAACCAGGGGTCAGATGGCTGAGCGGTTAGGGAATCGGGCTACCAATCAGAAGGTTGCCGGTTCGATTCCGGGCCGTGACAAATGACGTTGTGTCCTTGGGCAAGGCACTTCACCCTACTTGCCTCAGGGGGAATGTCCCTGTACTGACTGTAAGTCGCTCTGGATAAGAGCGTCTGCTAAATGACTAAATGTAAATGTAACCACACACACATACACAAACACACAAACATTCACACACTTGAAAACACAAACATGTGAGACATTCGGTACTCCAGGAGATGATGGTGTGTGTGCCACACAAACATGTCCCCTAAAGAGAGGGCATGATCAAACCTGGACTGGTATAAACCTTATCTAGGCCAGGCCAGGCCAGGCCAGAACAAAAGTAGACATAAACACATGTGGAATGCCCGTGTCTGTGTAGACAGAAGCCACAGGCTCAGTCTGGCCAGGTGTAAACATCACAGTAGGAGCGCTCTCGCACCTCACGCCATGTGTGTGTGTGTGTGTGTGTGGAGTCATGGAGGACTTGAATATTGGGAAGTCTCTGGCTGGACCTCTAGCTCCACCTGCAGTTCCTCATCTGTCATCGCAGTTACTGTGTGTGTGCGTGTGTGTGTGTGCGCGTGTCCCTCACCGCCTCCTGGATCTGGCAGCGGAAGACGTGGATGCGGAAGATCTCGGCGTTGTGGTGGCTCTCCGTGAAGGCGAAGCAGTCGCTCTCGTCCGTGCCGTCGTGGCCGCGCACGCAGAACAGGATCTTGTAGATGGGGTAGCTGGCGATCTCCGTGCTGGTCTGAGGATCCAGCAGCCTGAGGAGGAAGCCCACAGGGGACGCCGTCAGAAAGAACGCAGCGTGTGCCTCACCGCTTGTAAGGGCGGGGCTGTGTGTGTGTGTGTGGGGGAGAGGGGACGACCGACCTGACGGTGCCCTCGGAGACGCCAGGCACGGAGAGGGTGACGTCGATGGGCAGCTGGCACAGCCCCCTGAGGGTGGTCATCATGCGGAGGGCCTCCACCTCGCTGCGGGGGGCGTTGACCGAGGCACAGCCCAGGTAGGTCAGCTGGCTGAACACCACGCTGTCCTCGTCTGGGATGGGGGTCCCAGGGCTGCCCTCTGATGAAGATTCCTCTCCTGGTGGGGTGGGGGGGGGTGGGGGGGGCAGACACACATACACATGGGGAGGGGGAGGGGGGGATGGGCGGATACAGAGGGTGAGTTTGAAGACAGAGAAAGAGAGAGTGTGAGTGAGAGATTGTGTGCGTGCGTGCGTAAACTTAACGGGACTGCCTCACCTCTGTACGACCTCTCATTCAGCTCGCTCTCCTGGGCTGTCTGCACGGGCAGCACCATCTCCCCCTTAAGCGGGGGGGTGCTGGGGGGGTCGGAGCTGGGCTCGGACGGTGCTGTCGTGGCGGGGTGGTCCCCGTGGTCCCCCCCGGCCTCTTGGTCCGGCCTGGGTCCAGACCCGCCCCCCTGCTCCGCTCCAGATGGCTCCATCAGAACATCCTCCAGCTCCCTCTGTAGCTGCTGCTCACTGCCGTTCCCCACGATCTGACACGCACACACAACACACGGACACGTACACACCGCACACAATCACATACACAGACATGTATACATTAAGAAGTACTGATGCAATACCAAGGTCCATTGTGTAGAAATACAGCCATGGATCAACTGTAATTGGGAAGCTGAAAGCTAAGCCCTTTCTGCAGCTGGTACGGAAATGCATACAGCGCCTGGCCCCTTGCCATAAGCAACATATACTATAGACCTAGGCTGGTGCCATTCATGGGGTTGTTATTTAATGATTACCAGGGTGTATTTGGAGGGAAGGGAGATCTGGGACTGTGGTGGGAGGTGTTAACTCAATGTCTGATTAAGCCCAATGAAGCATCCATGATTAGTAAGTTAATTTAGAGTGTGAATGATCTAGACTACCTGGATGTGGATTACCATGTACTGTACGTCAGATGCAACTACTGTAGTCCCATAGACAATAAGATAGGATTGGCTACTACTAGATCCACTGTATCTGTCCACTAAACACAGAGCTGACCAGCAGGCTTGGCTGGGCTAGGCTAGACTAAACTAAGCTTAACTAAGGAGTATAGTGGGGGGGGTAACTTGGAGCTTTGGAGCTGTACCAAGGCCTGCCTATGGGGAGCCTTATCACATCAACTAGCGCCACGGCAACAACCCAAGCATAGCTAAGGCCGTCACATCTATCGGTCGATTAACTCATTAGCCAATCAAATTACAGACAGCAAAGACAAAATCACCACATATGCACAGCACCGAGACAGACAGACAGAGAAAAGAGTGTGAGAGAGAGAGAGAGAGAGAGAGAGAGAGAGAGTGAGAGAGAGAGAAGAGCGAAAGGGAGACTGACCTTAAAGCTGACCCCTTCCTCAGAAATCACCTGCGTAACAAACAACAGGTTTAGACAGACAAACCCCCCTCACTACAAGCCTCTGCACCTGATCATGACTGGGGGGGAGGGAGGGGGGAGGGGGGGACAGATGAACAGGTAGGGGGGGGGGGGGGGGGGTAGAAACCACACCTGATTGACCAAACCGATGAATGGGATATGAGAGGTGGGGATCAAATTGTAGAAAGATGTAACTGAGGGCTACAGCTAAAATAGCCGCCTGCTAACCGACTCTCCTTGATCCTACTCTGCCCTTCATATGCTGTGTTTCTGGTCTTCTGCTTGAGTTGGATGCAGAGTGATGGTACGCTGCTGTTGGAGGTACTGTTACAGCATTCGTAGTGGGCATTTGTTGCTCCGCTGGCGCCACCCTCTGGTTCATTTCAGATACTACCTCAGTAATAGTGACTTTAAAAAAGGATTCTTTGTGGATACATTCCAGACGAAAGAACTGTAAATGATTAGATTTGTGCACAATGTCAGTGGGCTTAAGGGTTATATGCGGATACAGAAAGAGACAGAAAGATAGAGAATAAAAAGCCTGTCAGACTAGTTGTGTAGACGGACAGTCTAAAACAGGAGGCTGTGAGACACACAGGATGAGAGCCCTGCTCCCTCCAGCCCTTCACTATCCCTTAATTACATCCTCCCTTATCACTATTTCATGCCAGCCTTCATTACGCCCTCACCCATTCCTTTTTTTTTTCCTTAATCATCTCTTCTTCTCTGCAGCAATCCTTCCACACCTCTCTAAAAAGCTGCCCCCCTCCAATCCATCCATCCATCTGCAGCTCTCCCTCCATGGACTACCTCTTTTGATTTCTCCATCCATCCATTCCTGCCTCTCTCCATCCAGCCCCGATCCATCCATCCTTCCCTTCCTCTCTGCAGCTCATCCTCCATACCATCCCACCTCCCTGCTGTTTAGGGACCCATAAAATGGTCATCTCCTTACAGTCTGACATTAAACAGGAAATGGCAGCATTGCCTCCTCAACAACCAAAACCAATGAGATCCTAGGGTCTAACCAGCACAACACTAGTTGTGGTGGGGGGGAGGCAGTGAGTGAGTGAGTTAGTGAGTGAGTGAAAAAGGCATGACAGCATGGTTGCTCTGGGTGGTTTGGTTTGGTTACAGTATGAGAGTGAATTTCATTCAATCAGGGGGTGTTTTCAGAGATGGAGAACTTCATGTCACTGGTCCAAGAAGGAAAGCCCTGCCGCTAGTGCTACTGTATAACAGTGTTGAAACAATGGGCATTTAACAGGGTCGGGTCGGGTACGATTATGCAGTGCAAAGCTCAGGTCGGGACTTTACCCGTCAGTAAAGAAATTACCCTGGTAAAAAAAAAACTTCTTCGATGCTGTATACAGATTTTTTAATTGTATTTAGGCTACTTTTAATATATTTGTATGCTAATGCGTATATGCCTAGATGTTGCTAGCCAAGTCATAAGATTTTTACTGTCCTTATGACGCTATTTTAGGATTTTTCCAGCATTGAAAAGGCTTAGGCCCACTTATCTCACCTCGCATAGCCTTCTAAGAAATCGTTAGAATTTGTACATTTTATTTTTTACTTTTAATTAACTGTGTTATTTGGGCTGTGTTGTTGGTAACGATCCGATTGCATGTGCATGAACTAAATAAAGCAAATGTTTTTCACAAAAACATTCTTCTTGATCGGAGAGGTAGGCTACCACAAGTTAGTGGGAAAGAAAGGCATATTTATCAACTCAGCTGCATGTCTTTCACTGCTCAATCAAAACATATGCAGGTGGAAAACGTAGCAGAATGATGACCATGCCGTCTACAGGCTATCAATCACTAGAGCATTCACTTTTACAGTTTACTCGATCACGTATAGTTTCGATTTCAAAAATAGTAATATGTTCACCGTTTTCGGGTCTACTCGATTTCTTTTTTGATATTATCACTCCCGCCGTACTGAGGATGTTACGTTGGTGGCTTGAAGGCACAGGTGAGGAACAGCGTTATGGAGCAGTGGATACACGTTATTTTATCGGGATCCACTTGACGTCGACCTGTCGTGTGCCGAGAGAGTAGTCAACATTTGCACTGCGCATGTGCGCACTTAAAAAAATGTAAGTAAGACCCGAGACAACACGAAAACACCCGACCCTACACTGCTGTATGGTGTGAGATATAGGTGGGTTGACTGAATACAATTGAACCTATAATCTACTCAGTGACTCTACAGTACAATGGGTACATGCAAAAGTCTACAGTGCCCTCTTTTTGTAATACTCTAACCAATAGCCATCTCATGGTACCCCACCTATTGAGACACATCCAGACATGCACCAGGGCCCATTTTTATAGATTGTCTCAAAGTAGAAAATTCGACAGAGGACCAGTTGTTATTTTAAATGAATCTATATGGACCAGGCCAAGACCTGATCTTGCACCAGCACTTGACTCTGAGTCATTTGATAAACATGGGCCACTGGGCCCCTAATACAGCTGCTGAGAGGGACTGGACAGGTCTAGGACTGGCCAACGAGATTCCAATATGGAATTACAAGGCTGCTGTACAACTAGCCAATGAGAAGGTGAGTTGAAGAAGGTGATAACCCATCATCTCCATCTGGCCAAACCCATAAGTGAACAGAGCCGTGGTCTGGTCGGGGCCCAGGGCCGCACCTCTTCTCCTGGGGCCGGTCGTGAGTCTTACCTTCAGTCCTGTCTTTTCATCATCGCTACCGTTATTAGTGGAGGACGGGGTCTCGTCCCCCAGGCGGGAGACCAGGACAAAATCCTCACTGTTGATGGTGGACACTGAGTCCGACGACACACTAATCTTCCCCACCGAAGCCTTGTCATCCATGACTGCTAACCCAAGCCACTGGCAGGCACATGAATGAGGGGGAATGAGGGGCAAAATCACCTGGGGAAAGAAAGAAAGAAAAGAAAATGAGAAGAAGAAGGAAGGAAAAGGAAATGAGATGAAACCATGAAAAGCATTTTGGATAGTTTGGGATTGTTCAAGATCATCTGGTCTCAAAATGTAGATTGTCATTCGCCACTATGATGTGATACTGGGCAAAGATATGAAGATGCAAAATCAGGCACTGGACAACTGGAGGCCCAAGTGGGAGTGGATGAGGGAGAACTCGTCACAAACGGTATTTTCCGCTGTTCATTCACCCATCCATCCCACCACTCATCGTTTCATTCATCGATCTACTCATCCATCCAATCCCACACATCATTCATCCCCATGGCGATTTTCAAAGGAAATACCAAACTGGACTAGGTAGCAGAAAGATATTGTTTTTCTCCCTCTCCCCTAGGGGAGATCACATGACAGGCATTGTGCCTCCCCGGGTCTGCAGAGCAGACGGCCATGCAAAACAGCCCCAGTAGCAGAGCCCAGGCTGGAGACAGAGGGAAGTCTCCTGGCCCGGCCAGTGGCACTTATGGGCCCAGAAACAGAAAGCCTGAGCTGTTCACTTATTTCATCCTATTTCATACATCTTGCTCACTTCTACAGGAACTTAGAACCTGCTCCATTATGCAGCATTTGTAAGTGTAGCAGATCATCCATGACCAGTGTGTGAGTTGTTGGGGAAATGGTGAGAGAAAGGGAGGGAGGGAGAGAGAGAGAGAGGGAGACAGAGAGAAGGAATAGGACGTAAGAGAGAGAGAGAGATGCAGCTCAGGGGAAGGGGGAGAGGGCCAGTGAGAGAGAGAGTGAGAGAGAGAGAGAGAGAGAGAGAGAGAGAGAGAGAGAGATGCAGCTCAGGGAAGGGGAGAGGCAGTGAGAGAGAGAGAGAGAGAGAGAGAGAGAGAGAGAGATGCAGCTCAGGGGAAGGGGGAGAGGGCCAGTGAGAGAGAGAGTGAGAGAGAAGCTGAGCGGAGTGAGAACGGAGGTGCCAGTGAGTAACAGGAAGAGAAATACAACAGAGGGTTTTTGGCCAAGGGTCAAGTCTGTACAGTGCTATTTCTGTCTGTCTCCTCCTCCCTGGCCCAACAATTAAGAAATATGAGGAACAAACATGGGAGTGTGCAAACACACACGCACGCACACACGCACCACACAACTTTATCATCAGCACAGAACAGCATGTGTTGGATGAAGCTAGGTTTCTCGGTTGTACTTTCTGGCCGGTCATCTAAAAGGTGCAGGTTTCAGGCCGGCATAAAATGGCCGCTGTTCAACTGTTGAGACGCGGAACCATTGAGGCCGGGTGTCCTTTTTCAGCTTTGCGGCAAAAGAAGGTGAGTTGCCTGACAGGTTCTGTGTCACTGAGGGACAAAAATGGGTGAGAAATAAACACACACACACGCGGAAGACAGGAGCTGCTGACTGGTCATTATGGCCTAGCCCTGCCTCAGATGATGCTCAGTCACGCTCCTTCCCATGTTGAGCTCGGTCCCCCCCTCGTCGGAGACACAGGACGCCGCTGTTTCCTGCTGACACCCTGCCTTGTTCTGCTCCGCTCCCTGCCTCATAATGGCTGCCTTGTCAAGCAGACACAGTCCAGCCTCCTCTCCCCGTCTGTCTCTCTCTCTCTCTCTCTCTCTTTCTCTCGGCCTCGGGCTGGGCATTACAGCCAAATAGAGACTAGCGCTGCAGACCCTGGACAGAGGACTTAACACAAGCTAATGTTTCCTCCCTCTCTCTTTCTCTCCATCTCCCTCCCTCTTTCAATCCATGTAGGGGAAGAAAAGAGTGTGGAGGAAAGAAGGAGGGAGGGGGTGTGGGGGGGGGGGGCTGAGCTTATGCAGCAGGGAGCAGTTTCCTGTAGAACTATTGCCAGCTGTGTGTTACCATGACAACCCCTTTCACCCTTCCCTCTAACAAGAAACATCACAATGAAATGTTCAGCGCATCTATGACAAGACACACTTTAAAGGGTATCCAGGCATGGTTGAGTATGTGTGGAAGGGAGACTCTTGTTAGCACTTAAGACAGACAGACCTGTGGGTCTGGGTTGGGTCAACAACCCAGATTGTCCTGACACTGATCAGTCTGAGCTTCACGTACAGAAAGGGAAGACGTTCTAGTTGTACTGGTTTCTTGTTGTTGAGGTTTTCATTGGCAGCAGTGTCATATGTTTCCGCCTCGGAAGGACTTCCTTCCTGCTCTAGTACCGCCTGAGTTCCTAACACACCCCTTCCTAATACCACCTTGCACCTTCTCCATTCTATCCATCCATCTCCCTCCAGATCCTTCTCTCCATCAGTCTCCCTCTGCAAATGAAATGGTTGAACCTGAGGCTGCCAGCTGAGGCCTTTGCTTCTCACCAGGGACAGCACGGCAGCATGGGAGCCGAGCACTGAGGCATCCTCTTAAAGCTAACTCACAGCAGTGATTTCAGAGAGAGAGAGACAGAGAGACAGAGAGACAGAGAGAGAGAGAGAGAGAGAGAGAGAGAGAGAGAGAGAGAGAGAGAGAGAGAGAGAGAGAGAGACAGAGAAAGGTATCAAAGAAAGGAGTCAGAAAGAAAGGAGAGCCTACCCCATTCACATTGTGTTGGTGTCTGTATGAGGGTGTGTGTGTGTGTGTGTGTGTGTGTGAAAGAGAGAGAGAGCAGAGAGAGAGAGAGAGAGAGAGAGAGAGAGAGAGAGAGAGAGAGAGAGAGAGAGAGAGAGAGAGAGAGAGAGACGAACCCATTCACATTGTGTTGGTGTCTGTGTATGAGGGTGTGTGTGTGAGAGAGAGAGAGAGAGAGAGAGAGAGAGAGAGAGAGAGAGAGAGAGAGAGAGAGAGAGAGAGAGGGTGTATGCGAGAAAGAAAGGAGAGGGCCTAACCCATTCACATTGTGTTGGTGTGTTTGTGTACAAGAGTGTGTGCTGTAAGTGTCTGTGTGTGTGCAATGATAACCATCTCATTCAGAACAGAACAGTGAGCTCCGCAGCAGCCAGCTCATTCAGTCAGACAGCCGTTTAGAGTGAGAATTTGTCCCTAGTTTGCAGCCAGGTCCTGCTACAGCAACACAAGTAAGGAAATGTGCTGCAGCCCTTCCCTAAAGAAATTGCACAATATCGAATTTAAATATGGGCAAACAACTTCTGGCCCAAGTACTACTGACACACCTAAGCTTGCCTGGATTCAGCACTTCTGCTTCCTAACTACTAAGATTTTCCACTTCTAGATTATATACAAGCATAAGGGGAGCCACACTACCTGACTCTCTGAGTGTGTGGAGGTGACGTCCCTGAGCCCTGCATACTAATGTGCTTAAAAGCAACAGAGTAGAAACCCAAGCCTGCCAATGGGAGTTTGTGAACGAAGGAGTGTAGATGATTTGACTGCAGATGGAAACCGAGAAGAGTAGAGAGAAGTGTAGAAAACTGGGATGAAAAGCTCGAGCAGGTGGTACTCGGGCATAGAATACAAACCAGGTCATCCACAAAGGAGAAGTCGTCTAGGACTGACCTAGCCTACAGTATGAGACAGTTTTTACAAACACCTGGGCATTTGTTCGATAGATACGTAGGCTAAACGAATTCGTTTTGGTTTTCCTTTTAAGAGGGGACATCTTGCCAATCTAACGTATACAGATTGGGGCTTGTGTTGATAATTTGTTTCCATATAAAAAGAAAGGCACGGTTGTTTTAGCAAACTATATATTTGCATATCATTCGTAGGGAAAAGCTGTCGCTAGTTGTTGAGCCCTACGGTGGTTTCCGCAAGTTGATAATCAGGTGAATCTTGAGACATGGAACCTGTTCGCGTTCCCATGACAACAGCTGCTCATCGCAAACCGAGTTGTCTTGTCACACAAGTCTGACAGCTAGCCTGCATAAAAAATGTTGTGAAAATATGTAGCTGGTTCCGTTATAGCAAGCCAGTAGAGGTTAAAAGCTTTATAAGGAAACAAAAACGCTACCAGCAAGCTAGTCTAGATAACGTTACGCATTGCGTGTTCAATGCAAAAAGCAGCTATGGTGCTAGCAACAACACACCCGTTATGGGTTTCAGGTGTTCGCTAACTAGGCTAGCTAGCTGGGAAGAAACATCGTTTGTACTATTAAGTCTGTTTTTTCGAACATCACATCTGGCATACTAACGTTAGCATTGCAATGCACGAAACTAGAGCTAGTTACGTAGCTAAGGCCTTTCCTCGATCTGCCTATATGGTACCCGTTGTCAACGCTAGCTAGGCTACAGTAGCACTACCAGGCAGTAGTTCGCTAAACTGCATTAGCGAGCTAGCTTACGTTAGCTCTAGCTGTTATCTACAATATCATCTAAAAAGCGAGACGCCTGTCATTCAGCAGAGAGACACATAGAGGTGTCGAGTATCTTACCTGTTTCCAAAATAGTGTATTATTCCAAAAACGGTTGACATAACATTGCACTATAGAGCAACATCAGCGACTGCATTTACTGGTGGCTGCAGCTGCTGTCAACACAAACACAACCAACCTCAAAGCCAGTACCACTGCGCATGCGTGCTGTTGAGTAGGGTGAGGTTTCTCGATCAACTTTCCGTTTTGATAGTGAGCAGCAGGATTGGTTAGTTCGGATGCAAGGGCATTAGATGAAATATGTTGCAAGAGAAGTATTGCTAGAGAAAATACATTTTCTTACAAATATGTTCAAGAAATATAGCTGCAAGCAGCAATGGCGGATTCCTCCTCAAAATGGCAAAATATTGTAAAATTGACAAAACACTTATGACATCTGTAGGAGGAATCCGCCATTGCTACTTGCAGCTATATTCAAACTACTCTGTCCCAGAGAAACCAGAGGGACACCACGTTTTCTATCATGAAGAAATTGTTCATAAAGTGACAACTCACCCAACAGTATAAAATAAGACATTGGTTCTACCTAGTGGACAAATAGCGACACTGCAAGCTGTAGAAAAAGAAATATTTGTATTGGGTATGCAAGTGTTTAAAACAACAGGTCCAAACCCAGTTTTAAAAGTATTTATTGAACAACTGAACATTGTACATAAAAATGCAAAGGAAAGACAAATGTATGATGCACCTGTAATAGTCTGACATGGAGAGTTGTGAGATATTTGGCAAATATTTTCCAAGAAGGAAATAGACTACACAGCAGGGGCGTAGCCAGAATAATCTTTTTGGGTAGGCCTAGAAAAATATGGATAGGCATCTTTTCAGGTTTTTTTTACTTATTTACTATGCGATGTGCACCCGGTGCATCATTTTTCGGAGATATTTTCATTTTTGGGTAGGCCTTAGAACAAATTGGGTAGGCCTGTGCCTACCCAGGCCTACCCGTGGCTACGCCCCTGGTACACAGGCACCAGAGAATGGCTCCTCAGAGTAATGTGTAAAACTGTGAGCTATTCTTAAATCATTTGAACATTTTACACTTATTTACAAAAACAGAACTTTCACATATTGCTAAGTGTAGCCCCTTGCTAGGATTTACCCAACCCACCACTGGGGGGTTGGGGGGGAGTGATGCTACCTCACCACTGGGGGGTTGGGGGGGAGTGATGCTACCTCACCACTGGGGGGCTGGGGGGAGTGATGCTACCTCATCACTGGGGGGTTGGGGGGGAGTGATGCTACCTCACCACTGGGGGGCTGGGGGGGAGTGATGCTACCTCACCACTGGGGGGCTGGGGGGAGTGATGCTACCTCACCACTGGGGGGTTGGGGGGGAGTGATGCTACCTCACCACTGGGGGGCTGGGGGGGAGTGATGCTACCTCACCACTGGGGGGTTGGGGGGGAGTGATGCTACCTCACCACTGGGGGGCTGGGGGGGAGTGATGCTACCTCACCACTGGGGGGCTGGGGGGGAGTGATGGAGAGTGAAAAGTCACCTGTCACAGGTCCATGATGGAGAGTGAAAAGCCGAACAGCATGAGTAGGGAAAGGTTATAGATAGTTATATATAGGAACCTTGTTAAACATTTCCTGTGGGACACTGTCATCATGGTCAAAATGTGCACAAAATGTGCAACACAAATCATTGGTACATGTCGTAGATAAGCTAATTATTATTTTGCTGCTAGCAAATTAACACATGTACACTTGTGTACATCAAGCTTGGCCCATGTTCTGACTAAAGGTCCGTGTTGGTAGTTGACCAACAGGCACGTCACTGCAAGTAATTGGTTGATGCTGCCTAAGATGGTCAGGGGGATGACTGTGTCTAACAGCTTGTGCTCCTTTAAAGCCAACACAAAATGTTTCTTCTATAACCATGTACACCACGATTTAGAAGGTGACGCTAAAGTATGTTTTCTCATATTATTCCCCATACCCGAATGTTATTATTATTGGTGGACTAAACTGAATTCAACTAGAATTATTTTTTTGATGACATAAGGGTGGATTACTTTTTGTTTGTTACATTAAGATCGTTTTTCTCTCTAAAATCAATTTCCAATTTATTATTATTGGTGGGCGACGTACAGTAACATCAATATCGGTGTAGTAGGCTATAGATAGAGTCCTCCCATACCCCTGTTGACTGTAAATGTACCATTTATGCATTTTTGGCATAATCATATTCCTCTCATTTTCCTGAAATTTGTTTCCCATGTTGTGGGAGCACAAGAGCTAGTGTTTTCTGAATCACTCATTAAACCCAAACATTTACTCTTTTGATTTGATTGGTTTGAATAGCTATTTAGCCTTAATGGAATATAAATATCTTGTTAATGTTAATGTAACTGTATCCGGTGTGTTTTATTACCATTCTTTGGTAAAGAAAGTTTACTTTTCACATAAAAATAATAAAAAGTAGATTTTGTTTTGTGACTTTTATTTTTGAATATTTTGTTGAAATCAACCGGAAATGATCCTTTTTGAGGCTTGCTCACAATGTCGTCAATACATTTATTTTGAAAACCACTACGTTGGCGAAATGAAACATTGGATTGATAGCTTCCTTAATAGAAATCTTACAAATGTTTATGTGTTTGTGCATAGTTTGATATAATGGGCTTATTACTGGGTTAACTCTCCGACTTTACTGTCGTGTCAATTAATAGCCTAGGTCCGTTCACCGGAAGCGGCAAATACGGCTACGGGACATCGAAATGGAGCAGCAATCTGGAATTCGGTGTTGAAGAAGGGGAACCTTTGCTGAAGCAAACTTTCCACAGCCGCCGGCTGCTTCAGAGATCAGAGGGAAGACGAGCCAAGGTTAGTGGTTTCCCCTGTACAACGACCATTTGGCAAAATATATTTACCCAGCAATATGCTTGTTGTGTAGTAGGCTACAGGGCCCGATAAGTCCGACCATAGCTAGCTTGCTAGCAGCATGCACTGCAGCGTTGGGGCCCGAATCTACCTTTGCATTTGCGTCAACTTCTCACACATTCGCATGGTTCAATGTGCAATAATGCCCAGAAACGTATACATGTTATAAATATTTTCTGAGGGGAGAACTAGATGGTAATGATTGACCAATTAATGATGCTTGCTGCTAACTAGTTACTCGCTCAAAGTCAACAACCAAATGTCAGGGTAACAAAACAGACCCCCCCAAAACGCGTGCATGATTATTCAGCTTAGGTACTGTACAGTGTGTTCTTTAGCCGCCACAAAGAATTCACGAGCAGTATCGCTGCGTAAGCCGATTCGTTTATCTTCTGTTCATTTTTAGAAGTAAAAAGCATCAGTCACCCTTGATACAACGAGTAAACGAATCCGGTAAATAACTAACCTCCTTGTCTATCTTCTGCTCACCATGTTCTTTTAGCCCATGAGATGATGTTCTCGTCTGGACCACCTGATTCAAAAGGGGGTCCACATGTGCCTAACCCTCCAGGTCCATGCCCGACCCAGTCACCTACCCCTCTACCCCATCACCTCCAGGAGCGGGTGGTCGTGGGTTGCAGAGAGTCTTACCAGGGCCAGAGGAACGTGGGCATTAGGTCTGTCACGTTTCCTCAGCCCAACAGACAATCAGAGGGTAGAGAAAGACTAGCAGTAATGGATTTGGCTCAGAGAATGGGACAGACCACAACTGTCATGGGCTCAGCCCACAGTCTGCACCAGGTCTATGGGAGCTCTGCACCTGGGGACACCAACACAACACATAGACCAATGACAAACCTCCAGGTAGGTAATGCTGGGAAATGTAGTTCTGTCCAATATTGAGCTTTATTCCCTAACTATAGATATGTACATTGGAACTTAGTGTCTTATGTTGTCATTTTCCGTTCCAGAGTATTCAAAAAGAAAGCATGAAAAGCAGTCCGTGGATTAACACGAGTCATGAAGGTAACATGGATGGACAAGGAGCTTTCATCATTATCTGCTAATCTTAAAATGTATGAAGTGGGGACGCCCCGGTGGCTCACTGGCTAGAGAACGTACCGTGTAGGCTGAGGCCATTTCCTGCATGTCCTCCGTCCCTCTCATGTTGTCACTATCTCTCACTATCTTTCAGAAATGCTGAAAAATATCTTAAAACGTTTTGTTAATGAAGTGTTGCGTTATACAGAGAACTTAGACTTTTCAGCCTCACCTACCCACGTCTTCCTACTTTCTCCCCCAGAGAGCTTGTCAAGAGCTCCCCCCTGGGCCTCCCCCACCACCTACCCTCCTGCCCCTCCTGCTGGTCCCACTGGGGAGCAGCTGGGCGTCCTGGAGCGCTGCCTGGCTGCCCACCAGGCTGAAATGAAGAACCTACTCTCGGGTGTGCTTGGTTCGCTGTGCCAGCGGCTGGAGGTGGTGGAGCGCAGGGTGGAGGAGCTATGCCAGCAGGGCACAGCGCACAGCAACAGCCTGGCACAGATTAGCAGCCAGGTGGATCAGCTGTGTCAGGGGATGTCCTCCATCATAGCTTCTAAGCACGGCCTGGAACTTTCACCTGCACATGGCTTGGGTAAGTGGTGGAGCTTCTATCTAGGTGTAAGAGCAAGAGAAGCAAAATGACTCCTAAATGTTTCCACGGCTAACTCCAACTCCCATATCCCAACAGCAAAGGAGCCAAAAATATTGAAAGAAGAGAAGATGGAATTTACCAAGATTTTACCTCATAGTCCAAATCCTCCATGTGGAGTAGCGCCTTCTGAATCAGACATGGACAAGGGGAGTATCACTATGTGTCCCTGGAAAAGGACCTCATTGACAGCCAACGTCAGTCCAGACATGAGGATGGACAGCCAGGGACAATATGGGTTGAAAGGAACAGCCAGGGTCTCTGGATCCGGACAACCATCCCCTTCCCAGGTGGGGGGTGCTTCACAGAGGGGCCGGCCCAGGAGCTACTCCCCCGTCTCAGACTCTGATGACCTAGACATGGAGCTTGCCGCTGAGAAGGGTCGTGATGCCCTCACCTGGTTGGTCAACTCTGCTTTAGCGGACACCGAGTCAAGCGATAGCCAGGACACGCCTCTTCCTTCCTTGACGGGCCAATCAGTGGAAGCCCAGGGGAGCAGGACCCTAATGAAAGGACTTGAGCCGCAGCCACACCCACACTCTTCCCATTCAGACTCGCACACCCACTCACGTTTGACATCTGCCTCACTTGGTGTTCCCAAGTGCCCAGTCATGACCAGTAGTAAGACCACTTGCGTGCTTCCTGGGGTCCCGTTGATCCCCATAGGGGCTTGTTCACATTCCGTTACCTCGCTAGGAGGGAGCAGGCCTGGGCAGGCGTTTGGAGTGTGTCTCCCACTATCAGAGATAGCTAGTCCACCCCGGAGTCACTACCAGCCAGGCGTTAATAGTCCACCCCACAGTCTCTATCAGCCACTCATCACTAGCCCAACCCACACTCAAACCCTGCGAGGCATCGCTAGTCAACCTCACACTCACCATAAGCCAGGCATTACTAATTCACCCCGGACTCAAATCCTGCCAGCCGTCACTAGTCCATCCCGCACTCACTGTCAGCCAAGGATTACAAGTCCACCTTGCACTCAAATCCTGTCCGGCATCACTAGTCCACCCCAGACTTACCACACGTTCTCCCATTCCGTTCGGGAGGAGGAGAAACAGAAGGTGGAGAGAAGGAAGAAGAGGAGCAAAAGGGAAGAGAAGCCCTTCTGCAGTGTTGAAGTCCCCCCCTCAGCCACAGGGTCTATTCAGGGCAACCACCACCCCATCCATATCCAGGAATGGCTGGCAGGTGCTGGGGCCCGCACCCAGGTGGCAGAGGAGAGGCAGCACCAGAACTTCATGGAGAGTATGAAGGTCTCCTGTGGTGGAGGGGGAATGCCAGGATCTAGTAATTCAGGCATGGGCCCCCTCTGCCTGACCCTGCACAGACAGCAGTCTCCATCCTCCTCACAGCTGCCAGATGTCTGCAGAGCAAAGGCTCGTATGCCCAGTGTTCCCACCAGGGTGCGTCCAGGGGAGGGGACTCTCAGAGTGGGCAAGGAGTCTCTGACCGACCCCACTTACCCTTCCACTCTGCCAGGGTTTCCTTCGACAGGCTCCCTGTGGCGTCCAAGCTCCCCTCCCCGCGGAACGGCTCCTCCAAAGCTCTGCTGGTCGACGTCCGTTCGTCGTGTGACGATGGCCACGCGTCCCTACTGCTCCAGCTAGCGGACACAGCCAGCCAGATGATGTCCAGCAGCCCCGGCCTCAGCCCCGAGCTCCCCCTGCTCCAGGACAAACACTCGGGCCCTGCCAACCTCCCACGCTGCCTCAGCTCCAAGCTCCAGCGCCACCGGGAAAAGGAGCACTCCTCGTCCAGGAGGCGAGCTCTAAAGGGGGGTAGCCAGGGAGGCCCCCTCCCCCTGCCAGAGCTGGAGACCCAAGGGCCCCACCACTGGCAGCCCCTGGTGAAGCTGGGGAGCCCTCTATTGCCCCTCTCCCCCTGCAGCTCAGCCCCACGGCTCTTTCCCCTCATAGTACCAGCAGCAGCCCACCCCTGCACAAGCTGCTAGGCAGGGCTGGAGACGGTTATCTAACAACCACCTCCGCCTTGCAGCAGAGCCTGTCATGCCTGCTCCCCGTCTCCACCCCCTTCCCCTCCCAGGGAGGGTTCTCCTCCAAGGCCGGCCTCTCCACGGCGCTCGCTATCTCGTCTCCCGCCTCCTTCCGCCTCTGGTTCAGACACAGGCGACCCGCACCCCTCATGAGGCTGTCGCCGGTCGCTGTGGAAATGGTGCTTTGTCAGATTGTTATGTCTGAGGTGAAGAACCCCCCGCTCTCCCCCCTTAAGGACTACACTGGCCCCCCAGGACTGGACAACGACCACAGGTCTGTGCCCCTTCCACACACACACACATCACATGCATCTCTAAAGGATTCATACTGAATATTTGAATCAAATTGTTTTTATAGATTACTTGTTGACATGTCACCTAAACTTTGTGTGTTTTTAGTTATGCTCGAGGTGGTGGGATTGTGGCACTTTGCAGCAGGAACTCCACATCAAGGTGAGTAGCTGGGATCTGAACAGCGATTGTTTGGCTGAGCCTGTAAGGGAGCTGTGCTAAAACACAGATAAGGAGTGGGTTCACACACATTCACTTGACCAGAATGTTCCAAAAATCAAGTCCAAGCTTAACCAAGTCCTCAGCTTGAACGTTGACCTTGTGATTGTGTGTCCGCCCTTAGCACAACCCTGAGCTCCCCTCCTGCACGCCGGAACCGCAGGGTTCGCCTGGCCGCAGACCGGTCTGTCCCCACTAACCACGCCCACAGCCCCAAGGCCCTGCGTCTGGACCTCCTCCCACCCGAGCCCGTGCCAAGCTTCGCCCGAGCCAACGTCAAGTACCCGGGCCTGCATGGACGCGGGGCGGCCAGGGAGGTGAGGACAGCAAGGGCAACACTGTTTATGGGGCAGAGCGAGCCTCCTATAGGCTCAAGGATCGGGTGTCACTGCTTTGGATTTTGGCTCAATACTGTTGGTGCTGCGTTCCAGCATATTCGCACCTCTCTCACTTTCTATCCGTTCCTCCCTCTTTCCTTCAGGGGGGTCAGTATGATGCCAGTGTGGGGGCCCAGCCAGGCCAGCGCTCTAAGAGAGTGTCCCAGATCCGCATAAGGAAGGCCGTCCCCAAACCTGACAACAACCTCACGCCGATGGGCCTGCCCAAGCCAAAGAGGTGAGCGGAGCACCCTTGCATCTAGGATCCTGTCCCCTGACGTGGACGCCTGTCGAGACAAACCTAACAATCCAAGTCATTAATATTAGAGCAAAAGTGTGGTACTACTTGTCCACCTGTGCTTGGAGATGTCCTCCTGCTCTTGTACAATTAGTTTCTCACAATCGAATCTTTTTCCGTTTCCATGGCGACCAGACTGAAGAAGAAGGAGTTCAGCCTGGAGGAGATCTACACCAATAAAAACTACAAATCCCCTACTCCCAACAGGTGAGCGTTCCGAGGCCCTCCTCTGCCACCTCCTCTCGTTTTCTTTCCGTCTTTCCTTCTCTTGGATCTCGTAACACATTGCCCCCCCCCACACTCCTCCTCCCAGGAGCCTGGAGACCATCTTCGAGGAGCCCAAGGAGAAGAACGGCTCTCTGGTCTGCATCGGCCACCAGAAGAGGAAGAGGGTACTGGATTTCCCCGATTTCACCCTGCCACGTAAACGCAAGGCGCGGACCAACTTGCCCCCCCTGCGTGGCCCCCGAGGACGTGCCCGGAGGGGGCGCGGGGACGAAGTGGACCTGGACGTCATGCTGATCGAGAGGCTGAGCGAGCTGGAGGACTTCTTCTCCAGGGAGGGCCTGGAGGACTGAGGATTCCCACAATGCTGTGTTGCCCCCACTTCATAAACCAGACACAGATCAAGACACAACAGGGCCATGGTTGAGTCTCCTCACTGTCAGTTGAGTTAGTGTGCTTGAATTATTTAAAAAAAAGAATTTAGATAGGACTGGTATTATAGAACTGGATGGTGTTGAGTACTAATTCTGAAGCACTTGGAATGCCTAGCTATTCCTATCCGTGTGAGGATGTTTTAAGTTCTCTCAGTGCTAGGTAATAAGAGACCATACGTGTGCCTTTTTGGAGGAGTTTAGTTAACCTGTCCAACAGAGTATGCTGTAGAACACAACACAAACATAGTTATCAATAGATTATTTGTTCTTTAAAGACTATTTGAGCATCAGAAGCGAATAATTTATAGCATTTGTATATACTGTACTTTAGGAGTGTTTTCTGACACTCATGCACAGTCAAGGTACATGGTCATGCATCATGAGTAGACTTTAACAAGCACATGGACGTCACCCCATACCAGAGCACTTTGCTTTTTTACCTCAACCAGATATCACCTCCACCTCATCCATCACTTCATCCTCCCTTATCACCTCATCAACTGGACACTGATGGGTCATTTGTACACGTCCGTTTCAGATTGGCTCAGTGCAGCTTTACCTCCTCTACCCTGCCCCATCCTCTGTTAGCGTTGACTTCAGACCGGCTGCTATGGACCCACCAGTATGACTAGGATTGGTCGAGGCACCTGTCCATCAAAACCTGGTGTGTGCTGGGAAAGGTTGTGGACTCCCGACATCTTCAATGCCTGTAGCATTGCTCTATTGACAGTTTTGAATCACAGTAGTTAAGGGGAGTATTTTTGCAGTATTTGTGAAGTTTGTTTAGATTTTTTTAAATTTTTATATATACTTAGTTTGCACCCTCCTTGTGCTGCCCCAAGCCATCCTTCGGCCATTATGTTTTCATACAGTTCTACGTCAGTGTTTATTTTCTTTGCTTTTCTATATTGTATCTTTCTATCCCCATGTGTGACGAGGGCAGCCTCTTGGTGTTTAACAACCTTTACTGTGGTCAGCTGAGATTTCACTGAGCCTCCGGTAAACGAGCGTGGACTTGAGTAACCATGGAGATGGTCCTCACGATGAGCTTTACCACACGTGGAGCGAGAAGTAAAAGGTTCCATCCTGTGGATCTGTTTTGTGGTCTTGGTACATCTTTTTTCCTTATTTTTCTTTTTGATGTTAAATATGCAAATGTGTTTGTTTGTGCTGTGGATTTTGGTATCCACCTGTGTTCATTTCATTAACTTTTCCATAGTGAAGCAGGGACAACTGGTTCTCTGCTGAGGCCAAATCATGTAGCCTGAATATACCTTTTATTGAAAGTTGTCCTTTTTAAATACTCAGGTGCACTTGATTTACAGGTAGCAGGACTCGGAAAGTAAAAATAGACCTGAAAGCAGAGAGCAAGTTTGAGGTTTGGCAGACTAAATCAAATGCACCTGAAAGAAAGCAAGTGTTAAAAACAAGGTGTTGCCAATCTATTTCCATTGTTGAATAGTGAGTGCATGGCTGGCTGTGTGCTTACAGTTCCTCTCCTTGGTCCTATTGCTGCTACACAAAAGAAGGCTACACACTCATCACTACGTTATATTTGTATTATGTCATGGTGAAGTTCAGACGAAATCTGTAGTTTCATTTCAAATCCGTTCCGATTGACCTAAATTCTGATGTGGAAATGCTGCTTCTTATGACGCCTATTTTGAAAGCCCATCACCTATCACAGTCCAGTAACCTTGTATGCCTAGCCACGGCCAAAGGATCTTTTACGTGTTCCAGATGCCTTTTTAAATGCAGAACTTTGCTGGCTACGTGTATCCAACACCGCCTGGTCAACTGGACGGATGCCTACACTCACTCAGAAATCTCACTGCCATTGTCACGTGAGTCTGAGTGTGGCTGGTCTTCCAGTTCAAGTTATCCAGCTCGACAGATAACACCGATATTTTAAACCTAGGCTACTCCAGTGGTCCAATATCAAAACCACGTTAGCTATTAAGTTTCGGATTTAAGTCGACTTTGTAACGCATCAAGGACGACGTTTTGAAGGTAACGGGGTTTGAGTGACGCGGCACAAGGTCGAACTGTTAAACTGCCCAACTAGTGCAAGTCGTCTTCGAAGTCCTTTGTCATAATTCCCACAACTGTAGTCTGTTACATCTTTCTTTCATTGGAAATGATCCTAAATTAGAAAAGGAAGTTGGTTATATTTGCAGTTCCTACTATGTTGTTAAATGTCATTTGGTTTTCCATGGTCATATCAGTAACACAATCAAGTGGGAAAGTATCAACACAAACTCATTATCTCCTTAGTACTAAATTAGGTCTTTCACATAAATAAACATATTATCCGACGGACCTACAGCAGTTAGCCATCATAATTTTAAGGATGTATAATCTCGACATAGGTGTTGTTTTGTTGCGTGTTTTTGTATGTGAAGACTTTACCTAAGGGCACTCGTGCGAATTGCAATCTCTGTGGTTAGACTACTGCTTTGTTTCTCTTGGACCTATTTTGTCTTAGTTACCCCCTCCAAAGGTCAGACTGAGAGGTATAAGTGAGTGATGTGAAATAGATTTCTTTTTTTTTTCTCTTGGATTTGTAAAATGTTTTTGTGTTTACACTGGTTTGTATTGGAAGTGACACATTTGGGATCCCTTAAAATTCATTTTGTATTGCTTTTTCCTTTATTTTTCATCCCTCCGATTATCATCCATCTTGTGATGTGATTTCTAAACGAACAGGCCTATTGCATCTCTAAGACCAACACTAAAGGTTAGTATTGTGAATCATTGTAATATATTTTTAAGAATAAAATAGTGTTGAACTTTTGTCATCAAGTGTTTCATCAAACCTTTTAAAGCGCATTTTCAATATTTGAGAAGCAAAACAAAAATCTAGAGGTAAACGCATCACTGATCATCATAGCGTAGAATAGATGTATCGCAGACCTACATTTTATCGATGATGTGAAATTGTATTGTTGAGACAGTAGGGGGCGACAAAGACCTTTCGCGAAACAAGAAGCTTCCCTGCAGACAACACGCTCTGATTGGTTATCTATACGAGCCTTACCAACATTCACAAGATGGCAGCGTCCTTAGTAAAGGTGTGCTGTAACCAGCTCCCAGTAACAGCGAGGAGATTTGGCAGGTAACTCGCTTCTGTGTCTAAATCGATTACATTGAATACATTGCAACAGTAAATTCAAACAGTTCTGTCTCTCAAAGTATCAAATATCCAAAGTATCCATGGTGTTAGCTACGTAGTTAGTCTGTCAGTTATCATCCGTATTACCTGTCACTTTATATAAAGTACTAATGCGCCATATGCCATATTAGTCTCCCCTTCATTAAAATGGCATGGCTGTGAGGTAATCAGTATGAGCTAATGTCACGCAGAGTAGCTGCTGACGGCAACTAACATGTTTGTGGAAGATTAAGTAAAATTTAGTTAGCTAGGACTTGACGGTGATGACTGTCAAGTGGCAAGGAAGTGGTCCGTAGCATCTGTAACATTCCTGTTCACTCGTGACTGATGAGTTGATATGTCAAATCCTAACCGCCAATGAGATGGTCTGAAAGACAACTTTCAGTGTTCTCGATTTATTCTGCTTGCGTAGCTAAATTAATACCAGCAGATCCGTTCGATCACCAGGTCTTGCAGCTGTGACAGCTCGATGAAACCAGCATGTTAATTTGATATGTAGATCACATTATACAGAAGTCTTTGACATGTTCTATTTATTGTCTGTCTTCTGCTGCTGTGTGCGAATGCGCATTTGTGTGTTTGTCACTACAGTAGATTGCTATTCTACAGACCCCAGGCGATCCATCAGAGTCAACAGGGACCATGGCGTTCTCTATTCAGCGGTGAGTTGCCCTTACAAAGATCTCTCTAGGGCGCAATCCTCAGTGTGGCTCCTCAAGGTAGATTCATACAGACCAGAGACTGTAAAGAAGGACTGCTACACATTCACGAGTCCCGTGAATACACTGCAGGACTGCCCTGTTTACAAGGTCGTAGAGTTTCTCTCTGTGGTCAGAAGGGGGCAGTCCCACCTAGTTCAACTGAAGTTGGAACTAAAATACCATGGTTCACTTCTACTTACGTAGAAACATCACTGATGGGTTCACACAACTCTGAATATTTTGGGCGCAGTTCAGTTGACTATACCAAACACACACCAGTGGTCCTGTGTGCGCTGGTGTGCGACAGGAACACAGGGCATTAGTGGTAATAGACCAGTGTAATAATCATGCTTCTCCAGGTGTCTGTGTGGTCACGTTAATGACGAGGCTGTGTCTGTCTGGGCAGGGAGACGGCGCTTCAGCCCCGCCTCCCTAGGGCTGCAGGCGCGTATGAGGCCCCTCCCGCTGATCTTGGCCACGGGCGGGGGCTACGTGGGCTACGACCAGTACGGGCGCTACCGGGACCGCGAGTTAGAGAAGCTGGGCATCGAGGTGGAGCCGCGCGTCGCCAACGAAGCCCAGGTAGGGAGAGCCGATTCTCCAGGAGTCCTCCGGAGTGTACCGCGTGTGGACCACGGTGCCGGCTGCTCGCCGTGTTCTCACTGGAACTGGCACGCAAGGGCGTTGGCTGGCCTGGCCACGTGAGGGTCAGCTTGTCCATCTGTTGTGATTTGTTCCCCGTGAAGCTTCTGGTTCTTTTCAGGGTCAGGATGGGAGGGCCTGCTCACCGCATGTCCACCTGCCTGCTACTGGCTCACCCGCTGGTCACGTGGTTGAACACGTGTATTCCTCTTTTGAAAGACGTTGAAGCTCAAAACCTGTTTGATATCTCTGGATGCTGAGATCATAGGTGGGGTGGTTTTTGGTGGTCTGTCTGTCCAGTATGTGTGTGTGTCTGTCTGTCAAGTATGTGTGTGCCCTTTCTGTCTCTGTCTGTGTGTCTGTTAGTATCCTTGCATGACATCTATGCCAACGTTCTTTGCCTCAGCCTCCACAAGGCTGCTTCATCTGGCTCCAGTAGGGGACAGCAGTGATTAAGATTGTCACTGACCGAGATCTGCACAGCTGGGTGTATCTGTGGTGGAGTCCTGTCAGCTGTTGTGTGTGTGTGTGTGTGCGTGGTGTGTGTGTGTGTTCACTGAGGAAATGCTGGTCAGGAGCCAGACTCATTAATCACTCTGGGCCATGTAATTAGTGCTGCTTGTAGTATAGTGTGACCAAACAGCTGGAGAGTCTGGCTGGACAAATATAGACCTGACTACACCAGGAGGTGTGTGTGTTTGTGTGCAGTGTGTGTTTTGGATAAGGGGGCAGGAACATTTCTGCTGCGTGGAGTGAGGTGACCGTTGTGTATGCAGTTGGACTGGTGACCCTGGTGAATAACACTGAGTAAGGTTAGCGTGGGCTTGTTATTTTCTTGTGACGTTGCCAACAAAGCCAGTGTGACCTCCACTATTTAGAAACGATAACATCTGTCAACTTCCTATTGGTTTACTATTAAACCCTGTTGATGTTTTGGCTGTTTTTTTTTTTTGAAGACGTCACATTTATAACAGGCTTGGATATCAAAGATGAACATCCTGAAAAAGAATGTGATAGCATAACCTGACAATACAAATCAGATTGATTTGTATTGCCCTTTTTACAAGCAATGTCACAGGTGCCTTCTCATACGCCGCCCATAGAACTGTACTCAACCTAAACCCTCAAGGGGTCATATGTCTATTATACATAATACTGATAATTAGGTCACAATGTAATAGACTAAATAACTGAATCTGTGTGGGATAGTACTGTCCGCTGGATTTAATGGTGTGCCTTAGTTTATTGACTGTTGCTACTATACTGCAACACGGGCCATATGCAGTATGACCTTAGAAACCTGATTTGCAGAAATCTTAGGCCTTGATAAGCAGTGTGGTTATTGTACGTGTAGCCTGTACCTGGAGTGATCTGTCTCTAAAACGACTGGATCTATCACAGAGGTCATTTGGGGTCTTCACGCGCCCCAGAGAAACGCCATCTTATTTTTGTGTGTCCGTCCATCCGTTGTATATGAACATAACCCGTTATCACCTTCTGAAGGTTAAATATGGTGCCATGTACCCTCTAGACGGGTGTTGGAGTCGTCATGTGACTGGTCACTGGAACATCCTGGATGGATAGGATTCTACAGTAACAATACTCCTGTACGCTCTGCGGATCACTTGAGATTCCGGTCTACACTCATTCACACTTGTTGCCACAGTGTTTTGACTGGTGAGAAAGTGTTTCTGTATCAGGGCTGTGTTTTGCATTCGGAAAGTGTGTTCTAAACCGTTTCCATAAAAGACTTTAATGTGTTTTTAACTCAGCTACTCAGAAGTAGCCTTGTTCTTGTGCAATGGGACCATCTGTAGCCTTGAATGTCGACCCTGGACAATGGGGCCAGTATTGAGTTGGCAGTACAGTGAAACATTCCTGTCCTTTGTGCAACTCTTTTTTTGTGCGAGTGTGGGGGCCGCAGTGCGCAGCCTCTCAATATGCCCTGGGTTCAATGGAGCATTGATGTGGGGAGGTTCCGCATTGTGTGGGAAGACCAGCGTTGCAGGTTAGAATTGGGGAATTTCCCTGCGTTCGCTTTATCAGCTTGTTGGTTTGTGAAGATAAACGTACAACGTGGAGCCTGCCTCACACCTGCTGAGTCCTTAAACTCCATGACTGAACAGAATTTCATCATTAGCAAACATGCCCTTTATCAAATTTTCCGAGTCACTCTTTGGCCCATTGTCATCGGGGTATTGTCACCGCACATCATACATGCACTGCTTCTTGATCTTTCTGTCAAACACACACTGTCTATACTACCACACACACAAACAACTACACACTGTGACCACACTTCAACCCTGCTTTTTGTGTGTGGGGGACGGGTGGGGTCAGAGAGGAGTCTAGAATGGTAATGAACCCTCGGGACACCAAAAGAGACAACCTCACTGGTCACTGTGACAGAAGAGAGCCGCACACTCTCTCTGACTCATAAACACATTCACACACAGACAGCAGAAATCAGTGAATGAATGAAAACCTTTATTGCCCAGAGGGGAATTTGTTCTGCACCAAGAGCTTGAAAACAGATACATTCAACACTGCAGACAGGACAGTACAGTGGACATGACATAATTATTCAAAAGCACAGCGAGACAATAAATGGAAGAATTAAAATAATACAAAATACAACTGAAGGGATCACAGAAATAACTTAAGAAATAACATAAGAATGTCAGCAGGTCCAGTACACTGTAAAGTGCATAGTGCCAAAAAGGATTACAAAAAAGGGATAACAATATCTGATTCGATTGAGCAGCTGAATACTTCTTGGGACAAGTGTGTATGCATTCCTAGAAGAACTAGCCCTATTGTTCTTGCTGAAGTTCAGGTCTGGCATATTTGTGGTTGCAAAAACAGTTTACATTGGGCTATTTACTATAAGATATCTTACGTTGAGTACTTGAAATTCATAAATGATTCCCAATTTCAACAGACATATCTTGCACGGCCTTAAAGGGGTCATTGATTGCAGAACCAAATTTACCTTGACACAGTTGAATAACGACAGTTCAGTTGGTAAAATGGACATACAGTGAACATCAAAGTCCATTGACACCTCTTTCCTATGCAAAGTGTGCACTGTGTTTCATTCAAATAAATAACCCGCGTTGTCATGTAAATCTACAATTCAAGATGCATGTTTGTCCAGATCTATTTTTCAGCAAGATAGCTAGAGCTAACTGAAGCTGAGTTGAATCATGATAGTTTGTTTGCTAAGCTGTAGCTAGCTAACGTTACCCACGTAAGTCCGTCCCGTTTGCTTCGACAACAGAAGTGGAAACGACTGTCATTTCAAATGATATCTACTCAATCTGTTGAAAACAGTTTTGTGTAGACACAATAGATTTATTTGTAAATTTTTATTTAAAGTCTCCGCCGTGTTGCGTCTTTGCTCCGCAGCTTCACTCGTTGTAAACTAACCAATCAGCGCGCAGCTCATCTATATATTCATGAGCATACCATAAAAGGGAGAAAACCGCTCGTTTAATTCTGGGGCTATTTCACAGGTTGCATCAGGGGGCATAGAACAGCACCTGGGCCATCTTCAGCCCAACCAATGTTACATACCCTATTCGGAGACCTTAAGGAACAGTGTGAAATACCCCAAAAACCCAGTCAATCACCCCTTTAACCTCTCCACATTTGCTGCGTTCTTGTTGTAGATTCACTAGATGTACTAGACGTTTTTTTTTTTTATATGTCAATATTGAGCTGGGAGAAAATGTTTGTCTGCCTGTGTCAATACAATCATAAGGGATGACCTAATCAAGCCGAGGTGTAAGTGTTCAGCAGCAGTGTAGTCGAGGCGAGGTAGGGCCAGTGAGAGTGCACAATCCTCCTGTGAGATCACTCTTTGAACCAAGTCCATTGACTTTCTAAAATGGTCCCAGCAAAAGTTACTTTTGGACTGTTTGGCAGAGCGTGATAACATTTTACCCAGACATCTTTGTGCCTCAGACATGTGATTGTCTGCCCGCCCACTGTGTTTAAATGGCTTGTGAGCAGGAAGCATCTGTTAGCTCAGAGACAGGAACAGGAACAGCAGCCGTCACCTCTCATCGACAACAGAGAAAGAAGCCAACATTTCAGACTCCAGACTCCCCTCACCTGGCTTGATGTGGTAAAAAGGCGTTTTTTTTATTATCGTAAATTCATTTAGATGATTTCAGAAGTTCTCATTTGTTACGTTTAGCTAACTACTAAGAATTCTTCATTCAAAAGTTGTCTGATTCGGGCTGAATTTAGTTGTTTTCAGTAGACTCTTACTTTCAATTTGTTGTTCCGTTAACTGAGCCTCAGATGTTTGGAGGCATGGAAGCATCATCAGATTAGACAGGAAATGATTTCCTGTTTCTGTTTTGTTAGGTGCTCATTGCTGTATTACACTATAGTTATAACATAATGGATAAAAT
>CM042876.1:13174918-13344348 GCA_023658055.1 Thaleichthys pacificus
TGAAGGTGTGTGTGTGTGTGTGTGTGTGTGTCAGGGTGTCAGTGTCCAAGGTGTGAGTATAATGCCCAAACCTGCCCTTAGCCTGATTGGACAGGACAGGTCTCAGCCCTATAGATAGCCCAGAGCCAGAGGTCCGGTTTGGGCTGGAGAGGAGGAAGGTGCCGCCTCATCACTTCCACAGCCAAACATGACCCACATCCCTCTCTGACCCATTAAAGCTAATCTAGCTTTAACAGGCTGCTGCCCTTCCTCCTGTAGCTACAATCCAGTCCAGCCTATGCCAGTCCTAGTCCCATTACCAATCCAGTCTACGCCGGTCTCAGTCTTGTCCACTCCAGCAGCCTCCATGAGACAAAGCCAGTAGACCTCCTCCAGACTGCTGCAGAGCTGTCCCTCCATCCATCCCTCCCTCCCTCCACCACGGCATCACTGCTGCCCTACTTCCTGCTATTGTACTGAACAGCACAGCACAAGCATTCAGGCCTGGCTAACCACGCAGTAAAATAGCCTGGCAAAACAGCCTGTAGGAACCCTGGCGAATTACAGCCTCGGCCTTCTACAAGGCAGTCAGCCGTGCTGGAACAGATGTGTGCTGGGTTAACATGGCGTGTCAGTGCGTTTTTGTGCTGAGTTGCACAGCCGTACCTTTGAGAGACCTCTGGACCATGTAGCTGATGGCGTGTTGGCAGGGAGGACATGCATGCTCCTCGATGCAGCTTCCATCCATTGATGACATTCACAATTTGTTAGGCTTCCTTTTACATGAGGGACATCGTCTGGATGTTTGAGGTCCATGGTGGATCCAGTCTCCACCCTGATGGACTGAGGATCCGCCCATGCAGAGCTGAGCCTGGCCTGGTACCTGGCCTGGTACCTGGCTTCTTTCTTGGCCAGAGATGCCTTCTGTAGACGGCCGTCAGTCAGGCAGTCAGCGTGCAGTGTTCTTGAGCACCAAGAATATTAGTCATGTTAACTTGTAACCAAGGCTACGTAAAGGTGATCAACACATACACGCCCACACACAACAGACACATGGACGATACAAGATTGCAAAGAGTTTGAAATGAAACGGCAAAGAACAAAGGGGGGGGAGGGGGGAGAGAGCGGTCGCTCACACACCAGCTCACTGTGCTTTCTGCCTGCAGAGGAGCTCACACACGTGGTCCAGTTGTCTCTGTGGTTCTCCTATAATTCCCCATGCCATCCTCACACACACACACTTGTCTGCACCATAGACACACAGTCTCACAGCAGAAAGACCGTGTCAGGCCCACTTGAACGTGGCTGACCCAAGCCTCCAGTGCTAGACTAGGGAGAGGGCAGTGCAGGGTGTTGTGGATACAGAGAGCCTCCAGTGCTAGACTAGGGAGAGGGCAGTGCAGGGTGTTGTGGATACAGAGAGCCTCCAGTGCTAGACTAGGGAGAGGGCAGTGCAGGGTGTTGTGGATACAGAGAGCCTGCAGTGCTAGACTAGGGAGAGGGCAGTGCAGGGTGTTGTGGATACTGAGAGCCTGCAGTGCTAGACTAGGGAGAGGGCAGTGCAGGGTGTTGTGGATACAGAGAGCCTGCAGTGCTAGACTAGGGAGAGGGCAGTGCAGGGTGTTGTGGATACAGAGAGCCTGCAGTGCTAGACTAGGGAGAGGGCAGTGCAGGGTGTTGTGGATACAGAGAGCCTGCAGTGCTAGACTAGGGAGAGGGCAGTGCAGGGTGTTGTGGATACTGAGAGCCTGCAGTGCTAGACTAGGGAGAGGGCAGTGCAGGGTGTTGTGGATACTGAGAGCCTGCAGTGCTCGTGTGCATTTCCTACCTGCCTGACCGCCGGGGAGCAGATGGAACCTGAGAAGCTTCTGGATACAACATGAAATATTCATGGAGGAGGAGTTTTGAGGAAAATAACGATGCTTTTAGACAGGCGGTTAAGACGTGTGTGTGTGCTTGGCACTCCCATTGGGGAATAGACTGTGGGTGGTGGTTTGTGTGTGTTTGTGTTTGTTTGTGTGTGTGACTGCTTTTAGGGAACAGACGGAGTATGTGGAGGTACTGTATGTGAGGTTATATAACGCAGTGCTTTACCGTTATAGATGGGCCCTATTCTTGTCTTTGTGTACTGCTATTGTGTTGCCTTGTGTGCGTGGGTATAAGAATGTGCATCGTTGGTCATTTTTATGCGTGTGTGTGTTTGTGCGAATTTCCGAAAGAATAGCATTTCAGAGTGGTCATTGTTACTGTTGTGCGTTTTGTGTGCGTGTGCGTGTGCCCACGTGCACGCGTGTCCACCTTTTGGCGTCTGTCTGTGTGAACGCGGCCGTTCCCGTGCCAACGCGCTGTTCTGTGGTGCGCAGGTTACAGTTCCCCCAGTTGGCCTTGCGGCGGCGCTTGGGTCAGCTGAGCTGCATGTCCCGGCCCGCCCTGCGGCTGCGCTCATGGCCGCTCTCCTTCCTCTACTATGTCCTGCCCCTCAGCGCTCTCAAACCCCTGGCCAAGGTGGGCTGGAGACCCACCTCCCGAGTAAGTATCCTGTGTGTGTGTGTGTGTGTGTGTTTATAGGCACAGTATCTGTGTGTGTGTTGTGTTTATAGGCACAGTATCCTGTGTGTGTGTGTGTGTGTGTGTGTGTTTATAGGCACAGTATCTGTGTGTGTGTGTGTGTGGGGGGGAGGGTATATGTATTTATGTTTGTGGCTATGTGTATATACAAATAGTATCTGTGTGTTTCTGTTTGTGCGTGTGTGGATGGATGCTTGCGTGTGTCTGTGCGTTTGGTGTTTCTCTGCATCTCTTTAAGGGGTTTGATCTCAGCATCCAGAGGTACCAACTCCCGTATGGTTCTCCTGCTTATTGGGTCAGGTGTTTATCTAACCTCACTTGGTTCATATCCCAGGTACTTCCTGTCCCTGCAGTGTGTGTGGGGCAGTGTTGTGGGGCAGTGTGTGTGGGGCAGTGTGTGTGGGGCAGTGTGTGTGGGCAGCCCCGCTGTCAACCCCAGATGGCTGCTCACATACTGTGAGACATCACTGTGCTCTGGTGTCCACCGGGCATCAAAGGCCCTTTGTGTTGGACACACACACACACACACACACACACACACACACACACACACACACACACACACACACACACACACACACACACACTACAGCACAGAGGAATGCCTTGTGTCCTGGTGGGGTTGAGGGGACCGGGGGCACCTCAGTCCACAGGCCCTCCTCCTCCTCCTCCTCCCCCCCCACCTCCACTGTCTTTAGACCTCTAACCTTAATTAAACAAACGTTTGTTCTCCTGTCCTGATGTGTAATCAATATATGCATGGACCCGGGGCGAAGATGCTTGCAGCCTGCCACTCCTCTTCCCTCTCCTTGTCCGCCCCCCCCCCCACCCCTCCTCTTCTCGTCATCTTCACCCCCCCCCCCCCTACCCCCCTATGATTCTGCCTCTTTCTAGAGTCTTCCCGATCTTCCTGCCATTTTCTGTCTTGCCGTTCAGATCAGATTTATCTCCTGCATCCGGCAGCTCTGCTCTAATGTTCTGCTGAAGATGGATCCCCACTTTTTTTTTTCCCCCAGAGTTTTCTTCCCCTCCCTCCCTCCATCTTCCCCTCCCTCCCTCCCTCCCTGCTGCTTTGTTTGCTGACCGGCTGAGCTCTGATCAGCTTGACGATTTCTAATCCCAACTTCTACGCAGATTGATAATACTGAACCCTCCTCCTTCAGCCCTGCCCTGCCCTTCTGCTCTGCTGGGCTCTCCTCTTTTTTTCCTCTTTTGCTCCCCTCCTCTCTGCTCTCCTCTCTTCTCCTCTCTGCTCTCCTCTCTTCTCCTCTCTGCTCTCCTCTCTTCTCCTCTCTGCTCTCCTCTCTCTCTCTCTCCTCTCTTCTCCTCTCTGCTCCCCCCCCCCCCCTATCTCTACTCTCCAAACTTCTGTGGCATTGGTCGATCACGCATCTCAGAGGTCAGATCAGTCCGGTCGGGCAGCTGTGCGTTTGATCACGTCTTCGTTCTGCGTCCTCCTCAGTAGGGCCCCGCCCCCCTGCAGGGCCCCCCCCCCCCCCCCCCGTGGGTCAGATTCCCTCCCCCCCCTCCGCCTCCCGTCAGGCCCGAAGCTGGCCTCCGCTGAAGCGCACTATTACGGCGATAAATCTTAACTGCTGACTGGCATGGCCGCAGCAGCAGCTATTAACCAGTGTCGATTAAACAGGGCACGATGACCTCCGAGAGGCCTGTGGGCCAGCTAGCTAGCTAGCTAGCGACTCTCCTCATGCAGGACGGCGAAGGAGCTAAAAGCTATCGAGTCATCGTTTCCCCCCCCCTCCCCTCCCCGCGCGCTGTCAGCTGCCGGGGGAGCTGCCTAATCCACTTAGGCAGAGGCCATTCACAGCAGTGAGCAGCGCTACGAATCAAGTGCACACCATCTGGAGCTCAGGGGTTAGAAACGCAGTCCCAGTAAACTAAGCCGGCTGGTTACAGGTGCTGGCACAGGCCCTCGTCATCTTCGTCATCATCAGCAGCAGCGGCGGCACACACTCACACACACCTCTGACTTATCGTGTTGTAAGCCGAGCCGGCTCTGGTGATCTGTGGCCGCGCTGAGCCTCCGTCCAGCGGGGAGGGAAGCGGCGTCAGGGGAGCTGGGGCCAGCTCGCCCAGCGCAGGAACCTCCAGCGAGGCTACGCCTCATGTCCGTTCAGAGGGACGACAGGACCAACCGGGTATCCAATGAGATTCTCTCCCTTGTGACGTTTGCCATGCGGCTGCTTCAATGGCCATGGATCTGGGTGAGTGATCTGGATGGGCTCTCTGTCTCCGCTTGCAGCGTCGCTAGCGCTGTGATCTCTGGGTGTCACCTGGGCTTCCTCCGAGCGCGGAGCCAGGAAGCCAGGCCGTCGTGTCCTGCTGTGACCAGGCCGGGAGGTGTGGCCCGTCCACGCTCAGAGTTGGCCTCCGTCGTATTTGTTTATTTCCGTCGTGTTTACCTCAGGTGTGGGTGTGCGATCTGGCAACACACGGGTGCTACCTGGAGAGTCTTCCAGACACTGAAGCTGTTTGCCGACGGGATATCCAGCTGTAGTTTTAATTACTGCCATAGCTGTCAATCATTTACTTCCATTACCTGACCCTCCCGGCGGGTCCTAGCAGAAGGCACGGGATTTTATTAGAACTGAAACTGAGACAGTTTGACTCTTTGACTTCGATGTGCTACGAAAACCCCAGCCCCCACCCCCCCCCCCCACCCCCTACGCGTGTGCAAGGCTTGATAGCACAGCTTTCTCCCTCGCTCCCTCTCTCACCCCCCTTCCCTCTTCCTCTCCACCTGCATCCTCATATCTGCTCTCCTCATCCCCCCCTGAAGGGACTTCCAACCTGCCCTCTCTCTCTCCTCCTCCTGCTCTACCGGTCCAAAGCTGATTCAACCCACATTGATCAGTCTGTTTCCAACATAATTAACCAGCCTGCCAGCCTGTCTCTTCCTCCCCTTGCAGACGTGTTCAATGACCCAGATTTGGGGTGGAGAATCTCCACGGAGCAACTCTTCGAACCCGATTCCTTCTGTCTGGCCCTGTTGTCGATGACGTCGTACCTCTGTCGCGGACAGCCGCCGTGGCCGGTGCTGTCCCTGCCGCGCACTGACCCGTTCTGTTCCCCCTCCCCGCCTGCAGGTGGGGCTGTATAAGACCATCCCCACGCGGCTGCTGTCGCGCGCCTGGGGCCGCCTGAACCAGGTGGAGCTGCCCACCTGGCTGAGGAAGCCGGTGTACAGCCTCTACATCTGGACGTTCGGCGTCAACATGCAGGAGGCGGCCGTGGAGGACCTGCACCACTACCGCAACCTGGGAGAGTTCTTCAGGCGCAAGCTCAAGCCCCAGGCCCGGCCCGTCTGCGACTCGCACTGCGTGGTGAGACCTACAGACTTAGAGGATTCTTTCGAAATCATTTTTCCCATACCAGGGATGATGGATTGATTCGAAACACGATTCAGGCATTTCATGTCAGCAGGAGGGGGTCAGACCTTGTGCATTTACCCCGGGCGCGCTTGTTTTCAACCACAGATCAGCCCGGCAGATGGCAAGATCCTGCACTTTGGGCGAGTGCGTAACTGCGAGGTGGAGCAGGTGAAGGGGGTCACCTACTCTCTGGAGACCTTCCTGGGCCCACACACCTGGGCGGAGAGTCTCGTAGACGCCACCAGAAGTCAGTATCTCTCTCTCTCTCCTCTAGCTAATACTCTCTCTCTCCTATACCTAATACTCTCTCTCTCCTCTATGTAATACTCTCTCCTCTATCTAATACTCTCTCCTCTATCTAATACTCTCTCCTCCATCTAATACTCTCTCATCTATCTAATACTCTCTCATCTATCTAATACTCTCTCATCTATCTAATACTCTCTCTCTCCTCTACCTAATACTCTCTCTCTCCTCTATCTAATACGCACATCCTAATGTATACGTCTACAACGATTGAAAAATTATATGTTTTATAGTCCGGTCTGTCCGGTGATGCACTGAGGGTGCATGAGCTGTCTGCCGGGACACCATCAATCAATCAAATAATGAATTGATCCGTGTGTGTGTGTCCAGACGAGGACGACGCCAGCTCGTTCCAGGACCTGCTGGTGACGAAGGAGGGGAACGAGCTCTTCCACTGTGTGGTGTACCTGGCGCCTGGAGACTACCACTGCTTCCACTCCCCCACAGACTGGACGGTGGCCCACCGACGCCACTTCCCTGGTCAGTACACAGGCTAGACTGCACACACACACACACACACACACAGACTGGACGGTGGCCCACCGACGCCACTTCCCTGGTCAGTACACAGGCTAGACTGGACACACACACACAGACTTCCATGATCACTACACACACTATGAAGACAACACACATGCATATATTTATAAAAAGGAAACTTCTGTGTGTGTCTCTACCCAAACACTAACACCCCCCCCCCTCCCCCCACCTCTGCAGGCTCTCTGATGTCAGTGAACCCGGGCGTGGCGCGCTGGATCAAGGAGCTGTTCTGTCACAACGAGCGGGTGGTTCTGAGCGGGGAGTGGACCCACGGCTTCTTCTCTCTCACCGCGGTGGGCGCCACCAACGTAGGGTCCATACGCATCTACTTTGACAAGGTGAGGAACACACACACTTTCCCCTGCTGTCTCTTTCTCTCTCACACACACACACACACTCACTGGTTGTAGTCCACTGTAGAATTTGTGTGGTTTAGTATTTCTGGGCTCCCAGTAACGTGGTGATAGTCCATGGTTAAGTAGATACCATCACTACTAAGCTTTGCCACATCCTTGACATGTATATGTCTTGTACATAGGTACTGTGGGGGTATGTATAGTCACTTTAGAAGGATAATGCCTAAGTAATAAGCCTGTTTCAGAGTTATCTAGAGGAGGGAGAGATCACCTGTTGGGCTTAGGGTCCAAGGCCAAGCTCATTGCTCTCATGACGCATGACGAGGGGGGAGGAGAGGTGAGCCCAGGCGCTACTTAACTCCCATCTGATTGGCGGAGAGGGAGTGGGGGGGACGGGGGGACGGGGGGGTGGAAGGGAGGGAGAGAGTATGTTTGAGCCAGTGTTTCTTCACCCTGGTCCTCAGGGAACCCCTGTCCTGCATGTTTTAGAGGTTTCTTGGCTCCAGCACACCTGATTCAAATGCATGCTCGTTACCAGGCTTCTACAGAGCTAGATAACGACCCATTTATTTGAATCAGGTGTGTTGGAGCAGGAAACATCTAAACATGCAGGACAGGGATTCCCTGAGGACAGGGTTAAGAACTGCTGATTTAGGCTAATTTAACTTGATCTGAGGGAGGAAGAAAGGGGGGGGGGGGGGGAGAGAGCGGAGGAGGAGAGAAAGTGGTCTTAATCTCTTCCCAACTGATCTACATCCTGTTGTACCAGATCAGTCCGAGGCCATTTCCTCAGGTGACGTGATTGGCTAAGCACAGTGCTTCTCGCTTCAGTACACCCTTCTCCTGTTTTCTGAATCCAAGTACCCTTATACCCATATTTATATTGCATAAATACAAATTATATTTATACAAATTATTTCATGACTTACTCTCACATTCCTCAACTGTTCCACTTCCTCTACCGTGTACCCCCTGTATTAGCTATGCGGACCCCCATGTGAGAAACACTGGCTTAGAATATATATTTCCCTTTCACTAGGGGGCTTGACATTGAGGCTCCGGGTTGCCTGGGTTACAGCGCGTGTGCAGCTTTTGACAATGCACTCCAATTGGTTCTCCTTTGCTGTGATCTCTCACATCCGAGATGAAGTACCATCCATGACGCGGGTGTCCATCTACCGGGCTGTCACCAGGGCCGTGACATCATCAATGACAAACGTACTCTAGTAATTGAGTCTGATGTCAGATCAGTGAGTTCTGGGAGAAAGGAAAGAAGGGAAGGAGAGGAGAGTTGATATAGGGCCCGAGGGCCGTGAAGATTGAAGATGAAAATGGCCTCTCATTGGTTCCTGCTTTCTCTCACCCCTTGCTGGTGGAGGACTGCTCCGACACTCTGGCCTTCACCTGCTAACAGGGCCGCTCCAGATTCAGCTCCTCCGCCCGTGTTTACAGGGTTCCCACGGGTCCTTGATGTCTTTGAAAGTTAGTGAATTTGAGGGGTAGACAATCAAGGCCCTGAACGTTTTTGAAAATAGACATAAATAGAAGTTCTTGAATTGATTTTGTGCCAGAATAGAAATAGGAAGTGCTGTGCTGTGTTGAAGGCAAGAGACCACGTAGTCTCTCATCACTGTTGCAGCACAGTGGAGAAGCGTTCAAACATCCAAGCCTTTTCATCGTCTGGGGTCTTCAGTAAAGCGTGCTAGATCTCATTAGAAAGATTCTCAGCGTCGTAACAGTAATTATCCTTGATCTGTGTCTCAAACTATGCCGCGCTGGGTCCTTGAATCTGAGGGGACTGGGTTTGAAAAGTGCTTGAAAAGTCCTTGAATTTTGATGTTCAAGAAGGTGTGGAAACCTTGAAATTGCTCACGACAATGGTCTCCCTGTCATGAATAGCTGCAGCTGTTTCCACTTTTGTTTGCTGGTACCCTTTTTCATGTTGTTGATGTTGAAGTGTGTTACGGTTGCCATGGTTAAATAACCATGTGGGTTACTAGGCGAGAGAGTCAAACCCTGGTAAGGTGGATCACCTGCTAGCGCATGCGCACACCACCGGCTATGTGGCGTTCAAGAAGAGTAGTGCGAGCCGTCTGTCACATCCTGTCAGCGTGACAGGATGTGACCTCATTCACGAACGCCGCTGCTCATCTAACCCTCCTCACACTATCCCCCTCCATCCCATAATACTGTCTGCGCCCTATTATGGGTCGCATGCCGCTATGGCTACAGCAGTGGGTTTACACGGACACCTCTCTCCTGAAGGATCCAAGTATTAAAGGGCACTGACCCAATATTTCTCCCTCCCTCCCCTCCCCCCTCCCCCCCCCCCCTGCAGGAGCTGCGCACCAACGCCCCCCGCTACAGCAAAGGCTCGTACAACGACTTCAGCTACATCTCCAACAACAACCGCGAGGGCGTGGCCATGAGGAAGGGCGAGCACCTGGGCGAGTTCAACCTGGGCTCCACCATCGTGCTGCTCTTCGAGGCCCCCAGGGACTTCACCTTCAACCTGAAGGCGGGCCAGAAGATCCGCTACGGGGAGCCCCTGGGCTCCATGTGACCGGGCCTCACGGGGGGGGGCGGGGCCTGGGGGGGAACCACGCGCCTAGGGACGCGCCGGCCGTGCGCGTCGTTGACCGCGAGGGCGGACTGACGTCCTCGCGCCTGACGAGCTGTGGAGCGCGGCAGGCGGACTTGCACACCGGTGACCAATCCATGCGGACTCATACACCTCGTACCACAGAGAGAGGGAAGAGGACGTGTCGTGATGCTCGCTCGCTCGCACTCACACGCGCACGCACGCATCGCCACTGACTCATCCGCGCGCACACATCAACACCGAGTTGCTCGCAATAGACACACACACACGCGCGCACACTGATGACTCGCTCCAAGCAGACACGCACGCCCGCGCACCATCGCCACGTCCCTTGGCCATCTCCGTTCATCTGCAGGAGGGTTGCAGTCGACGTTCGACTGCAAAGGACACACTGTACATAGACTGACACCGTTCAAACTCACAGCAACTAGGTTTACCATGAAAACTAACACATAGCTTTTTATTTTTGTTATTTTGTTATTTACCCATAATGCCTTTTTGTCAGGGGTCTCCTCCTCGGGGGAGACGTTCAGACTTGAGATGACACACACGCACACACACACACACACACACGCACACCATGAAGAAAGAATGTACCAGAGACTTTATATACCCATCATTCTCTCCCTCAACTCTGAAATGCCTTCCTCCTCTCCTCAGTCTGTCACGCACTTTCCCCATCCAAGTCGGCTTTTACTCCACCGCCCACACCCCCATCCCCCCCTACTCACCCCCCCCCCCTACTCACCCCCCCCCCCCCCACTACCCCATCCCACCCCCCCCCCCACACACACACACACACACACACACCCCAACCTGAAGGAGCTATAATTGAGGACTCCCTCACCTAGACAGCGGGGGACAGCAGGTGGAGGAGGAAGAGGAGAGGGACTGTCCAGGAATGTGCTGTTTTAACTATCCGCCCTCTCAGCCATGCATCGTCTTAGCCCACCTTGACCATGAGGTGCTACTAACCCTGTCGTTAACTAACCTCCCGTAGAGCTGCCAGGGTCTGTCATCCCCGCCATCCACCGTACCCCAGCCCAACACGGGCATCAGCTACTGCAAAGTATTTAAATAGACTTGAGGTTCCTTTGTTTAGCGGACGAGGAGGATGTTGAGGATGACTTAGTGAGTCAGGGGCAGCCGTTTCTGTGGTGATTGATGATGCTAATGATGACGATGATGACGTGTGTTTACCAATCCAACCCATTGAGAGTAAAGCCTGCCCTATTTGTCTCCTGCATAATTCCTGCCTGACCTTTAGAGCTGATCACCCCCCCCCCCCCCCCCCCCCCAACTGCCTTGGCAATGACTAAAATACAGGCGTGCCAGCCAGCCAGCCAGCCCCACACAGTGGAGTCAGCAGTTAGGGGGAAACATGGCACTGGAGGGAGCCCTCCATTCTTCCATCCAGTGGGCGGGGCTTCTGATCTAGAATCAACCCTTTAAACCTGATGGGCCGATGTTGTTCCAGCCTGCAAGAGGAGTAGCTGATTATTGTGAAGCTTTCCCAGGTCACCAATACCCAGGGCTCAGATAATTCCAGCTATGATCTTCTTCTGTACTACTGTTTATTTTTTTTATTTTGTATGTTTTGTTCTTCTAGTAGTGCCAAAATTTATTTTTGGGTTATTGTATTTTCGATTGTCTTTTTTATTTTATTTTTTATGGATTGTTTTTGGTTGTTAACGGTGTTGACTTGTCTTCACTGCGTTCTCGTTGTGTTGCTGCTCAGCTTCACTGCTGGAGCGTCTTAAGGAGACGACACTTCACGCTCTGACCTATTCTAAAAGAAACTCATTTTGAACTTTGACCTCTGGCCGAACGGTGAATACAGTATGTGGGCTGGGTTAGGGTGATTTGGGGTCAAGGGGGTCATTTATCCGACTGTGTGTGTAGGTGGGTCGGGCCAAAAGTTGGTTACACCAAAACACCCCTGACTACTTTGCCACAGAAACCAAACACCAGGAGGATGTCTCCTAGCAACAGCCCTGTTGCACACTTGTTTTTCTATGTCCATTGTAATATACTTGAATCATGTGACTCATTCTACACTGCATAGATTTTAATCTCAAAGTAGTTTGAAAGAAAAAAAGAAGCAAGAAACATGTCATTAATAAATTTTTGCGTATTCTTAAAAAAAAAAAAAAAGTGTTGTGTGGGTGTCCGTGTGTCTGTCCACAGGGCAGAGAAAAGATGTACTTCACACATGATGGGATTAGAGCTGCTCTGGAAACCTAAACCCCTGCACTGATATATGTAGGACTTGCATGGTACATGCGGAGGGGAACGCAGCAACACACAGTAATTTCAGTTCAAACAGACTCCTACTCATCATTCTGGGATGAGGGAGCTGTTCCCTTTTGGGACTGACCCTGGAACAGTCGTGGCTCAACAGAGGAGGGCCAGGTCTGAGCCTGACCCGCATCAGGTCTGAGCCTGACCCGTATCAGGTCTGAGCCTGACCCGCATCAGGTCTGAGCCTGACCCGTATCAGGTCTGAGCCTGACCCGCATCAGGTCTGAGCCTGACCCGCATCAGGACCTCCAGAGCTCAGCTGCGTTTCGATACGCTTCAAATGCTTCCCTCGCAGGAAAAGGCGCGAGTGGATTGTCTATTCTCAAGGATTGAGAGGAAAGCAGGTTGAAAGGTAGCAATTCCACTGTATTCAGACAGGACCAATGTGTGTCCTTGTATGTTTACCTTGTATTTTAACCTACCGCCTCCCCCTGCTGGTTGAGGCAGGGTATTGCTCTGACCTCCATTCAGAGAGACGGGTCAGTGAAGGATCAGTTAGACAGAACAGAAGCATTTACATTTATGCATTTAGCAGACGTGTTTATCTAAAGCGACTTCCAAGAGAGAGCTTTACAAAAGTGCGTAGGTCACTGATCATAACAACGAGATAGCCCCAAACATTGCGAGCAGCCAAAACATAAAGCATACATTGTGAAAAAACAAATAAGTGCCAAAGGGAAGAACCATAAGAGCATGCAGATAAACAAGTTACAATGAAACAACATGAAATTCAAAAAGTGCAAGAGTGTACCTGTAGAAAAACAATCAACAGTAAAATATTTCACAGCGAGTACAAGAATTTAAATCCGTTACAACTAACCAACAAGAGCAACAAGCCTCTCAATAAGAGTCATTGTGATCCTGGAGGAAACTAACATCAGGTCCAGCCACTGGACCTGATGCAATGTTCTTTTTAAGTCTACACACTAGCCTGTGGGGTGTTAGCTGCAGAACTCTGTATATGTTAGACATTTTCCACATGTGCCAGTTTCCTGTTGCTTGGGTGCTTACAAAAATCCCAAAGAAAAAAAAGTTGAATTTAATTAAGCTAATTATACTTTGTTTTATTTGTAGTTGTGTGCTATGGAAAGCTATAGTACATAACTCCATGGTCATGTGAATGTACTTTTCCATAAAAGCTGTGAACACACCTTTGTGATTCAGGCACTGGAGGCATAGTTCCCTGAGGAGTCAGTGGAACAGGAAGTCCAACCTCCCCGTCCTCCGAGGGAGGGGTGAGGAGGGAGGGGGAGGGGGGCACACAGATAGCAGTGTTTGTTCACAGAAGTAAAGGACTAGGATAGGTGGAGAGGTCTGGGTGAGTGGAGCAAGGTAAAAACAAGGCATTGTGGTTAACGTTCAAGCTCTCTCTCTCTTTCTCTCTCTCTCTCTCTCTCTCTCTCTCTCTCTCTCTCTTTATATATATATAATCACACCACACCTAGCTGCACCCAGATACCTGGATGAACATCAGAGACAAATCTAGGGTCAAACACACAGGGGGAGGGGGCTCATGTTTGAGTTTCACAGACACTGGGTGAGGGGGTTTCCTAAACAGACAGGACCGGGAGGCAACACTGGTAGCCATGGCACATACACCTTAATAACTCAGTAAGCCAGCCGAGCAGGTAGGCTACCAGCCAGCCAACGAGCCAGCCACGCAGGTAGGCAACCACACCCTCTCAGGGTTTGGGCTTGTTCTGAGGGGGTGTGGTTAGCTGCCTCCCAGCCCTCCATGCACACACAGGAGGAGCGCTGTTCACCTGAGAGGCAGGACCAGCTGCTACCTCAGACTTCACTAACGACGCACCAGGCTACAGGTGTGACTGACTCCCTGCACACCAAGCTTTTCACCAAAAGGATCTCCCAGGCACCAGAACACCAGACTTCCGGAGGGTTCCGGACACTCAGCTACCCGTCCACAGGAGGACGAGACATGGCAGAGCGTGGAGTAACTGACTACTAAGGAATTCTTCCTGCTGAAAAGTGAGTAGCCAAAGCTGTTCTCCAGGGGGGACAAGCCTTGCCTGCCTTTGTGAGAAGGCTTTAGTGGAACTGAAGTCAACTGTACTCTAAAAAGACATGGCTGAAAAGAAAAGCTTTTGAATGTCAACTTGGGGATTGTATGAAAGTAATGTTATTGTTCTGTAAGGGAAACAGAGCAATCGTAGTTTGGAGCCAAGTCTCAATTTGACTCAGAGCTTATAAGATCGTGAGTGAAGAGGGGATAAAAACAGGGATATGTGGAGGGATGAGTGACTTTTTAAGACTGCTTTCAGAAAGATTTGTAATCCTTTCTCTCAGTGGTTTCAATACAGTCCCAAAGCAGCACACAATGAAAGCCTCTCGTTCTCACAGTAAGAAATGTGCATGCTGTCATTCTTCAACGTTTTTTTAATCTTTTTTTTTTGCCCCCAGAGGTTACTTGAGGAGAAGAGATCAGGTCAAAGAGGGTTCCGGAACAGATCAGTGACTCAGCGGACAATCCGAGTTTCACAACTCCCAACATCAGAATCAGGAGGGACAGGTGTGACCTAACCCTATTCAGAGTTCCACACCCTCCTCCGAAATTCCAGCGCCATGAATGTATCCCTGGACAACCCTTACGGCAACGTGACCATCCCCCGTGCCAAGCTGAAGACCGCAGACGACAGCACGGTCATCGTTAACCCCATGGCCCTGGAGTCCACATACAATGCCAAGTCCTCCCAAAACCCGTACGCAGCCGACCCCGGGGCCAACGGCGAGTCGGCCCAGGGCCCGCCCGGGTACGACGGCAGGAAGTCGTACACGGTGAGGGACGACGAGGAAGAGGTGGGCCGCTGTCCCGCCTGCTGCTACCGCTGCAGGCGGAAGAAGTGAATCGTCAAGCCCTCCTCCCCCGCCACGGCCCTGTCCCAACACTCCAGGACTGCTTCCTCCATCCCTCATCTCCTTCCTCCCTCTTCTTCCCTCCTGAAGATGACTTCTGTCGTCATGCCGTCAGAATATGTCCGATCAGGGATCTCACCCAGGGAGGGAGGGAGGGAGGGAGGGAGGGAGGGAAGGAGGAAGCCTTGTCATTCCACCAGGACCTGGAGCAACCCTGCCACCATAAACCTCTCCTGGGAAGCCACAGACGGCGACGGAACAAGGACGACTCTGTCCAGCATGCTGTTGCCAGGGTACAACACAGGCTATCTCAGAGGCAGTGGCCAATGGGCCATTTCTCTGATCCCATAATAGAGAAAACTGAAGAAGATCAAATGGATGGAAGCCTGCAACATGGCACTCTCACAAAGACGGTACACAAGCCCCTGACTTAACAAAGACTCTATTTTTGTCTGGTATCTCTGTCAACATGACATGTCAACGTGTCCTTTATTCAGCAAATGAAAATGTTTATTTATACCTCAGCACTTTTTTGCTGTGAGGATGTGTTTCACCCTGTCAGAGATTGTATGATGTCAGGACTGCTGTGACTGGCCCTAATATGGGTAGATATGAAGCACCTGTCTGGTTTAAATGTGTGGAAGACAGTTCAGAACCATTGGAAGTAAATATCCGACTTAGAGAACAGCTACGTTGTTGCTCGTTAGTGAGTAATACTGGAACCAACCCATTATTGACCTTCTGGATCTAAAAAGAGAACAAGCGGAACCGGGAGATCAAACGGAATGTGTCGGTTTCTGTTTTGTTCCTTCTTGGAACGAAACAGAAGCGCACGCACACACCACACACACACACACACACACGCACACACAACATTGTTTTGTATCACTGTACAAAACTGCTCAACGACTCAGTGCGACTCTGCACTCCTCGCCCGCCCCTGCTGAGCGAGAGAGAAAGACACAATGATGCCTTTGTCAGAGTCGGCATACAATACCAGAGGCCTCTCTGAGAGTGTGTGTGTGTGTGTGTTTGTGTGTGTGTTTGTGTACGCGTGCGTGCATGCTTGGTAGACAGCCCCTTACTGTGGACAAACATGATACCGAGAGGCCTGAAGATGAACTTAAATCAGCGCTCGGTTATTCTGACCATGTCTTAATGAGTTTGATGTATCCTTCCTGGTTTACCCTGGGTCAATATTGATCCCTCCAGTAGAACAAGAGTGCCTGGCCTGTGTCTCTCCTCTAGTATCTCCTCCTCAGCTCCTCAAGGAGGAGGCACTGAGGCACTGCTTGCATGGCAGACAGTCTGTTCTCACTGTCGAGCAGCTGTATATCCCATCCTAGCTCCAAGGATATATATATGTCTCTCCCCAAACGCACAACTTCAAATGTTTTTATGATGAAGCTGCAGCTGCTGATGAAATAAAAAGGCATCTTTGAATCGACACGAAGTTCTTCCGTAGAATGTGATTTTCTGTCAGCGTTTGAATGTGGGGTTATTGTAATAGGCTTGGTTTGGGTGAGGTTAAGCCCTGATTAGATCCGGGTTTTCTTCCTGGTTTATGACCTGTTTGAGGTTTTGTTCACACCAGTCTCTAATGAACAACATTCCCATGCAGTCTTTGGTCCATGAGTACAAACGTAGGAAGTCAGGTGGTTATGACGGCAAGAGCAATAGAACCGGTTTGGGCAAAGCTGTGTCAGAGAGAGAGAAAGAGGGAGAGAAAGAGAGAGAGAAAAAGAGAGCGCTAAATGGCAGGTAGCTTTTCACAGCGCCGCTCTCTATAACCTTTTCGAGACTTCTAAGTTATCATTCTGTTAACAATTACCCTGAGCTGCCACTTTGTTTACAAAGGGCCACACCCGGCATGAACACATGGTATCAGACTCGCGGCGTGCTTCATTTAGTACACACAAGTACAAAGACAGTGATCCAATACTCCCTAAACAAACTGAGCAAGTGTTCTGTACCTGTAACAGATAGCAAACTAGGTGTGCCAAGATATGGTAAGATGATCGGGGGGGGGAAGAGAAAAACTCCCAGTTCCAGCAGGTTAGTGATGCCGTTTCAGTATCTGGAGTACCTTCCTCAGCAGATTGTCATCTCTGAGCCACTCTTTGTAGAGGATGCACGACTAGCTGAGAATGCGGGCATTTCCCAGCGTGCGTCTGTGTATGGGCTTTTGCAGAAAGGGAGGGGGAGCAAGAAAGGTCGATTCGAGTCCCAGATTGAGTTCCAAGACTTCGCCGCCGACAGAGCGTTAGCAAAGACGTCAGTGAAGGTTACCTCCAGCTCCAGAGAACTGTTTGCCCTGTCCTGAAACCCAGCAGGTACAACGACCTTACCACTCGATCGTTCATCCCCGACGTCACTGTTTCTCCTACATAGCTTCCAGTCCAATGTGAGGGTGTGGACGGACTCATACATCACCACTCTCTCTCTCTTTCTATATCTCTCTCTCTTTCTATATCTCTCTCTCTCTTATTCCTCTATCTCTCTCTCTCCTTATATGTCTTCAACGGGTTCAGGAAGGAATGAGTGAGTGACTTCTGAGAGGTCTGGGTAACAGTAGCAAGTCTGAGACCACAACTGTGGCGCTGGTGTCATAGACCATGAATGTCGCTCCAACACATTCCTGAGGAGGTTGTGATTTGCCGCTGTGAGGAGAGGGAGGAGGACCACTGAAGGGTGGAGGACTCTGTCACCTACCTGCTCAGCCGGATCTGGGCCCGTGACGACGGGAACCGCCTGTATTTGCAGTAACAGGCAGACCGAGACACCAGGCTTACCCAGTTTCCACCGTGACGCTGACTTGTAGAGCAGGCTATACTTGTCCTGAGGCACCCTGCCTGCGACCCATCGCAGGTCTGCTGTGTGCGTGCCTCTGTGCGTGCGTGCGTGTTTGTGACTGGGTGCCCGTGCACCTGTGTGTGTGTGTTCCTATGTTCTCGACTGTGTGTGTGTTGTTATATCATCTACAATTGGTTCATAAAGCTCAAGTGGTTCTTAAGTAACCATGGGTATCCATGGAAACACAAAGGGTGCACATTAGTGGCCTTCTCAGAGGACAAAAAGGTTAAGCGCTCGTCAACAGTACAAAAGCTCTGATTGTGTGTGTGTGTGTTTGCCCGAGTTAGGGAGAGAGAGAGACAAAAGGAGAGAGAGAGAGAGAGAGAGAGAGACAGAGAGAGACAGAGAGAGACAGAGAGACAGAGAGACAGAGAGACAGAGCGGAGTCGGTAATATCAGGGATCTAGACAGAAAATAGTAGAGTGGCTAAGAGTGGGTGTGTTTCCTCCCACAAATGGTTGACAGTGTAAACACAGCTAAATATAACCGCAATACAAGAGCGAGCGTCCAACCCAGTCTGCAGCAGTAGTCCTGCTCTCCACCAACATCAACACAAACAGAGAGGACACGAAACAAACACCCAATAAGGAGCCACGGTGGCCCCCGCTGCCTCCTTCACCTGTCTGCCATCCATTCATCATCTGAGTTACTCAACCAAAACAGCAGACTGGCCAAGGTGTGTGTGTGTGTGTGTGTGTGTGGTTGGGTGAGTGTGTGTCTTTGTCTATGTATCTGTGTGCCTGTATGTGTGTATGTGTGTATGTGTGTGTTTTTTTATGTACGCGTGTGTGTGGGACACACTGACAAATTCTGTGGCAGGATTTGATCAGACGTCAGGGGTGGCATTTGAATAGTGACACTCCATTGGAGTGGAGTGTGTCCCCAGCAGAGGTGCCAGCCAGCGTCACAGTCCTCGTCACTGTGGCCCTGCCCGGCTGAGTGGTTACACAGCATTCCTGCCCTCGCAGCCTCTCCTCTTTCTTTCTCACAGCGAAAGAACAACAGCAACTAACACACCTGAGTATGTGTGTGTGTGTGTGTGTGTGTGTGTGTGTGTGTGTTGCAAGTCAAGTGTGTTTCGGTATGGAGAGAAAAGAGACAAAAGGAGGGAAGATGAGGGGGAGGTTTGTTTAAACTAGCTTGGCAGACAAAGGATTTTAAGTGTGTGTGTGTGTGTGTGTGTGTGTTTGCGTGTCTGGAAGGAATGAAGCATAAGAGAGCATAATTTAGAAGGAATTAAATAATGGCATGCGTTTGTCATAGCTAAACTATGAGCAAGAAATTGACACCATCGCCCTTGTAGAAGTGGTAGTATTATGTATCAGTAGCAGGCTAAGTATACTCACCATGTGGGTATAATCTTTATGTACTATGTATACACCTCCATTTACCCCTAACTACACTACTGTCTCCACGCTCCATCATTTAAGAAGGTACCACTTCCTTTCTCCATTTGCCCTTTTTGTCAACAAACAGGGTTCTCTGTTGCCACCTGCTGGCTGCAGTAACACAGTACACCCTCTCATCATTTAAGGGGGGACTTTCAAAGGTCTGATCAAAGAAAGAGATGCCTTCAACCTTAATCAACCTTTAACCTGAGCCTTTTCCTCACCTTCACTGAGACCCTCCTTCCTCACCTTCGCCCTTCTCCCATGTTCTCACCCCGCTTCCTCATACCCTCACCCCAACTTTCACTTTTTCCCTCACCCCCCCAGGTTTCAACCTAACTTCATTAGGTCTAACCTCATGCTAACTCTGGCCTGACCCTGAGCCCACACAAGTCTTTCAGAACCCTGTCTTTCCAGCACACTTCCTCAAGAGTCCACCAACATCACTTGCCTATCACCACCAAATGTACAAGGATGTACTAGGATGTGGGTTCATTCAGAAGCCCGTGGACTTTCCAACAACACCCAGTACTGACAGATATCCAAGACCCCCCCCCCCCCCCCAACAGACACACACACAGATACACACATACATACAGAGACACACACACAGACACACACAGACACACATACACCTCCTGGGACTGGAAGAGTTGGAGCTGGGTGGAGGGTGTAGGGTTACTGCTGGTGTATTGTAGCCTACGTAAGGTGATCTGATGTCCGCTCCGTGTCCAGAGGAACGTGAGCCAGGCTCCCCTTTCACCTGCTCAGACGGGGAGAGTGTGTTTGCGTGTGTGTGTCGGGGGGGTGGGGGGTGGGGGTGGGCACCAACACATAGTGGAGGGGGAGGAGGTGAGGTGGGGGACACACACAGGGTCATAGGACTTGTCCACAAGTGAAAGGTTGTGAATGTGTGTGAGAGAGAGAGAGATAGAGAGAGTGTGTCTCTGTCTGGGAGAGAGCGAGAAAGAAAGAGATTTTAAAAAGTGATAGAGTGGTTCCTATACATGTATTGCAGGTGAATGAAACTCGCTAGTAACCCCCCCCCCCCCCCTCCCTCCCTGCCGCTCCCCAGGATAATCACCTGTACCTCCCTCTAAACAGCGTCTCTGTTGTCTCCGGCCTCTTTAATATATTACATGCTCCACTGACAGGCCTATGAGCTCCAAGGGTTCACAGAGACAAGCAGCCTGAAATATTAAACACACTGGGGACCGGGGCAGGCTAGAGGGAAGACACAGCATTGTCTGTCCTGAGACACTGGAAGTTGAACAGCAGGTTCAACAAAAACCGCAGGCCAGTGAAGTCTGGTCATCATCCAGGAAGTTGTGGAGGAAAAGACTGGGACTTTGAGGCTTCCCTTTTTCTTTGGAGAATGTAAAGGTGCTTTCTCTCGCTCTCACACTCTCTCTCTCGCTCTCACACTCTCTCTCTCTCTCTCTCTCTCTCTCTCTCTCTTCGTGTTTGCCTCATCTGTATCTCTCGTTCGGGATTATTTGTACACTGAACAGAGGAGGAGTCCTGCAGCTCATGTCAGAGCTCAGAGCAGTTGTACCCAATACCACCCAGCTAAGGAGTGATGCAGGACCCATGTAAGGACTCAGAGATGGACCACGCTGTGAAGACAGAGACTTTGGCTCAACCCCAAAGAACAACAAGACATACCCAGGGAATTGCCGGACACCTGTAGCTTTGGAGGACTAACACGAAGGTACAGGCTGTTCTAAGTCTTTTTTTCTGTGTTTTCTGGGGGTTAAGTCAGGGTCGACTCCAAGGGGGGGCATTGACGAATGCCCCCCCCCCCCCCAAATGGAATGCTGTGCCCCCCCCCATTATTTTTGCAATACGTTTCCATAACAGCTATATACAAAATACTCCCTTGTGGAAACCAAATGCCCCCCCATCTGACTCATTCTGGAGCCGAGCCTGGGTTAAGTACAGTTTATTACTTGACATAAAAGGAGATCAATTTAAGTTTTTCTATTTTCTTTGTATTTTTTCTTGTTTACTCAATCACATTAACCATTATTGTTAAAGTCGCTTGTGTCCGTGTAGACAGAATTTCTACCATCACACAGTAGACACGTAGCTGATATGTTCTAATGGTCGCCTAATCTTTTCACTTACTTAGTCCTCGGCAGTAAATAGATATCTCTGTCTCTGCTTACCTAATCAACCAACCTGCTTTTGTTACCCATGACACTTATAATGACACCACGTCCTTTGTGGTTATATGCGTACATTAACCTACTTAAAAACATTTCTGTCCTGAGGTCACTTGCCTGGTGGAATACATGAGTAAAGTGAATCGGTGAATGTTTTCACTCTGTAAAGGATGGAAGAGGAAGAGGAGGCCGCGGTCCCAGAGGCTCCAGAGGAAGCAGAATCCCCATACCTGTACCTTTACCCTCCCTCGGACCCCCTCGAACCCACATATGCTGCCTTGCACCTCAGCTCAGAACCCCCGCACCCTTCCCCAGACGTCCCCTCCCTTCCCGACGCCCACTGTCCTGCAGAAGACTCAGACTCCGAGTCCACATGCCCTCCACCAGAGCCAGCCTCAGACACAGAGGCCCCGCCCCTGGCCTCGGGGTTTCCGTGTCCTGCGACGTCACCAGCAGCGGGCGCTGTGGAGGCCGTCCAGCCGTCCAGAGACAGCCGTAAACTGGACTGCATCATCTGCTACTGCGGCTTCAACCTGAGTGAGAGGTTGCCTCGCAGGCTGTACTGTGGACACACCTTCTGCCAGGCCTGTCTGCGCAGGCTGGACACCATCCTCAACGAACAGGTGGGTCTGCCTGACAGGCACCGGCGGACAGAAAGGAAAAGGGGGCTAGTTGGTGTTAGTGTAGAAAATATAAACATTATTGCTAACCAGCAGTTCAAGGAGCACACAGCACTGTTTTCTGGCTCTGTTCCGTCAAAGGTCTGTTTGATTCGTATGCTCAACCAGGCCTGCTTTCTCCCACTCCCAGCAGATGTGGATCCCCTGCCCACAGTGCAGGCAGAACACCCCCCTGCCACGTGGGGGAGCTACAGCTCTGGACCTGGATCTGGCAGCCTTCCTGGGGGTGAAGGCAGAGATGGACGGCCACCAGAGGAGCAGCCCCAGGCAGGGAGTAGAGACAGGCGTCTCTCAGCTGGAGCACAAGCCCTCCTTTGGGAAGCAGTCGATCATGGAGCAGCCCCCTGGGTCCACCTGGGCCCACGGAGGACTAGCCGAGCCCCGCTTTCACAGGAGCCCCTGCTGCCAGCGCTGCCTCTTCTGCTGCTGGTGGTGCTGCTAGCCTGCTAGTGGTGCTGCTAGCCTGCTGGTGGTGCTGTTAGCCTGCTGGTGATGCTGCTAGCCTGCTGGTGGTGCTGCTAGCCTGCTGGTGGTGCTGCTAACCTGCTGGTGGTGCTGCTAGCCTGCTGTGGAGGCTGCTGCCTGTTAGGTGGGAGCTCTAAAGCCTCCTGTGTCTGTAACATGACTTTGACACTTTCCAGAGTGCACAGCCATGGGGAGTATTGACATACAAGCTCCAGTAGAAGCTCAGCACTGGTCAATAAGGACACAGGAACTTATGGATATATGCTTATGGTGACATGGTATGCGACTGTATTAGGACATATCAGGAAGAGACACTGAATAAGCATCATAAACTCGGGCTACATGATTGAAGTGATGTGTGAATTGTTTTGTCAACATGCAGATTAGTACCTATAAGGCAGGAAAAGGTTTGTCTATCAACGACATTGAAACAACAGAGGACACGATTGAAATTCATTTTTTTATTTAAAAAAACCCCCAAGACAATTAAACTAACATGGAAATCAAATAAAAAAATAAAGACTGTCAACCAGTCTTTCGACTGGGTATCCTTTCTTTCTCCATCTCCACTTCTCTTCCTCCTCCTCTTTCTCCTTCTCCTCCTCTCCCTCCTGCACTCATTCTGACATCCAGAGTTTGAAGGTGCGGTCGTAGGAGCAGGTGGCTATGAGTTGTCCGTCAGGTGACATGTCCACGCCCATCACCTTGCCCTCATGCCCTGCTAGCGTCTTCAGTGGCGACCAGCCAGGGTGGGTCCACACTTTGGCTGTGTTGTCATAGGCTCCCGACACCAGGAAGTGACCGTCGGTCGCTGGATAACAGGGACGGCATGAGAGGGAAGACAGGGTAAGTATGGATAAGAGAGAGAGAACACAACCTGGTTCTTTCCAGAACCATCATTCTTGAGAACCTTGCCACATCCTGAGAATAAAACAGCTCTCCAGTTTGTAAATAAAAAGCCAACAATATGAAGCAGACAATAAGTGTTTCTGTGGGCAGACCCAACAGTAGCTCTAAAACGGTCGCATAGAGATAGTTGTTGCATCTGCCTCAGTTTCTTTAGGAGGTTATAACCAGTTATAACAGCACATTTTGAAGCTGTTGAACCTTCTCAGTCCTCCTACTGCCCCAATGCCCCAACAAGCAACCAAGAACCCGGAGAGAGAAACACTGGGAGGGGGAGAGAGAGAGAGAGGGGAAGAGAGAGAGAGAATCTCAAACTAGACCAAGGTAATCTAGTAGAGGAGAGAGGACTCACGCTGGAAGCAGACTGAGGACACCAGGTTCTGGTGGGCAGGGATGGTGTAGATGCACCTCCTCCTCCGCAGGTCCCACAGTTTGACCGTGTTGTCTCCGCTTCCTGTCGCCACGTTGAACCTGAAAAGAGGAAAGAAACGGCCTCAGCGATCACACGTGTACTCGGGTCGCTGCACCGCCGAACAAAACCTTATCGTTGAGCGTCGATGACCGCCTGTGTGACATTTCCGGCGTATTCCATCTTGGCGTACCCGTTGGGAGAGAAGTTAATGCTGTAGATCTCTTTGAGGTGGCCCTCCAGGAACATGACACAGCGACCTGTCCTCAAGTCCCAGATCCTCCCAAAAGAATCCAGACCCCTAGGAGAAAGAATAAGAGCAAGAAAGTGAAATGAAGGAGTGTACTAAAGGGGTACATGACTGATACTACAGGCCGGTAATCATACAGGGGCTGTTTGAAGAAGTTCTAGAAGGCAAGAGAAGCCATGCAGGGAGTCCTGGGACTCTGACCCCTGCTACACTGGGCCTTTGTTGTCTTGGATAGAAACCCTGTCATCAACCACACTAGTTTACAGTCATTAGACCCTGAGGAACAGACCACTGTCTACTACCACAGCCCCCCCCCCTCCCTCTCCTTCAGTTTCTCCTACATCGGGGGGGGCGGGGGCGTGGCCCAGTCTTACCCCGTCCCGGCCAGGGATCCGTCGGGGTGGAAGTGCAGGTCGTGGACTCCTTTGCTGTGGCCCTCCTGGTGCAAGATCTCCTCCTGCGCCTCCAGGTCCCACAGACGCCACGAGTCGTCATAGCTTCAGGTGGGAGAGGACAGGAAAGGGGCGTTAGGACTTCAGTGTGGTTGTCGGGGGTGGTCATGAGGGTGCAGCAGGCGGCGTCTGCGTTCGCCCACCAGGTGGTTCCGAGGAAGCGTCCGGAAGGATGCCAGGTTACTCGCGCCACCCGCGCCGAGTGGCCCTCGATGTCAGCCACAGGCTCGTCGCTGCCCGGGAGTGGAGAAAAGAGGTTACTATGGTTACGTGTGACACAAACCAAGCCGCCTGCTCGCCTCAATCCCAAGTACACAACACTCATCTCATGTACACACACACACACACTTTAACGTAGGCCTGAGTGATAGGGAGAGAATGAGAACTTCCATACATAGTAAGACAGAGAAAGATATAGAATGATACAAGTGGATAATAGTGGAAAGTACAGGCTGTTATTTTCTTGAGAACTTGCCACGTCCTGAGCTCAGACGTTCAGAATCAAAACAGCTCTCCAGTTTGTCAATAAAAAGCCAACATGAAGTCGATAAGTGTTTCTGTGGGCAGACCCAACAGTAGCTCTAAAACGGTCGCATAGAGATAGTTGTTGCATCTGCCTCAGTTTCTTTAGGAGGTTATAACCAGTTATAACAGCACATTTTGAAGCTGTTGAACCTTCTCAGTCCTCCTACGGCCCCAATGCCCCATCCCCAACAAGCAACCAAGAACCCAGAGAGAGAACCTAGAAGTGGAGAGAGGGAGTCGTACCTGTCCAGGCTCCACAGCTTGACAGAGCCGTCGACAGCACAAGACACCATGTTGACGTCAGAGTCCTCCAGGGACAGGGTGGCCTGGGGGTGGAAGCTGATGGCCCCAACGTTAGTGCTGTGGCCTGGGAGAGACAGGGCCACCACACACAGGAGGATTTTAAAACAGATGTTACCATAACAACCGACAAATCTCAGATCTCAAGAAGGTAGTCTAATCAATATGATGAATCCTAACTCACCCGCCAGCCAGGGAAAGGGTGTCGGGGGAGGTATATAGAGGGTTGGAAATATTCTGTAACTGGTTCTTACCTCTGAGTGTTCTCACCAAGGTGCAGTCTGGGATGGACCACAGCTTACACAGGCCACTCCTGAGGAAGGAGAGGGGAGAGACAGGCTTGGGGTTAGGACACAACAGAGAGATGGTTATTTTTAAGTCCATGTATGTCAAGTTCTTGGATCAGTATTCCGTATGCACAAGCAGTTCCATTACTGCTCACCAGGACGCAGTCACCAGCATCTTAGAGTTGGGGCTAAACTGGCAGAAAGATATAGGTCTGTCGTCACCAATCTGGCTGCAGAAATTATTCAGGTTCTGGGCAGAGAGAAGGATGAGAGGGAGACAATCAGAAACAGAGGAAAATAGGATGAGATTGAAGTGGAGAAATCACATGTTCTCTTAACCCAGTGGTTCTCAATCCTGGTCCTTGGGCCCCCCTGCCCTGCATGTTTTAGATATTTCCCTGCTCCAACACACCTGATTCAAATAAATAGGTAATTATCAAGCTCAACAGAAGCCTGATAACGCCCCATTCATTTCAATCAGGTGTGTTGGAGCAGGGAAACGTCTAAAACATGCAGGGCAGGGGGGCCTGAGGACCAGGATTGGGAACCACTGTCTTAACCTGACTTGAATACATGGTGTTGGATGGAGAACCTACTCTCAGGTTCTTGTGTAGTTCCTGTTGCTTGACTGTTCGTGTGGATTCAGGAATCTCCTTGTGAGCTCGGGCAGCTTCTAACCTCTTCATAGCCCTGTACAAACAAACCTGTGTCATCCACTAAGCTGCTGTTTTTCAACAATCAACGGAACCAGCAATGGTGTCAGCAGCACTGCAGCCACCAATTGGACAATCCGCCAGCCAATCGCAATGTATCTACCTAGGCAGAGAGTATTTGGCCAACCAGAGCCTGGCTTCCTTCAGAGTGTTCGGCCCCTCGTGGTACCACGTTTCCTGACGCTGAGAATAAAACACAAAATGGTGGGTCGTGGTCAATCTTATTGAAAATACTTGTATGCATAAGGATGAAAACAGGAGGCACCAAGACTGCTACAATAATATCACAGTTGGATAGAGGAGACTGGACCCTACCTCTTCTTGAGAACGTTTGGATTTGTCATCGTCTTTCTTTGATTTCTTCAGCGCATCTGGCCCGACTACTGAAAGAATATTCCTCAACCTGAAGTAGAGGGAGAGACAGAGGAGTGGGTCATCAAGCAGATGTCAAGGTTTACATTCACTAATATATTCTGACATTAGGGTCTAAGACTGAGGAGAGGTCTGTGACATTTACCTCTCTCTCCTCTCTGCCGGTCCTTCTCCAAAGATTATGATGGGCTCACCGAGAGCCCGCAGACAGGCTTTGACCTCGGCATCGTCCGTTGACACGGTGATCTGTCTGGCTCTCCTCCTGCGTTCAAACTCTGCTAGCACCTCCGACTGTCGCTCACTGACACGCTCCTCCAAGTCCATAGACTCACCTGTGAAAGTAAAGATACAAGAAGGTGAAAGACACAATAAATAAAGGTCAGACATCACAACTACATTAGAATGTTAAGACATGAAAAACATCAGGTAGACTATGAACATTTATTAGAATGTTACACTTACCGCTTGAGATATTGATGTTGCCAGCTGCAATGCCAGCCTTGACGCCATCTTTCAGTTTCCCCGTCCCCGCGGTCTCCCTGCTTAACCGCTCTCTCTCCTTCTCCTCGAGACTGCCATAGAAGATCCGCGACTTCTTTACCAACGGGCCTTCGTCTTCGTCCGACATCCTGATCCCGTGCGCCTGGCTAGCTTAGTTCCCAACCAATCTTGACCTGACGTGGATTTACAAATTCAGAATATTTTAAACCCGCCGACAAGCACTAGCTAGTCGGAAAATGGAAATATGGATATGCTTATAGCTAGCTACTAGTTAGGCTAACTTGAGACAGAGCACGTTGGCAATGTCGTCTACAACATCAAGCTAAAACCACAAGTCAAGTTGTGCAAAAAGTTACAACGCATACATAAACACAGTCTTTATCATATATTTTTCGTTAAAGACGGGATTCCGTAATAAATAACAAATGTATATTGCAAATGTAATACAAAACCTACCCACGTTGGCTTTGCGTAGGAACAGGATGAAGCCAGTTCAGTAAGGTATGTAATTTCCGGTTGATTTCATGCGTTTATTTCAAAATAAAGGCTACGAGACAAAACCGAATTTGTACGTGAAAAGTAAACTTTGTTTTGCAAAGAAGATTATAAATACACAGGATACAGTTGCATTTGCAAGATTATCCGGCTTTTCTTGTGTCGCACAAAACAAGAAAAAAACACGTGCATTTTTGGAGCACTATGGACACAATTGTCCTATGCGGCACAAACAATCAGACAATTATGCTCAAAATTACAAATAATGTTTTTAATTTAAAAAATAAATTATATTTTTATATATATATATGATTCAGTTTTTTTTACAAACATTTTTACAGCGACTTCCAGTGGCATGGAGTGAAACTGCTTTTTTTCTCAAATGAAACTACTTTTCCCAGTAGCTCTTGGTGTAATAGCCTAACCTCTGACCTGGCTTAGACTGGAGAAGTGTGCTCTATTTTTTTCTTGATAAACAACGTCTAGTAAGTTATTTCAGCCACATATTGTGTATATTTTGTTTTACAAGTTATCTTGTGTAGTGTTTAGCTAGTTTATTAATAACTTGGGTACATACACGTCATTATATAACGAATGTTTCTTTAGTGAATAGCATTGTTGCTCAAGTTAGCTAGCTAGCCTAGCTAACCAAGGCGCTTAGGTACAGTAAGCGACGTTTACTAACCAGTGTGATTAGGCTACCATTTAGACAGTTAGCTAACGTGTGTGCTAGTGTAGATGTCAAACATGATTAAACACTGTGTTCGTTTATTGTTAATTAGGGATCATGTCAAGACCGTTAACTGACTACTCTACAGGACTCACACTTCCCTCTGTTTTCCTGCCCTGACTTATACATTGCATTGGCCGAGTTAGCTGATACTAAGTAGCCTAGGTGGGAGGAGAAAGACTGATGCTGTAGATTCGTGGCCGATAGTCATATAGAGAAGATAGAAGATGCTTCGCAGGAAGCCCACCCGCCTGGAGCTGAAGCTGGACGACACGGAGGAGTTTGAGAGTGTCAAGAAAGAGCTGGAGGTAGCCTACACGTCCTTATTTATGTTATTGAACTAATCAGTCTGGGTGCATAGATGTATTATGTAGCGCCACATCTATCAACAATGATAAATTACACACTCACGCCATAGACTATTTTTGTACAAATGCCGTTATAGATGATGACATGCAAAATGACATACATGGAGTCTAATGCTACACGTGTCAAAATGAGTACGTGTCTCATGTTTTCTATGTACTGATTGTATCTGTCTCACAGAGCCGAAAAAAACAAAAAGACGAGGTAGATGTTGTCGGTGTTGCTACGTCCAGCGAGATGGCAGGAGCGACGGGCGGAGGGGACATGAAGTCAAGGGAGCAGATGATTCATGAACGCATCGGCTATAAACCCCACCCAAAACCCAACACCTTGCCGTCTCTGTTTGGAAACCTGCAGTTTTAAAATCCATCCATTCAGGGATCTAAATGGATAAAACCAGGAGACAAAAACTCATGTTTGCCAGCATTGGCGTGAGTGCCACATCATGGCATGGATACTCTGACTTCTGTTCCGACCCTCTTTAGTCCCTTATTGAATTAGGGTCTTGTTTTAACGCCAGATAACTCATTTGTGAATCATCAGCAAAGTGAGGATTAGGCTACCTTTCTGTGGCCAGAACACACACCATGTGAAAAAGTTGTCTGTGTGAAATGCTTTGCTGTGTGGTGAAATTATTTTCGTACTGAATGGTATTTTGTACAATACACTTTTGTTTGATGGGTAAGAGAAAACAATAGTCTGTATCCTTCCTCAGAAATAAGATCTGTTAGGACTACATCTCTACTATAAGGACTACATCTCTACTATAAGGACTACATCTCTACTATAATAACTAATCAGTTATGCGCAAGTAAGGGAAGTTACATCCATTCTCATACAGATCACATAATGGACAGGAGATACACACACACAAACTCCACCTTTTCTTGAATGCTACAATTTATTACCATTATCCATATTTTCTAGACGATTACAACAGTAAATAATGAGTTACTTTAATACAGAAATGTGTTTTGGACTGCAAAAACAACATTAGTAATGGCTGCACTGTAGTGGCTGTGACATTCTACCTGCTGTTTGGCCTTTCTGCTTCAATTGTATAGCTGACCAGAGCGGTTCCTTATTAGCCTGGTAAGACCAGAATTGCTGCCACCATCTTGTTTTGTTTCACATTGTCAAAACAAGACCAGAATGGTGTAACAGGTGGTAAAAAACAAAACATGATCCCATAGCTCCCCAAAACAGCACTACTCAATGTCATTCAGGCAACAGATATAAACATTTCAAAAATTAAAAATATCAATGTAAACTAAACAAAAAAGTACTAAAAGCAACATCATTAGGTTCTTCATATTGACGTCCCCAAGATATCAAGTGTGTGTTGTAGTTTGAGGCCTAATGCACAGGTAGGTCACAAGGAGAACGCTATTTCAAACTTGGCCAGCCTCCTACTTTCCCATAATCCGTTACTCGTTTTTAGGATGTAAGCACCAATAGGGAAGCAGCATCCGAGGTGACAGGATATCAATTAAAAGTAAAATCGTGCGGAGCTCAAGTTGTAGTTAACCCTTTTTAAGTCAAGATTTTCAGACACCTACTCCGCTTAGACCATTTCCAGTCCATATAAATTAGTTACAAAACAATAAACAAGAATATGATTAAAGACTTTGCCAGTAACAATTTAACATTCAAATCTCTAAAAAAGGCCTGAACTGCAATTGTACACTGAACAATCAAACGATTGTTGTTGCAAGAGACACTAGTTCACCTATAAATTTGACATAACATTGAACATTTCTAGAATTACAGCAATTGTGTTGTAGTTCTTTTTCATAAATACCTTCCAGAGGCAGAGGAGGGGTTGGTCTAAATTGTGCTGGGTCGAGTCGAAAGCCATGGGAAATAACTGAATGGGTTTTCAGGAGATATCCATGATTAGACACTGCATGGCAGTGAGAATCAGGAGGAGGGTCCACATTATAACATTATGATAATGCATCAACAGAATGCCACACAGGATTGGCACTTCCCAAATCCACCCACTGAGCCCTGACCCCGATGTACTTGAGGTGATCTGAGTTTGGGATTGGACAGCTAAGGAATATCTTGCCTGGATTCCAACCGTTCAATCTAAGGAGGGTCTTTATATAACCAAAATATTTACACCTTTCAAAACTCCCATTAGAATTCAGGCACATTGGAGACAGGGTTTACAGCTCAGTGTGGGAGCAGCCTTCACAATTAATCATCATAGCTTGTCCATTAGAAAAACGTATCTTAAGTAGCACTGGCACTTTAGTCAGTAGACCTCCTACTTAGTCGCCATGTCTACAGTTGGCCTGTGTGTGTTACATGTTCCCTCATTTAAGGCAAAGGGTTTAGTAAGGCTCAGTCGTACAGCCAAGGCTGCTGCACCTTCCCCTACCCACAATCCACCTGTATGACCTCTGACACCAACGTGAGAAATCAGCAGATTGTCATATGGAAGGCAGGTGATGACCAGGAGTTTGTGACGACTCACTGCCTGAAAGATGATCACCCAGGAAAGGGAACACGGATGCAGTATGTGTGTGTGAGCATATTACCCTACGGGCCAAACCTGTAAGGCTGAGTGACATGTTGACGGGTGATTACTGGTCAATGACAAAAGAGCCTGGACTGTGCATGAATGGAAGCTAGTTGAGGAGGAAGATGTAGACTGGAGGGTAAGATCAGAAACATTGTATCACGGCTCAATGGCTGCTCCCCAATTCAAGGACTCTCTGCTCTGTTCACAGAGCTGTTCGTGAATCACAGTGAAAGGACAAGATCATCTGCCACACCTTTTGTCACGTTGAATAGTGTCAAAACATGTGGCCTCTCCATGACAAAGTGTGCTGTCCAAAAGTACAATATCCAACAATAACATACAAATTTGGTTGGGTTGCCATGACGAGAATGGGGATTGAGTGGGAGATGAATGTCTGTGTATTCGTGTGCATGTTGCGCAAGGGCGTGTGTGTGAGGGAAGGGGCTCGACCGAGAACAGACCGGGGCAAACATTTGTGTGTGTGGCGTGTTAGTGACAGTGTTCAGTGATGTCGACGACCACAGCCTTCTTCCAACTGAACAGGAAGTATCCGACCCCGGCACCTGCCGCCACGGCGATGCACAGGTACCCGTTGTAGGTCATGAACACCAGCATCAGGAAGTAGCTGACCACCACCTGGATGATGTGTAGCACCGTCTGCAGTAGGTGGGCGAGACTCAACATGCGTTGCCTGGAGGGGAATGAAGGAACGGGGTTGAAAATCATACATGGATGCATTTTGTTTTTTACAAATAAACGACAGGTTCGTTTTCCCGTCTGGTCTATGAATTTGGTATATTCCTGCTCTATTCCTATCCCCCCCCCCCCCCCCCGTGTTTCTGTTCCTGTGTATGCTCCAGAGAGATGCAGACTGGCTCTACCCACCCCACGGTCTTGTGTGTTTCCATCAGCATGGTTCCATCTGCTCCGGGCACGGGCATGGAGTTGTAGCGCACGTTCACCTGGTTCCTCCTCAGGAGGAACTCCCGGCCGATCTTCAGGCCCTCGTACAGCACGGCCATCAGGAACACGCCGATGCACGCCCCCAACATCTCTGACGGAGGGGCGGGGGAGGAGACAAGAGAGGAGAGGAAGGGAGTTGTTAGTTTGGCTCTGTTAGGTTACAGGGGGTAACCTAACAGAGCCCCCCCCCCCCCCGGGGAATGAAGTGTTCATCTGTGTGCCTCTCACCTCCAACGGTGTTGATGACCAGTCCAGAGAACAGCAGCTCCACGTTAGTGAAGCCAAAGTAGAAGGTCATCTGCTGCTCAGCATCATGCAAACACACAGGAGAAAACAAATGTTTGACACATTTTTACGCAATTTAATTGATTGATCCATTCGTGGAGACCAACTAGCTTGTTGCTATTCGTGGTCCAAGTTTTCCCACACAAGCTTAAGTCTTTAACACAGTTCAGGAGCTTAGACCTTCGGCAGGCCTTTCATCAGAGCGAGATTTGGTAATGTGGGGTGAGGGAGGGTGTAGCTGGTGTCTCACCATCATCATGTGCCCCCCTCCTCCAAACGCGTGCCCCCCTGGGTGCACGTGGTCGGCGTCCATGGTGTCTGGAGGCATGGTGTTGGGGGCGGGGTGCATGTGGTGGCTATGGTCATCGGACATGTTCATCTCTCGTCACCGCTCAGGTCTATGGCAGTCCCAGGAAGTAAAGGAAGAAGACGAAACAGGATTAAAGCTTTTGCATGACACTAAGAGCATATACTGAATTTTGCATAGACAGAGCTTAAGTCTGCACTCCGGAGGATCTATTGAACAACACCGACGTCTTTTGTCATGATCTGTAAGATGTAAAGAACAAAAGGACTTTGTTTCCATTTAGAATCTGTACAAACATTCCGAGCTGTTGTATAACCTTTCATCAGAGCTTAATCTGTCACACCTGCCAATTTCAGGTAGCTTTAGTCATTGTTGTTGGAATGTAGGCATGAGGTCCAGCATCGTCACATGAGCCAGAAATAGAAAAAGGTTTGACATTCAGGTGCATTTAATTGCAATGCAGTAACACCCGAGGCCCTCTTTGAGGCAGAGAGGAAAGCCAACTGACCGAAACAAACACCCAGCCCCTCAGACTCTCGTGTGTTTTCACCAAGTTACCATGAGTCAGTTACTGTGGTACTCTTGATTGGCAGGTGTAGTCTATGAGTACTAATGACTGCAGCCTTGGTGAGGTCATGTCGACTTCAGGGCAGGACAGGGCAGCACAACACAATATAGTATGTTTTGGAGCAGGGAGAGAATCCAAACACAATACTCAGAGATTCTCACAATCATCAGTAAAGTTTCAATATGGTTCCCTGGGAGGACATCCCAGTAGCAGGTAACCAGGGTGACCTGTCCCATAGCAACGTGCCTCCTGCAGTGCCAGTCTGAGCACAAGCCCCAGATTCTGTAATCTACTGTCATTTAGCATTAGACCAGCCTACTAGTTGACCATCAGCACAGATTATAAAGTTAATACTGTAATTAAACAAGCTAATAAGTCAAAGGTGCCAAGTGTTACAAGGCAGATGGCGTTACGGTTTGGGCCTGGTGTAGGGGTGGGCGGTATTGTCGATTCTGATACCGGTATGAACGTGAATACCGGTATGGCGTTGTGCCATGATATGGATTTTGCCATATCATGGATATCACGGTATATTAATACATTTATAATTTAAGTGTTTCTGTTTGGTATAAAATGTAAGTCAAGTGATACAGCCTAGTGGGCTAGTTCAAATTTGTAGGCTATCTTAAATAAATAAAAAATAAAAAACAATTAAGCATAGATGCTGTACGCATTGTGCCAGCCACAATGCGTTCCTCCAGAGGAAGCAAACATTCATTGGAGTAAACTGCTTTTGTTGGCAAGTGTAAGCAAGCGTTATGCATGTGCGCGAATATGAACAACATACCAGAATGCGTTTAACAAATCCAATGCCAGGTTGGTTAGAATTGTGAAATGTTTATTGTAGGCCCACAGAATCGAGTTTTCAGCCATGTAATAAATTGAATTAATCAATCACTGAATTAAAACAAACACAAACAGTGAGTATGTTATCATTTACAAACCATATATTTAAATAATTAAAGTTTAAGTATTTCGATTAATTTCATTGAAACAAAAATGTAAACAAATTAATACAATTCTCTGTTTTTCAGTATCATGCATCACAACATACATTTTTAGATGTAACTATTTGCATCTGCTTTGATATCATGCTGCTTTCATCTGTATCCATTGACTACTGAAACATCAGAAACTGAATGTGCTCCCTTTCAATGTAGTCCATTCACTTCAGGTGAGAGGTGAAATATTTATCTTGTACTGCTTGCACGAGCTGGAGATGACGACTCAGTCAGCTTGACCAGGATCATTTGGACTGGAATGAAGCACACATCCATTGCCCCTCGTTTTGGATCAAACTGAGTGCTTGGCCCATTAGGACGGAAGAATTCGACATTTACATCTTGGTGATGTGTATCCATAGTGATTACTTTTGCCAACCACCAGTTATTGCCATAGATCACAGCAAGCCAGTCTCCACAGTTAATGTCATATGCCGCTATTTTTGTGTGAACTCCTTCAGGAACTTCATGGCTGTCCTGCTCCATTTCTTCCATTAGCATGGCAACAGGTCCCATTTCCTTGTTTTGAGCAGAAGCACTGCTACCACTTGTGGTCTCAGTGTGCTTTTTCAAATGTGTTACCTTTACATGCTCTGGCCAAAATTACATGATTGTACCTCTGAGCCATATTCGCATTTCCATGCTTCTGCGAAGTCAACATGCACAATGACACCGTTTTCATTACAGTGACATAGAAGGGACGGAGAGTGCAGAAAGATGAATAACTCGGGTTCCTTTGGCCTTGACATTTTGTATGTCACACCAAACTGGCTCATTTTGTATAGCAGCCGTTTTTTTATTTTTATCCTCCCTGACAAGAAAAGGTTTTTAGATTTAGCATGGCATCTCTGAAGTGGTTCTCCACCCTGTTTCCCTTCACTGAATTCCTTCAGAAGAACATTGTGGAACAGGAGTGCTTTCTTTACTAAAAGGAAGCTGGTATTACTGCTACCCATCATTCTCTTTGTGGTGGTTCTCGGCGATTCACCCAGTGTGGTTTTCTGTTTCATGCGCCATATCTTCTTTCTTAATTTGTTGTTCTCTTTTTGGGCCTTGCTCAGATTGGTTTTGAGTGTTTTCATTTCTCTACAACGTCTCTGCTTTCTTTTGTCCCTTTCTCTTACCCTGCAGCAGCCTGCCTGCTTGTCTGTGGTGTCTCATTCAAAACATTAACTGGACTATCTGGAGGTGTTTCCAATGGTTGCCTTTCCTTTCTGGATTCTCTCTGGCTATGCCTCCATTTCTTTCTATTAATCCTCTGTTCCCTTTCACTTAAATCTTTGATTTGCTTTCATTTTCCTTCTTCAACTCTCTGTTTCCAACCTTTTCTCTCATTTCTTAGATAATCCTCTTAATTCTGGCTGTGTAAAGATTCTCTCTTCGCTTTTTTTTGATACTCTCTGTTCCTCTTTCTACGCTGCTCCAATGAGAGTTTCGTAGCCATCCTGGCCTAAAACACAAACTACACATTCAGCATATTCCCAAAGTAAAGTGTTGACCTGGCAAGTGACAACAGAAACCCTTTCCATCATAGGCCTACACCATGTTGCCCGTTCTTCCTATTGTTATAGGATTTACTTTAGCAAATAAAATACCAGAATGGAAAGCCCAGCCGACTACAGGCACAGACAGTCTTTACAACTCTGTTGAAGGTGTGGCCTGGCTGGGATGATGATAGACCCTCTCATGTTCCTGCTTTCACACCTGACAACATAATGAGTTAGCTGGTTCTCCTGGTTTGGACTATCCACGTCTACTCAAGATAAGCCCTAAAACAACGTGTCTAATTTCACTTTTGAGCTGAACTTCCATGGAAGTGAGACCAGACCCAGGCTGATCCCTGCACTCACCCTCCAGAGCACTTCCCTTCCGTTCCTCTAGAAAGGGCAGTCAGGCCACAAGAAGCCTACAAGAAAGAAGCCTGCTTACATCATATGGAGCTCATCACAGTGGAGGTGCCCTGGCGCTAGCGGTGGTGACATCACCTTTAGCCGCTGCTTCAGACAGAGAAATCAACGAGAAGAACTGTAATTGGCCACCCCGTGTTTACCAGGAGCCCCCCCCCAACTAATCAAATGGTCAAGCCTCCTCAGGCAATGGGTGTACTCAACGGCATTAATAATCTAATCACTGCCTACTTTAAAACATCAGTGTCAATCACTTAGAGTCCGACCTTTTATTGTAAAGATCAGGGAACCCCAGAGGCTGCGATCACATCAACAGAGCCAGTAAACAGACAAGACAGACGGAGATTAGCCATTATTAACAGACCCCAAAATCACATTATTGTTGCTCTGTTTTGTACTCACAGTCCTGGAAGACTATCCATGTTCTGACACACTGATTTGGTAATACAATAATAAGCTACCCTCCAGCAGGACATGTCAAGGTCAACACCAAGCTGAATTGAACTTTCCTCCAAATGAACCAGGTTGAAACAGATGAGCTCACACAACCTATGGACAAGGGCGGCAAATGGCCGTCCTGTGTGAACACAGTCCAACACAACAATCCCCCCGCCTCAGGAGGATAAATAAACGAGGCAAGCACAACGTCCCCCATGAACTCAGAACGTTGTGACAGCAAGTCCTTCGTCTACTGCGCGGTACGAGTTGGCCTCAGTGGCTTTGTGAGACTTCACAGGGCTTCAATGCTTTCCACCGCAATCTACACAGGACATTCGGAAGCCATTGTGAAATGTTCCTGTACGTCCGCTACAATAATAAACCTGAAGACTCAGATCTTCTACAGTGCCGCGGCAAGTCCTTCACAACCATACCACACCAGTGAACAGAATTCTATAGACGTGGTTTGTATTTGGCACAGTAAAATGCATGACTAAAACAAAACATGTTGAAAAACATAGAACACCAAGTTCAAAGTACTGTATCATCATGCAGTAACTGAATCATCATCAGAGGATAGTTGAAACACACTGCAGAACAATGCTGATGAACAGTTAGCTACAGTTGGATTTTTAATTATCAACACCCTTAACCTCAACCACATTAAAAGAACTGGGATGGATCTGACAACATGTTTGTAACTACGGAGGTACATGTTATCCAGGCTATGGCAACAGAGTTTATCGTATCCATACTCTATATTCAATAGAAAAGAATCTAAACTTACCGGAATGTTTCAGCGGGTTCACAGGCTCAGTTACTGTGCAACAACAAAGTACTTGTCAATGTGGTGCAACTGTGTGTGTGTCTGTTCATGCAGATGTGCGGTGCCTATGTTTCTAAGTGTGGACGAGTGCTCACCCTGCTAAACGCCAGTGGGAACATGGATGTGTGATCACACCAGTGAACTAAGCTGCCCTCTCATGACTTGCTTCTCTCATGTGACCAATCTCCCATTTCCTCAGAGGATCAGGCCAATCACAGGCCTCGGCAACCTCCCTGCTGAGAAGGTACATAGAATCTCATTCGTCGCTTGCTCTTTTTACTTACTCTCTCCATATAAGACTGATCTCTGGCATGCTTGTCCTTTGGGAAAAGCTGTCCTTTGACCAGACCAAGGCAAATAAAACACTAGATGTTTAAATGAAATTCTGAAAATCATAATGATACCAAAAGCCAAATCTATATCCAATAGCCAAAACTATATAATATTTTAGGAGACAATTAGTAGCCTTGCTAACTTATTTCCTATGCCTTCATTTATCCAGGTAACTGTTAATTATTACTGTGGTTTATGGTATTTTACCAAGAAGACCTTTAAGCCACAGATAAAAGATCAACCTTGAGGGCTAGATGTGAAAGACTGCAACGTGCCAAGCAGACTACCTATGAAGAAACTATGAAGACATCACCTTTATGTTAAGTCACTTTGACCTGCCCTTTGTCCACTTTTTTGGACACCTTTTAAGTTACTGGAAATCCTCATCCATCTAACGTCCAAGATTGCGGATGACGTGGCATACACGACGTTGGGATCAAAATGCTACATACAGGATTATATCATCAAATGTAGTACAACATCATTGGCCTAATGATACTATATTCCCACTAATGATAGGAAGTGCCAAACATCAAGATGAAGGAGTCAGCGGTGAAAGAATCAGAACAGCAGTTCAAAGTTGCAGAATAGTGGAAAATGCGCAAAACACAATAAACTAGAAAAACATTCCAGTATTACTCAAACAAGACAAACATGACTATATACAAGGTTATCTAGTTTAGAAGGTAAACAACCATTCACTCAATATACTGTAGTGTGAATTACATCAGTAAATTGGGTGTGTTTGCGTGGTGAGTCAAGAGCTTTTGATCTTCATCTTTTCCAGTATCATGCCAACATTAAATTGAATGACACGACAACCCATGAGGGGACATAAGCCAAAGTAAAACACCATTGCTTTCCCGTGACTATGGTGTTATTGTGATACGAGTTCACTAAATACTTCAATCATTAAATCATTAAATGTTAAAAGCCGTCCCCAACCCGAGACCTTATCTACAGATTATTGTTCTTATCAAACAAGTTCACCAACATCAAGATGCATTATACAGCTTTGACATGAACGACCCTAACTGGCAGCACGTAGCCTACTAAATAAATGTAGGCTTTTTACTTAAAAAAACTAAAAACTAAAATACAGACCTAATTTAGTCCTAAAAACTATTTCAGTTCCAGGAACATATTACTATGCGTCGCCTGTCTAATTTTATGATTGTACGCTATTAATCCTACTCTGAGAGCCGCTTGCCAAGGAAATACAAGGTTCAGTCACGTAGCATAGCGGCCAGAGGCAGGGGGGCCAACTAACGATAAAAGCCGGGCAAACAACAGTCTGACCCGGTTTGGATATTGTCACCCCAACCCTGTGCCTCATCAAACAAAAGAGCCCTGTTCCTCATACCCACTCAGACATTCCTTTCTTTCATATCACACAATAACAATGGGATGTCGTGATGACCTTGTTTGGTTCCCTGATATATTATTGGTAACAGTCAGACCAAGTGTACCCAAATGATGCAACATCGAAGTTAGGCTAGGTTTACAGTAGTATCCATGTCTAGACTTTCGTGTGATGGATGCAACCAAAACTGATTTTTAAACCCAACTATTTTCGTTTTTCCTTTCCTATTAGCTACAATCCTGCTTCTGACGGTCATAAGATACTTTGTAAGTGGGATGAGGGGTCATGTGCTGAACTACACGAGTTACAGTTATGGAAGAGTATTTCAAAGCTAGCTAGCTAGCTTGGCTATCCTGTACAGTCAGTCTCGTAAAGCTGGTTTCAGAGGTCAAAGACAGAGTGAGCGATGGAGGAAGGCTCCAGATATGCAGAACCATGCTTACCTCACAACATTTAGCAAAGATAGTTCTTGATTTTTCGTTGATAACGATATCTCGCTATTTAACAATCATTAACAGTAAGCTAAAGAAAACTTGAAGATTCAAATATCTATCGACTGCAAGCCGACAAGGGTCTCATGTGAGCTGGCGTTTTCCCCTTAGTCTGACGTTTTGGTAGACGTAAAACGACGCGACCAATCAGAGACGCTCTTCTCCCCTTCGACGCTTCTCGGCTCCTCCCCCAAATTCCGATTTTCATTGAGAATGTATTACAACTCGACGCCTCAACGCGCCGCGCCGCTGTTGGTGTGAATACCCCATTTTGTATCATCATTTCCGCCGCCACATGGGCATCCACAAATTGTGGAAGTTAACGTCAGAACATGATGAACATGAACATATTTTAATATAACTGATTCTAGTGATAAACAACTCACAATGTATTCGATATTTAGTATAGACCTACTCCCCTATACTTTGTATTGTGTGTAATTATGTCAAAACATTAATAATAATTTATCTGCATCACAGCGCATCCTAATACATGTCAAGTTCAGAGAATGTAACAATAACAAACAATGCAGTCATTTGTTTTGAGGTAATACATGGAATTTTAGAATTAGAAACATTCTGAATGCACACACTACACAGAAGATGTTGTTTTCCACCAAAACATTTAATTTTAGTATCATGTTTCAATTTGTGAATGTTCCCTATTCATACAGGACCATACAGCCACAGGATGGAGAGGGAAAACAAATGGACAGCAGGTAAATGGGAACTACTGTGTTTCTGTCTCCACAAATATAACAACAAAAACATGTGCATCAGATATAAATAAACATCACATTGCATAGCAAGACACACGCACAGTCACAAACACACACTAACTTTCACAGAAATGGTATTGAGGATTCTGCCAGCCAATAAGAATGAACCACAGAGACAGAGACACTGCACCGTATCCAAAACTAAACTATCACCATTGAATGTGTTGAAACAAGCTGAAACAATCGTACTTTAATCTTTACTTCAATCATACTATATTCTTTACATCTGACTGAACTGTGGGTGTCACTTTATCTCAACATATAATATACAGATTATAACAATAGTGTTGATGAAAGTGGATTTATCAATACTAGAGAGAAAAGATCAAATGGAGGAATGTGAAGGTAGATTATCATATAACATATTATGGTGCGTATGGACACTGTGATCCAGTGCAAGGTGTGTCTGCCTCTGTTATTCCTTAGTTTAAGGGTTTAATGATGAAGAGAAGAAGCGGGGGGGGGGGGGGGGGGTCTAGCCAGCAAAACGGTAGTTGGCATGGATCTCTGGCTTGATTTCACACACCATCTTCAGCAGGTTGCCCAGTACAGCCTCCCTGTTTTGCTGGTAGCTACTCTGGATGCAAGCCATCTTATCCACGGTCTCTTTGTCCACCTCCACGGCTGAGTTACCATGGGAACCAAGAGCCTATCAGAGTGCAAGATGATGCAGAGGGAGGTTAGTCTGTCACCTTGTAAGATATTAATTAATTGATTATAATTTATCACAGCCCCTTCAAATGCTCAATATGAATGTGTATGCAATATAAGCATTCTTATACCCTGTCCTAAGCTCCTTTTACAAATATAATGACTCAGTGCTATGACTCACCGCTGCCTCCTTGGTCTTGAACTCCTTCTCCCTCTGCAGGCGATACTGCTCAATCTCAGCCTGAGCCTCTTCCTTCGCCTGCTTCAGACGGCGATTCTTGCCTGATTTAAAAAAACATACATGGACACAATGCAGTCAGGGAACATGAAAAACATGAGTGCGCTAAATAGTTTATGGTCGTTAGGACATGTAAACAAACAATTAAATTAATTTGTTTCCCGACTAAGTTGTTCAAGTGAACTTGAACAGACCTTTTTTATGGCTGTGCACAACATGTCACAATGGGCATGATTTTTGTTCACAAATGTCAACACCTGACATCTAACCAAAAAACACTTATTTAATAGGAAATAAAAAGGGAAGTGAGGAAGATACATACTAGTTATACTAGACTAGTCTGCAACGTTGAAAAACATGGGGGTAGGAAAGAAATAAGGAACTTGTTTTTTCTTAAGTGACTCAATGTCACGTTACTGTAGAAAAAAATGCATTATGGAAGAGTGAAAAACCGACTGGTATGTTTACCTTAAATTAATTCATATCTACAAGAGTGAGGCACTGCAGTCTATTATTTGTTTCAAACACGACACAGATAATTGCGAGATAGAATCTAGACTGGATTCTGAGAGATGAGGGGCAATAGAGGCCAAACTAACACGACAACGCCAGATTCCAGATATTATAAGACTACAAGCATCGTCTAATTTTGCGTTGACTTTGTTAGCAAAATGTGGAAATGTTAATATTAAATTACACACGGCAACAGAGCAAGTCACTGTAGCTCTACGCTACTTGGGGTAGTTATCATAGGTAAGATCGATCAAGTGGATAATATAGCTCTACATGAAAACACCCACAGCTACCGAACATTTCCTTCCTCGGTGCCAAATTTTGGGACAGATTTAATACAACTTTAAATACAATGATCATCAAGTATTACTAAATTACTATTTAGTATGGCAGAAAATTAGCTAGCGCCAATTAGAGTGACGTTCCAAGATACAGTCAGTGAGGCCCAGCGGCCTCTCTCTACTCCTCTACAAGCTAGCTGAAGCTAGTTGCTAGTACTAGACTACTACTGCAGACTGTAGCCAGCCAGCTAACTGCTGTTTGTCGTTAGCCATTCATTCACTGACAGCTAGTTTCAACTTACGTTTGCGAGCTTCGGCTACCTTTTCCGCAGCACGTTTTTCTGCTTGCAAGAGCTGTTGAATTCCCTGGGACTGACTCGCCATTATTGGGTTCGTTAAAATATGTCAGTAAAGAGGGAAAAGGAGTTGGTTTTAACAGATGATGTTGTGTTTGCAGCGAAGGTCGAGGAATTTACTGCAGTCAGCTGACAGCGCGTCACGTCGATGTCAGGCTCACACCATGTGATTGGGAAAATTGGTTGGGTACACTTGTTTTGCAAACCTATGTGTCCCAGCTGCGTATTCTATTATCAGATAGCAATTATGTTATGTGTGCTTGCTTCCCAAATTCTCCAAATAGCGGTGGTGAGTATGGCTAAAAGTCCAATTATTTCAATCACCCCACCAGAAGACAATTGTAAGACAGCGAATCCTACCGACTGAAAGAGCATTTCAGCTTTGAAATGAGTCAGGTCTCTCAAGTCTCAAGCATTTGCCTTGAGACTCACGCGAACCATTTCGCACGCTCTCGCGCAACACCTTGTATTTCTCATGCTGACAAATAAGGGATAACTTGTCCCGCTAGATAGCCTACAATTAATGGACAAGGCGCTGGCATACGGACTCCTAACCGGTCATTTTTGACCTGTGGTGCCGTAGCCTCCAAACGACATCCCAACAAAACCACCCAAAACAGAATAAAAATGATCAAAATGTATTTTGCGCTTTGAGATGCCCTGTGGACAAAGTTATGGAACGCTATGCCAATCTGATTAAATGTACAACTTTATTTTTTTAGAAAACACAACAGGAGTGTTAAATCAAATAGCCTACATACAAGTATGAAATAAGTAGCCTAACTCTGAAGATACGTAGGCCTACATTTAATGTAGGCGCTGTTGACGATGTAGATTTTTCTCTTGAATTAATAAATTAGGTCACCTCTGCTCTAGAACAAAGTGTCCAACTGACCGTATGTCGTAGCCTATACTAGCCTAATACCCAACTGAGATTTAAAACAGATGACACCATAAGAACCTTTTCAACCTCAACCTAAACATAGGCTATCCACAAATGGAATCCTTTTGATACCAGCTCCCCCCCTAAATTTTTTTAAATCGTATCCTCTCTCTCTCTCTCTCTCTCTCTCTCTCTCTCTCTCTCTCTCTCTCTCTCTCTCTCTCTCTCTCTCTACTCTCTCTCTCTCTCTCTCTCTCTCTCACACACACACACATACACATACACACACACACACACACACACACACACATACACATACACACACACACACACACACACACACACACACAGAGACACACAGAGACACACACATACACGGCAAGAGAGCCAGAGCCTGAGCGGAAACCCCTCCCGAATCCCCAACTCCGGCAACCGAGCAAAGCTAAAGAAAAGAGGACTACCAAGGATTCAGGAAACACGGAGAAATACTCGAAGAGACAATAAACAATCATAAGAAAGTGAGTGCAACATGTCACTGATTGTAGAAAGCTTCAATTTGAAAGCGACCAATAGCTCGAATTTGTATTTGTTAGGGAACAAAACACTTTCCTGCAACTGCTTAAGATTTTTTTTCTGGAAAAAAAACGTTGAGCCACCCGACATTAGCAGGAATAGCTACTTATTCTATCTGATTAGCCAGCTATATCGTTTATTAGCGCTAACATTTTCGTTGGGCGCTTTAAACGCATGTAATATTTGATAAGAAGAATTCAATTGTTGACATATTCATGTTTTCCATTTACTGACATAGCGATGTCAATGTGGCTAGCCTTGCTAGCTTAGCTTAGCCGCACACAGAGGCATTGGATAATATTTCATATTAGCTAGAAATGTACTAGCCAATATTTGACATTTGAGAAATGCCGCTGTCCCGCGTCGGTAATAGTTTGTCAGAAGTTCTGCTTGCATACGCTGCACACACAGACTATAGGCCTGGTTGTGTCCAGTTACAACTTTATTTACTCTTAGAATTCCACTTTATTCACGTTCAGTGACACTTTTCTTTTTATTTGGAATGGTTAGGCCTAACTAGCTATTTATTGACAAGTGTAGCTACTAACTGTACAATGTCATGAACATTTGTGACAAAAGTTTGTAGACAGCCGTAAACGTCTGTGATAACAACCTCGTCTTCTCTCAATTGCTGTAAGCACGAAGTGCCAGAAAATCCTAAGCGAATTGCCGTTAAAATGATGGAACAGAACAGCAGACCAATCACAGTCCTACACTAGAAACTATAGAGCTAAGTGAGAGGCATGCAAGTCAAATTCACACCCTTCGTGTAGCCTAGGGGGACAACGAACAAGATAGTTTGCGATGTCACTACTCTTGTAATTACACTGTTCTCTCTCTCTGTGTATCTCTTTGTCTCTCTCTGTGTCTCTGTGTCTCTGTCTCTCTTTGTCTCTCTCTGTGTCTGTCTCTCTGTCTCTCTCTCTCTTATTATTTTGCCTTTAAACCTGACAACTTGCCGTTTACCTAAAGTAACAATTGTGAAGTGCCTAACATACATACATGATTTGACTGTCAGCCTAGTAGTTCATGACCTTTCATGCCACAGTCGTGACCAGTTGGACATTGCTTAGCAAGTATAAAGTCCCCCCCACGGTTTTGTGATGAAGCACACAGCAAATCCTTGTTGAACCGAGTCTCCCACGGCCACTCCTCTGCCACCCTCATTCTTCTGCTACTGCTGCTTCTGTTGGTGGCAGTGGTGGGAGAGGATTGTAGCCCGCTGACACAAGCACAGGACATATCAGGGAGGTAGAGAAAAGAAAGAAAGAGAAACTAGTCCATGTATAGTCACACTTGCAACCACAGAACACGGTTTTTGACTTGCATGGAAAGGTGTGTGGGGAGGGGGCTGGGGGATAATCGGACCATCACTTGACTGTATTATGGCCCTTTGCCTACTCTCTGAAAGCCTGTGAAGAATGACTCTACTGTAACATAATAGCCTATACTGGGCTGCATCAGTTCTCCGATCATTCAAAAAAAGAAGTAATATTTATGCTAGGCCATGCTTTCACGCTGTAATTGGAAATAGGCCATTGCCAGTTACTTTAACTGTGGTTTATGTGTGGTTTGAGAGGCCAATGGGGTGAGATTGACATTCTCTGAATTGTCACAGCACCTCCCTAATCTTGCTGAGGCATCTTTAATCATTTAGCATGCTTCTTAGGCCTTGAAGGTTGACTTGCTAGGAAAAAAAACTGTGGTGGAATTGTGTTGGTATGGCATTCTTGATGGAATATATTTAGACCTTTTTCGACCGCTTCTATTGGGGGTGGGGTTAAATACTTTTTACAGCTTCCTTGTCCTGAAGCACAGTTTCTCTGCAACATGTGTCACTTAGTTTTGCTCATTCATATAGGCCTATTAGGCCAAGTAGCCCAGGTTCTGGCCTGTGCAGAGCCCTTTGAACCTAGAGCACAAACCATGGGTGGGATCTCTCAGGTCCAGTCTTAATCTGTCAGTGGTGAATTGGTTTCAATACACGGCCGATATAAACAAGATGTTCTCTGTTGTTTCGGTCTCTCATAGATAGGAAGGAGGGCTAGACGCTATGCTGAACGCATGTGGTTTCATGCTCATTTAGAACTCGGGTGCCACAAGGGGTGTTAGTTGTTAGAACTAGTGTGGATGTGACTGCCTTGAACCGCTATAGTCCCTGGCTCCTCTGTGCTCTCATTGCATCCCGGTAGCTTCAGTAGTTGGAGCTGAATGATCACTGGGAATTCTCTGTCAGCTGATCAGTTTGCGACAAAGGGATTCATATCCTCTAGGTAGGTTCTAGAGTTCTCAGAATGTTCTAGCGTGTTCTGCTCTTTGTAGAAGGCCTTTATTGGCCTGAATGACTAAAACCTGAGATGGCAGCCAGGTGACAAGCGACATGTCCCCGGTCAAGTTTTGTGGAATGTTCTTTATCACCGGCACATTGTTATGCTAGTTAGTACTGTTTTGAACGAGGCGCTCACTTGACACAGTGCATGCCTGCTACTGCTTGCTGTCCTGTCCTTGGTGCTCTCTGAGCATGACAGAGAGCTATGTTGTCCTGTGTTGACGGCCGTCTTGGTTCTTGTGGGTGGTAAGACAGCCTGGTGGAACTCCTCCGTCAGGGCTCTTATCATGCTGCCTAACAATGTGGAACGACTGTTTTTCTTTTTTCTTTTTCCCCTTCTTGTGAGCTGATAACCAAACCACACACCTCTGTTGCTGCCCTTTGGTTCAGCTCAGCTGTATCGTGTGAGGGTCATTTTCAGAAGCAAACTCTCCCAAACATCCTCACAGTCACTGTGTTTTTAAGACACAATGAGCCTCAGCTCATTGAGCCCCAGGTCGGCCCTGGGAGTCGCTCCAGTCTTCAGGTGTCAGTATCCCCTCCGCTTGATGTCGCTTCCTGTTCTCCTCCAATGGCATTTTCAAAAGTTGGCCTCACCTTCCTTGCACCTTGGTATTTTAGGAATGAGGATGTTTCTCCCCCCCCCCCCCCTCTCTCTCTCTCTCTCTCTCTCTCTCTCTCTCTCTCTCTCTCTCTCTCTCTCTCGTCCTGTACTTTGTGTCAGACAGTCGAACAGAAGGCACCAGACCTGGACATAATGAGCTTTCCCCCCCCTCTTCCCTGCGATTTAGGCGGATTACATTTCTAATGGAGAGGTAGTGCGATTAAACAATCCTTTGTAGTCTGAGTGCTTACAATCTGGTCTTTAAAAAAACAAAAAAACAATTCAACCAAGCTTTATTCGTCTGATATATGAGGCCAGACGCCCTCCTGGACATGATAATACACAGGTAAGACCTTCTGGTCTCATCTCTGAGGCTGCTTCACCTGCCATTGGCATGGCGTCGCGGCCACGTTTTTATTCTAATTACAATTTAGAATAGGCTACTTCATGCTCTTAATTTGACATGCGTATGAATACGCTGCCGTTGCTTCTCTAGATGTTCTCATCACTATTTTTATACTGTATAAAACACATTTAGACACTGAGAACCAGTGCAGACAGCGCTCTACCACACATTATCTTCTCTCTCTCTCTCTCTCTCTCTCTCTCTCTCTCTCTCCTATCTCTCTCTCTCCTATCTCTCTCCTATCTATCTATCTCTTTCTTGTTCGTTGGCCCTTTGTCTCTTTCTCCTCGTCCTTCTTTGTGTCGTAATGCATCTCTGATGCCCCTTACTTCCTATGCGTCACGCCAACGCACTCCTCTCACTCTCCTCCTTCTCCCCTGCCGTGGCCGTAGGAACCATGCAAACGTGAGCTCCCGCCACCACCAGTCCCCCCCCCCCCTCCGTCACGGCGGCTAGTTTGCGCGAGACTGCCCCCCCCCTGCGTGCCTTTGAGAAGACGATGGGGTTCGGCCGGGACCTGTGCGACTCCCACGAGGGCCTGCTGAAGCTGCAGGACTGGGAGCTGAAGCTTCTGGAGAGCGTGAAGCGCTTCATGACCCTGCGGGTGAAGAGCGACAAGGAGTACGCCTCGCTGCTGCTCAACATCAGCCAGCAGGTGGAGAAACACGACAACTCCTCCCAGGTGGACTACATCAGCAACGTCTCCAAGGTGGGGCCCAGCGAGGGGGCGAACACACCACCCCCCCCCCCCCCCCCGCGCTGCTGCACCGCTCACAACCAGGCACACACAATTGTCTCACCATGTCATGCCATGTCACCATGGCGACGGTATGGGACGCGAGAATGACTCTCTCTTTTCCTCCTTCCCCATTTCTCCTCATATTCTCTCCTCCTTGTTGCTCCACTATGCCCCCCCCCCCCCCCCCCCTCCAGTCATGGGCCCACATGGTCCAGCAGACTGAGCTGCTCAGCAAGATCATGAAGTCCCACGCCGAGGAGCTGAACTCCGGCCCGCTGCACCGCCTCACCATGATGATCAAGGACAAGCAGCAAGTGAAGAAGAGCTACCAGGGCATCCACCACCAGATCGAGTCGGACTTGAACAAGGTGAACGAGCACATCCTCTCAGACACACACAAACTGAACTCGCCGTCTAACTCACATACTAGTGTGGTAACTAGAGGGGGTGAGGGTGAAGGTGGTGGTGGGAGTGGTGGTGAGTGTGGGGGGGGGGGGTGGTGGTATTTAGTGTTGTATCAATTATGTGAAAGCGTAATAGTCAAATACACTCTCTCGTTCTCTGTATAAACTGTTTTCTCACCCACCACTTCCTTAACCATTTTGTTTCCTGCTAGCTACATTCCTTTCTAAGTCATGCACTTGTTTACTCTTTCGGACTTACTTTTCACACTGCTGGTGTGACGTTTCCTAAGATGAGTCATTTGGAGACTTCACACTTGCCTGTGTGGTAAGACTGAAGAGAGCAAACTAAGTTCATTTAACGTTGACATGAGGGGAGGCTCCACTTGGGTCTGTGTGTTGGTTCCTGTTCTCTCTGGGCGGCTCCTGGGTTCGTGTCGCGTCTGACCCCCGTGGTGACGTGGCGCTTCTCGCTGTCGTCTCCTCCCAGGTGACGAAGAGCGACCTGGAGAAGCTGAAAGGCACGTACAGACAGCTGACCAAGGACGCCCACAGCGCCAAAGAGAAGTACAAGGAAGCCATGGTCAAAGGTGAGCAGGACCTCCCTGGGGATCTCCCTTTGGAAAGAGAGATGATGGTGGCTCTGTGCCTGCCTCGCTACCTGCCAGTAAATACAGGCGGAACCACCGGAAACAATGACGGTCACGAATGCACTTTGTCGTGTGTGTGTGTGTGTCCCCGTTCCAGGCAAGGAGCCAGAGAAGGCCCGGGAGCGCTACGACAAGGCCACCATGAAGCTCCACAACCTGCACAACCAGTACGTGCTGGCGGTGCGGAGCGCCCAGCTGCACCAGGCGCACTACCATGACACGGCGCTGCCTCTGCTGCTGGACTCCCTGCAGAAGATGCAGGAAGAGATGATCAGCGCTCTGTGAGTGTGTCACGACTGAGGAATGTGCGACGTGGGGGTGGGTGTCGCACGTTTGTTTGTTTGTTTGTGTGTGCATGTGCACGTGACCCGTGCGCGCGCGTGTATGCATCTGCCTTGCATCGCGTGAGGATGCAAGCATGTCGATTATCAAGGGCCCCGATTTGTGTCACTCTCGGCATGTGTCATACAATGTCAACACGCTGCAGCCTACGCAAATCTGAAATCCCCCCCCCCCCCCCCCCCCCCCCGCACAATCTAATGTTCCGGTTGCCTTGTGATTAAATCCAGCGCAAGGTCTAATCCCATAACTTCATAGCTGTTGTGGGATTATTGGTATGCGGCACCCTTTTTTTCTTCTTTCCTGGATGCTGTGCCGCTTAAGCTGAGTTTTTAATCACGGCCGTGTGAGATGAGGCAGATGTCAGTAGGAGAGGGTTCGGCTTGCGACGCGCCCACGGGGCAGAGCCGTTCAACTCGGGGGAAATCATTCGTAACCCCCGGGAGTCGAGCAAGGACCTCGTGTTCCGTCACGGCTGGTTTCAATCCACATCGTTGCTGCGCTCCCTGCTTGGGAGGTTTCATCGATGAGCCTTTTTCTTTTTTTTTTATGTTTCGTTTGGATGTTTGGTCTTCCTCATCTCAGGAAGGGGATCCTGGAGGAGTACTGTGAGATCACCAGCCTGTTGACAGACGAGATCGTGAAGGTTCACAAGGAGATCCACACCTCCATCGACCAGATCGACCCCGTGTCCGAATACGAGCACTTCATCGAGATCTACAAGTGAGTCGGAATCACAAACTGTCCATAAGATGTTATTGTTTTGAGATGCGGGGTCAGTCTCGGGAGGGTTGGGTTGCTTCAGTAATATCCCACACGAAAGGTAAACTGGATCTCTAATCTCCCAGGTCTCCAGAAACCACCAAAGAGCCGAACGTAGAGTTTGATGTTTCCCTGCTGGAGGAAACGGAGAATCTTCAACCCAACGAGATCTTGTGGAACAATCTGACTGCGGAGAGTTTACAAGCCATGTGAGTCCAGAATGACCATAGCCGAGCTTGACGGATTGTAGTAGTAGTTTAGTATTTGTGGTTGGGGACAAAACAGTTTATCATCTCATGATGGCAATGCTTAGTAGCCAATAAGAATGTCTGTTTGACCCCTGACCTCTGCCCTCAGGCTGAAGTGCACCTCAGAGGAGCTGGTTCTGACCCAGCACAGCCTGCGCATCAAGGAGGAACTCATGCAGGACTTGGAGAACAAGATCCAGGAGTCATCCCAGACCTGTGAACGGAAATCTGAGTATGTCGTCAGCACAGAGACGCACTCCGAGAACCGCTAGACTTGTTGTCGGTGTTCTAGATTTCAAAATGATATCCTTAAGGTCTAGATGATGTTCTAGTGGCTCTGGAATTTCAAACTGGATTCTACAATTCGGAACAATTGTTCTAGGTTTCTAAACATACTTCTAAAGTTGTGGACAGTCAGGGGGAAATGGAGGGTTCTAAATAGGTTCCTAGAGTTCCAGAGTACTACATAGGATTCTAAAGTGCTGGAGATGGTATATATTTCTGTACAGTTCTGGGGGTTTCTGGGAAGGGTGGTGTTGTGGTCAGCAGCTGACCGTGAGCATGGATGTGGATGATGTGTGCAGGCGCTGGGGCAGACTGGGCACAAAGGGCCCACTGGCTGTCTGCCTGGAGCCCAGACATCGCACATAGCTCAAGGTCTGCTGGGCAATCCTGCGCACAGGCCGGGATACCATCATCATCATCATCATCATCATCATTGTGAGGACAGGCAAAGATGTTGTAACACACACACAGAGAGATATTAGTTGTGGGGTTTCTTGTTCGACAAATGTGATTGGACACGTCAGGGAGGATGAAAGCCTGACATGGAGTCATGGTCTCTGGAGAGCAGTTTAAGGCAGGATGAATCCTGGGCATGTCTGTTGGACAGCTGAACTGGGTTGTTGGTCTGACAGTTATGCCTGTAATCTAAATGTGTGAGTATGGTGACAGTATAGCACCGTGACCCTCCACGGATCTCCCCGGGGGAAGCAAACAAGTCCATCATTTCCCCCACACACTCCCGTGCTTCTGCGAGGATCAAGTCGTATTACTGTCCAATAGAATATTCAAATACTTTGGAGTGTGACCCGTCATTGTGTGCCTGTCTCTCTCAACTGACCTTTCTCTCTCTCTCTCTCTCTCTCTCTCTCTCTCTCTCTCTCTCTCTCTCTCTCTCTCTCTTCTCTCTCTCTCTCTCTCTCTCTCTCTCTCTCTCTCTCTCTGTCTTTCTATGGACCTCTCTCTCTCCCCCCTCCCCCCCCCCCCCCCAGTGCGGTGCTGCTCCTCAGTCAGAAGCAGTCTCTGGAGGAGCTGAGGCAGACGGTGCAGCTGCTGCGCTGCTCCGAGGCCAAGCTGAGCGCCCAGAGGGACCTGCTCCACCAGAAGATGCAGGAGAACGAGGGCAAGGACCCGCCCCCCGTGGTCAACTACGAGGACGACGCGCGCTCCGTCAACTCCATGGTCAGTGTGAGTGAGGCCCATCCATGTTTCCGACTTGGTTATTGGGGATTTAAGCTTCTGCGGAGATGCGGGGTACTGTGCAAAAGCCTTAGGCGCCCTAGATGTTTTTCTACGAATATTCTCTTGAATATTCTTTGGGGGTCTTCTTTATTGGTGCTGCAATATAAAAGTGAAATATTTAGAAGATGTTTTTTTTCTCATTATGTCTTAAAGCGTTTTTTTGATTTACTTTTATTCATTTGTATTTGTGCCTAAGACTTTTGCAGAATACTGTATGGAAGCTTCTCAGAGCAGGTTCGTAACCTGGAAAAACAATTCTATTTGTCATGATTATCAGCTTCATCTCTGCTGTCCTCTGAGAATGCAGAGCAGGATGTGGTATAGGAGGCCCGTCTCATTCTCTCAGCCCCATCCTGACTGCATAGCTAGTGTTCACCCAGGCGGCCTCCCGGCCTGCTGCTATGTTAAGCACTCTGATAGTGTTCATCCCAGTGACTCATGTCTTTCCAAGCACCCTCCTCCTGTGTGGGAGCAGGACGAGAGCTTTCAGTCAGTGCTGCCACATTACTGCATGTAGACTCACCCAATCCAACAGGAACTCAGGTACAGGTTCTAGTATGTGCAATTTACTGGCAATGGACGGTAAAGTTCTTTAAGTGCCCTGAAGGGAGTATTAAGAGGAAATCTGGAGTGAAATGTGACACCATTTTCTGGCGTTGGCTTTTACATCCGGTGTCCAGGGAGTTTCTGGTGGCGTTCAGTATCTCATTGCTTTTGTCCAAAGCCTCGGCTAAATGAATACGATGTAAATGTAGTCTCTGTGAAGAGGGTTATCTAGTTGTTCTGAACTTGACTGCAGAGACCAGCAGGGGGCAGTGTTGAAACACACACTGACTTGCACAGAGGAGTGTTCCTCTGTTAATCATTAGGGGGAAAAGGTTTGGGCAGGAACTGCTGTTTTCTGGCAGGGACTGCATCTCAGTTTGAACATGTTTCTCTGGGCTGGTGTGTTTGAGACGAGGTCACCGACTCCCTCGCTCCTTCTCTGTTTCTCAGGACAAGAGTCGAGTTTCAAAGCTGGACACCCTGCGTCACTCCATCGCTTCTGTCATCCGCTCTCCCAAGTCAATGCTGGGCTCGTCCTCGGTAAGATTAACACCCGGGAAACTAGTCTGCTGGTGAGAGAAGCAGGGGGGGGGCGATGCAGCGTATAATCTGACTGACATTAGACAAACACACCATCTTTTTTGGGGGGGGGGACCGTGACCAAGTCCTCCACCCCCATTCTGTCCTGCTGCCCTCCCCCCCCAGCGTTAACGCACCCCCATCCTCCCCGTCTTCCTCTGCAGTTCTTCGACGTGATCCCCACCAGTGAGAAGCCCCTGGGGGAGCAGGAGTGGTACCACGGGGCCATCCCCAGGACGGAGGCCCAGGAGCTGCTCAAGCAGCAGGGCGACTTCCTGGTCCGCGAGAGCCACGGCAAGCCGGGCGAGTACGTCCTGTCCGTCTTCTCCGACGCGCAGCGACGCCACTTCATCATCCAGTTCGCCGACGTGAGTTCCCACGGCGGACCTGGACCCTGTCGGGCGTGGCCGTCCGAGGCCCCCGCCCCCCACGCCGTCCCCCCCGGAGCGAGGCACGTTTTCACGGTCTGACGCTCTCTTCTCTGTCCCCCAGAATCAGTATCGTTTCGAAGGCACTGGTTTCCCCACCATCCCTCAGCTGATAGAACATCACTACACCACCAAGCAGGTCATCACCAAGAAGTCCGGGGTGGTCCTCCTCAACCCCGTCGTCAAGGTAACCCCTCTCCTCCTATCCCATCGTAGGCCTCGGGAATATCCGTCTCATCAGACTGCACGTGGTTCATCCAGTCATCTCTGTGGTTGACGGTGAAGCTGCGTGGACATGCAGTCCTGTGTTACAGTCTGGATGGAAAGTGGAGCCGAAGCCGGGATGATTATTCAGTAGGGTTAGGGAACGCCGCAAGCTGCCCAGACGCACGGAAACATAATGGGGTTTTAATTACCACAGCTATTACCAGTAAAACCTTAGCGATGACTGTCATTACAGCACTGCTGAGGCCTCCAGACACTAAGTACTTTTAAATGGACTTTGTACACACACACATTATTGTTAGATAGGGACTCGCTGTGAGGGGAATGCTGTTCGGATCTTATGCTGAGTTGGTCCAATATGGAACTTGGACTTTCAGCTGGAGATGGTCCAGAGAGCAGAGGAGAACCCTGGTCTTTCTGGCCACTTCTGTTTTTCTGCTGAGCATCTTCTCATTTCGAAATGTTCTGCAATCTTTTTTTTCCCTCTCTCTCTCTCTCTCTTTCTCTCTTTCTCTCTCTCTCTCTCTCTCTCTCTCTCTCTCTCTCTCTCTCTCTCTCTCTCTCTCTCTCTCTCTCTCTCTCCAGGACAAGAAATGGATCCTGAACCATGAGGATGTGATCCTTGGAGAGCTACTTGGCAAGGTGAATTCCCCCTGTCCAGTTCTGGGGTCTACACATTTAACAGATAATTGTCACTATATTCCTTTTAAGAATATATAATATTAGCCACATCCTTTTATGTATCTATTTATTTGTTTGATAAAGTTTCACCCAAAAAACACTCTTAATTTAGATTGACCTCGTGTGTGTTAGTCATCCTGTCAACGGCAGCAGTGTGCCACCACCAGTCTGGGCTTGTCTTTGTGTTTCACACCGCCTGCAGTTCCATTCCCTGTCTCACTCTCCTCTCCGCTTCTCCCCGGCGCAGGGGAACTTCGGCGAGGTGTTCAAAGGAACGTTGCGAGACAAGACGCCCGTGGCCGTGAAGACCTGCAAGGAAGACCTCCCCCAGGAGCTGAAGATCAAGTTCCTGTCTGAGGCCAGGTGGCTCTGCCTTCCCTCCCCTCCCCTTGTCATTCTCACCAGTCATAGAAAGGCTTTCAATTGTGCGATACTAGGTGACGGGCTTGTTGTCGAGGACCTAACCCGTGTCTCTGTGTTGGGTTGTGTTTGCCAAGGATTTTAAAACAGTACGACCACCCCAACATAGTGAAGTTGATAGGCGTGTGCACGCAGCGGCAGCCCATCTACATCGTCATGGAGCTCGTGCCAGGTACGTCCGGCACATCACCTCCCGAGCGCTAGCCTGGACACTTTTTAAGATTTGAAAAACACCTTTTCCTGAGGGGTCCTCCTCAATTCAATTCAAATCCTGTTGATGTTGTTGATGTTGTTGTTTTGATGTTGTTGTTGTTGTTTGGCTCCAGGAGGGGACTTCCTGTCGTTCCTGAGGAAGAAGAAGGACGACTTGAAGACCAAGCAGCTGGTGAAGTTTGCTGTGGATGCTGCTGCAGGGATGGCCTACCTGGAAGCCAAGAACTGTATCCACAGGTGGGGCTGCGTGCCTTCTCTGCTGTCTGGCGCTGTGCTGCAGCTCTGAAACTCAACAACAATACAGATACATATTCGGTTACAAAGTTCTGTTTCATAAAACCCCTAACCTGCTTAGAATATCGTTTTATATGTTGTTTATTTTCGTGGGTTTTATAGTAGTTTTGTATTCAATCATCTCATCCAAAAATTATATCTCTGGAAAACCCTTATAGCCCAGTTATAGAAATAGTGTTTTGTTTCCCAAATACAATTACTTGGTATTATATTGACAATGTTATATCTGTTTGTATACTACTGGGTCATCCTATTCTCGTAACCAACATCGATCAATCATGTACAGACCTGCTCCTTACTGACAGATCATCTAAAACATTGGGTAATTATTTTCTTCTCCAGTACATGTCCTTGCAGCTTATTGCATCAGGGGTATGCACTATTCCCAGTCAACAGTTTTAGACAGCTTCAACGAGTTTTTCAGGCCGTCTCTCAGCCCACATCTTCCCAGACTCCCTTCTGCCTGCCTCTGGCCCTCCCCCTCTGGCCCTCCCCCCTGACCTGCTCCACCTCCACACCCTGCCCGGGGCCACTTCATGCTGCAAAGTTGACAACGAGAGAAAGAGACAGACGGATGAGAGAGAGGAGGAAAGAGAGCGGGGGAGATGCAAAGGAGAGAAATGTGCAAGAGAGCAACTGCGAGAAAAGAGATGAGGGAGGGAGAAATGGAGACTGTGGAGAAATGGAGAAATGTTAGAAGTCCTTCCTGTCTAATCTAGTTAACAGCCAGTCAGCCATGACACGGGGCCCAGGGCGCCCTGCTCTCGCTCCCCCCCACCTGAGATGATTGTTTTCGGGGCGAAAACGTATTTTTCTGAGGAGATAGGAGCGCTAGCCCGGAGAGACTTGCTGTAATCAAACCTGCATTTCTCTCCGGCGCTCGCGCAGGGACGGCATCACATCACCTGTGCTGCGCTGCCCCTTCGTCACACAGTGGGGCAGTATCTCTTGAGTGACAGGTTAATTTGCCCCCAGAATAAGCAGTCAGCAGAAAGGCCTGGGGGAGGCTTGTTGGGAAATTACCAGAGGAGGTGTAAGACGCCCGATTATAGAGAGGCGATGGGGGGGGGGGGGACCACGGTTTAGCAGGAGGGGCAGATTGCAGCCCTCGATTGCTTCCCTTTCCAATCTAGCATGCTGACAAACAGGTTCACACCGACATGCGCACGTTATTCACACACACGCACAAGTACTCTACACACAGATCCGACACACACTACACAAACACTTGACTTACACATCGCACGTGCACACACAACACGAGAGTCGCCACACATCACACACACGACGCGCTCCACACACACACACATCCCACGACCCGTGTGTGCTGATGCTGCGGTCTCGTTCCTCCCCTGCAGGGACCTGGCTGCCAGGAACTGCCTGGTGGGGGAGAGCAACCTGCTGAAGATCAGTGACTTTGGGATGTCCAGGCAGGAGGATGACGGGATATACTCTTCCTCGGGTCTCAAGCAGATCCCCATCAAATGGACTGCTCCCGAGGCCCTCAACTATGGTACGCTGGGAGTCAGACTGGGGGGGGGGGGCAGGGGGGCTGCAGTGAACACTGTAGGATAGAGGGATGTTTCAGTCACCTTGACTGGGAGTTAGACGCCATGTTTTGATACAGTCAGTATTGATTATCTTGGTTGGTTGGACGGTTAAGATGGATGGGTGGATGGTTTGGATGGATAGATGGATGGATTTATGGATGGTTAGATTGGTTCATAGAACTGATAGATTTGGTTGATATTTCTAGGGAGATACAGTTCAGAAAGCGACATCTGGAGCTACGGGATATTGCTGTGGGAGACCTTTAGCCTGGGGGTGTGTCCTTACCCCGGAATGACCAATCAGCAGGCCCGGGAGCAGGTGGAGAAAGGTGAGACATGTTTATTATCCTGATAGATTCTTCCTTCCCTCTTTCCTTCCTTTCTTCCTTGGAAGGTTGTTCATCTGGCAGGATTGGCGTCAACTGTGTGGAGGGGAACTTTTTCAATCCCAGTAGTGTAATGATGTTGACCCCTGTGTGTGTGTGTGTGTGTGTTGTAGGCTACAGGATGTCCTGTCCACAGAAATGTCCAGAGGAGGTTTACAAGGCCATGCAGAAGTGCTGGGAGTACAAGCCCGAGAACAGGCCCAAGTTCTCTGACCTCCAGAAGGACCTGGCCGCAGTCAAAAAGAAATAAGTCCCCCAACGTCAAGCCCTCCCCAGGCAGAGCACGGGGACCTGCTCCCCTGCTGCTGTCCCCAGGACTCCCCCCCCCCCCACCCCCCACCCAGGTCCCCCCAGACAGATACCCAGAGAGAGATGCCCAACATCAAAGCCTTGATGCTACTAGTCATGATTGTACAGTGCCGTGTGCGTCAAAACTTTTTCTCACACAAAATAAATCACTGTTGTTTTTTTTGCCTATGCAACTGTATTGAGCCATTACCATGGAGAGCGATGTCTCTGCTTTAGCTGCGTTACTATAGCTAAAGTATTCCATTGACCAAAACGCACCCCTCTCCCCATCGCACGGGGTTCTTTTACATTATTATCATGGGCTGGTGGCTGACATCAGAGGGGTTGTCTACAGCCAATTAGAAGCCCAGGAATTAATCTAGCGACAGTGAGCGCCTTTTCTGTCAAAAGCCATTTGATTTCTTTCACTCAGGCATTGTCAGGACAACGACACACACACCCTTCCCTAGGAGCAAGGAAATGCTAATTATGTGTGTCAGTCATGTGACTGTTCCCTGGCCTTTGGGGGCATTTTGGACCCTACAGTATATCTTTTTTTAAATATAATTTTAGATCGAATTTCAATTTTATTCCATACATTAATTCAACGTCTCCATCTCTATATGTGTTACTGGCTTTAAGTTAAGTTAACTCTGTAAGGGCAGGTGCAATTTGTCACCTTTTTATGTACATTTTTTATTTGAAACGTGAAAGACATTCCAATAAGGCCGCCTTAATTATAATTTACCACGAAACAAATAATTCAGTTCTTAAGCCCTTTGTTTTTACGGGAAAGTTACAAATGTTAATTTAGTAATCGATATTATTTTACCTTATGAATCCTTTTATTCTCAAGTGTTCGGTTGTGCTGCCTGTTAACTTACGTTCTCGTCTGTGACTTCAGTAAAGGTCATGATGTATCACACCTGTGACTTCAGTAAAGGTCATGATGTGTCACACCTGTAGTATCAATCATGTATCATTTACATGAACTGTCAATTCCACGTGTTGGTCAACAACATTGTTCTGTTGCATGCCCTTGACTGACTGTTTTCCAGTTTTTAAAACTGACCGTTTTTTTTTCTCTCAACTTCGTTGTGTTTTTTTTGTTTTTTTACTTGACTTTTTTCTACATCCGGTTGATCATAGTCATGAACCTGTTGGTATGTACTGTTGCATTCACTATAAACACAGAACAAGAAGACTTCCTTCAACATAGCGTGAGACTCCTCCGTCTTGTCCTGGACTTGTTTCCATGAAGACATCATAGGTGGTTCAGGTCGAACTTTACCCAGGCAAGATGGCCAGCTGCTGGTGTCAGTACTGTCACACCAGGTCCTCTGCTATGTCCTGTGCCCATCTCTGTGCCCATCTCTGTGCCCATCTCTGTGCCCATCTCTGTGCCCATCTCTGTGCCCATCTCTGTGCCCTGTCACTACCTGGGAGGTGCCGCCTACTCTCTATACCAGCCTCCTTCTGCCATTTGTGCTGCCAGCCCAAACGTGTCTTTGATAAGCCTCTTCTGTGAAACACCACGTAGAACCATCAAACACTTAGTACTTGTGTGAGAATGTTGGATTTTTTTCCTGTTTTCAAATATTACCATACTATGTTTCTCCTGTATTTTGTAAATAACTTGTAGATGTTATATTTGTTTTTGTTTTTTTCTACTCTTTTATTTTTCAAACACTAATCTGGTGAAAATGCAACCATGCAACAAAAAAAAAGCGGATCACTTTTTCTCTGCACCTCCAATGGGAAAGCTTCTTCCTAGTGATGTATACGGTAAAGATGACATGGTCTGTTTCGAATCTGTATCTGCATGATTGTTTGTACATTTTCCTAGTGTATGTATAAAAGATTCTGAATATCTTCCTCTACCCGGCCTTTATCATCTGCCTCATTTCACAATGTCAAACTGCCATGACCTCATTGTGTATAAACAAGCAACTGCCATTCAATGATAGCATTGTCATAGAACCCCCTGATTGGCAATTCTGCATTCCAGACAGTTGTTCATGTTGTGGTTCTGAACACCAACTGTCAGGTTCTCTCGTAGCATCGTTCATCCTTTGATACAACAGGTGTCCAGTCTTCCAGAAAGGTGCTCTTTTTGTAGAACTACTGGTAGACTGAATTCAAATAAGATACGCTTGTTTAAACTGCAAATAAAAACCAAACGTTTAGTAACCGTTATTTATTTGAGAAACTAAAAATGTTTTTGTTTTTTTAAGAGTTCTTCGTGTTTTTGTATCATTTTCAGTTTGATCTCATCTGATGTTGGATTTGAACATTTGCCAGTGTTTTGGGAGTTGCTTCAATTTGCCAACACTCATGTTGACAGTTCAGAACTGTTAGTATTTCCACCATGACTGGATGATTCCAGACAGCAGTTAATAAGCCAAGACTCCTTATTGTCAGTTCATCAGTGAACACGTTTAAGAACTTCAGGTTTAAGGGTATGTCTAGTTGCACCAACCTTCTGGTGAACTTCACAGCATCCAAGCCAATCCATTTCTTTCTTTTCCTAAAACCTTTCCAGACTTCTGAAGAGAGTTGCTCAGTCCTAAACCTAAAGAGCTGAGGTATTGATTGCTTAAGTATAAAGGCCCTCTATTTCGACTGCACTTTTGGTCATGATGATACTCTTTACCAGTTGGTTTTACAATGAACAAAGGTCATGTAGCTTGTGAACAGTGCACTGGAGGGACATTTGGTATTCCAGTATTTGAATTTGTAGTTGTATCAGTTTGACTGTGGTTGAACAGCACATTCATTGCTCTGTTTCATTTCACATCCATATCCTCACGATAAGTGAGTTTGTCCCTTTAGATGTCCAAACCTCATGTTTATACTGTGTACACACAATAAAAACCTTTTTATTGTTTGTTTTATCCTCAATGTAATTGAGTTGATGCCGATTGGAACATGTGCCACTCTGATTTTTATTTCAACACAGGAATCAAAGTGAATTTTGAAGTTAGTACAACACAAGTGACATAAGCAGTGATTTATTGATTTTCTTTTAAAATAAGCATGTAAAAGTGAGTGAAACAATATTTTTCTTTCCCGAGTCCACCTCCATCATTATCCACTTTTCATAACAAAGACTGAGATTATACAGATAATATTTTCTCAGAAAATAAGCTTGAACTGTCACGTTGGGACATCGAACTAGGAACTGTTACATTGTGCAGAACTAAAAGAGTGGCCGCATTCACACATTGAGCTACATTGAGAGAGAGAGAGGAAATGAAAAGTAATAACAGCTAGGTTTTTTTTCCGTTTTCCCGTGAACGCATCAGAGGCCTCTTTATTATGTGTTTCTGGATGCTAGCCACTGCTGATTGGACACCTGTGACTTCACCGCGTTCCTGCCGCACTGTGATTGGACGGTGGGATGTCCTGGTCTGACACAAATGAAGTAGGAGCCAGGGCTTCTGGGAGTGCTGGCGTCAGGACGTGGCGACACACGGGACATGTACCCGACTAGAGAGACGGAGAACCAGCGTCACCACAACCATCATCATCATCATCATCCCTTGGCTTTCTTCCCCCCCCTCTTTCAACATGAAGACAGGTTAGAGCATGGAAGTCATTGTCCTACACTGAACATGAGCAGAGCTTCACATTTTGACAGGTCGGGAGAGACTGACCACATGGGGATGCCGTGTTTGGAATGACAGGGCTATGAGAATGAACAGTTCTATACATGCAAGCTCTCTTGACACGGACCGTCTCTTGCTCTCTGCCACACACACCCACACACACACACACTACCTTCTGGAGCCAGAGAGTCACGCAGATCTTGTGGAACATGTGGTGGCATGGCAGCTGGGTGGCAATCTCATCTTTGACATACTCACAGCAGCAGATGGCACAGCTCTGCTCCTGCCCTGGAGAGTTGGGAAGGAAGGAGAAAGATACGAGAGAGAGAGAAGGAAAAAAGAGGGAGAAAGAGAGGGAGAGAGAGAGAAGACAATGAGAGACAGAGGAAGAGAGGGGAGCGAAGCAAAGAAAGAAGGGCACGCGTGTGATAGATAGACGAAGAGGGAAGCATATAGGAGAGGAACGAGGAGCGTCAGAGTGACACGGGCACAGAAGAAGTAATCAAAAGTCTGATGAGGCAGAAATCCATCAAACCCCCGTCTGCAGCGGCCCACGCCGGCATGTTGTCGCACGCTGCCGCCCAGATGGAACCCTTCCTCACAGCGACGCGAGTCGTGATAAACCGCTTTTTTCCCCGTTATTATCTGATTTATTCATGGGTACACGCGGCGCTGTAAACCTGACGAACGTCTCGGGAGTGAGGGAATGTTCTCCTCTCTGATTTGCATGCACTGCCTATCAGTCCTCCCGCGAAGGCGACAGGGTTGCGACTCGCTAGCCCTTCCTGCGTCTCCGCGCGCCATCCCTCTCTCTTAGCAAACGCCACCGGCAAGACGGGGCCGGGGTCAGCGGATGGATACGCCGCCAGTGCTGAGGCGCGCCGTGAAGCTGAGGGATATCTCCCAAGAAGACGGAAGGGGTAGTGATGGGCTCTCCGGGTCACTTATCAAGCAAGACGGGCCTGAACGCAGACTAACGAGCCCTGAGATCGACAGCGCGTAGTAGCAGCTAGTCACAGGCGGGCTGAGGGACTGACTCGCGCTGCATACACACACATCCATTTGGTATACAGCTCGTAAGCCTATGTGTAGATTTCCGATGGATGGGGTGTGAGGGAGGAAGAGGGAGCTGCTGGCTTCTCACCGCTCAAGTCATCCTGCATGGGGATCTGGGGCAGGCACTCGATCATCTGCTCCGTGGCAGGAGGGTGGGCCTGCTCCACGTCTATGGCCAGGGACTCCAGGTGGGCTAGGGCCGCCTGGACACACACACACACACACAGGTATGCAAACACTCACAGTCATTTCACATTGACATGGGACGGTGATAGCACTGAGCAGTGTTAAATACTAGCTTGGTCACAATATGGCCGGATGTTTCACAACTGTAAAGAGTGAGCGGCAAAATCCTTCAAGCCATGCCTCCCTCTCTCGCTCATGAATTATTTTATCGGTCCATCCATCCTCCTTCCACCCCTCTCTACCTCCATAGCCTGTGCCAGGCGCTCCTCCAGGGCCATGTAGGTGAGCAGATGTGGGTCCACGTAGGAGATGGCCTGGGCCATGCCGAAACCCTCGCCAAAGTCATCCAGCAACCTGCAGTAGATGGGACAACAGCAAACACGTCAGTAGCAGGCAGCATCATACTTAAAAAAAAGAGTCCTCGCCCTTCACCGGTGGTACGTTGCGCCCTGCTACATTGGGCGAGTTTCTTTTACACCTCCACTCGGCTTTGGGTGCATTTGATTTCGGTATTTGTCTTAGCAGTAAGGGAGAGCGTGGGTTTCTACTAAGGGAGAGGTCACACGTCTGCTGCTCATCCTGTCCAGGGATACATTCTCCAACAGAACAACGGGGTGGGTGCGTTCGTTCGCTCTTGCCCACCTCCACTCCGCATCCAGGTCCTCGCTCACGCTGGAGTCGTCCTCCAGGTTGTTGTTCCCGTCCAGGATGAAGAGGCCCGGGTGGACAAAGTGGCTCATGCCCTCTGGGTCCTCCTCGTCACTGGAGCTGCACGTCTCCTCGTTGTACATCAGCCAGGGCACCTCCCCCTCTTCCAGGGGCGCCTGTTCCCTGAGGGGCAACCACAAACAAACTCAGCTCAGCTTCAAACATGGACCAGGACTAGAGACCGAATCAGCTCGCCTCGCACATGGACCAGGACTTAAAGAGTCCTGGTCCAAGAGTCCTGTGCATGTTCAGTCACTAAATCCAGCTGAGCACCGTGAAGCATAGTCCCACAGTTCTGGATGTGTAAAACAACCAGCAAGTCTATACTATGGCTGAACCATCTCTGCACCACTCACCCTGAGGGCTGGGTGGAGGGGTCCGGACCACTGCTGGGGGCCTGCAGCTCCTCCAGGCCAGGCAGGGTCTCCCAGCTCTCCTCACTGGAGCCACGGCCCTTCTCCAGCCCGGAGTCCGACGTCCATGACGCCGACCACTCCCCCTCACTGCACTCGGAGCTGTGGCCGAGCAACACACACACACGCATAGAATCAAGAGCGCACACGCCGGCACACGCGAGTCCACCTAGTTAGCGTCCAGCTAAGCTCCTTAACGCAGGCCTTAGCAACGAACACAGACGTGCCGCTAGAAACCTCTGCTCCCTCAATCCTGACACGGCGGCACGTCCCGAGCTACTAACACTCATGAAGGGGCTTAACTGCAGACATTAGTTCCAGCCCGACTTCATACACAGCGTAGGGCTCGGAACCATTTCAGGGAGATTACCATGTTTTGTGTTGTTTACAGACCAGATTCAGTTTAATTGTGATACGTCTTGCTCTCTCTCTGAATAGGTATATTTATTTCTGAATGGCTTTTTATCATGTCACAAGCACCTCATTAAAGCGTATTTACTTCATTAGTGGCTGTTTGATAATTAGGGAGATAGGTAGAGCTCACAAGGTTTTGGGCTCATATTCCACCACCCATCCACAACCTGCACATTGCTTTGGACAAAACAAAATCTGCTAAATAAACACATTATTATCATTATACCTTTCCTCGGCCTTCATGAAAGGAGCACACTTGTCATTGAAGTCCAGGTCCTCCCAGATGTCTTCTAGTTCTTCTTCTTCTTCTTCTTCATCAGAGCTGACTTTATAGCCTTCCTCTGCCTCCCTCCTCCCCCCCCTCCTCCTCTCTATCGGGATGACCCCAGCACAGTCCGCCAGCGGGAAACTGAACAGGAGGTCATGGTTAGGCCTCTCCGTCTGCGTCAGGAAGAACGGCGGCGCCGACACGCACTTGGTCTTCCCGCCGGCAGCCGTTCTCCCAGAGGAGCCGCTGTCGTGCGACTTCTCCTCCTCGCCATAAGAGCTCTTCCTCTTCTCCAGGTGAGTCTCGCTCGTCTGCTTTCGGATTTTGGGTCGGACCACCATCTCCGTCTGGGACGGCCCCGTTTGCTCTGTGTCGTTCCCAGACCCAATGAGGCAGACCGGGGGTAGGCCGGCAGCACATTCCCCCGGAGAACCAGGGCTGGTTAAAGTCTGATCGGACCCAGTATGTCCAGTCTGTTCTGGGGAACTCCTCTGAGGGACAGTGTCCTCAGGGTCAGAGGAGTTTGACAAGTCTTTCACTGCTGGGTCTTTGACAAGACAATCCGTCCCTTCACAGGATTTTGTGTACAAATACGAGTGCAAGCCGCTAAGATAGTCAAACTCCTTCCCCAGCTCAAAGATCATGTCGTCCAGTCTCCTCTGCAGCCCCAGAGACGGGTCCGAGCCAGGGCTCTCCTCCTCCCCCCCACTGCTGTCTGGTTCATAGGAATCTATATTTACAAAGCTCAGCGCGCTAGCGTTAGCCACACTAACGTTATCCGCACTGGCGTTAGCCACACAGGTGTTAGCAACACTAGCGTTAGCCACACTAGCGTTAGCCACACTAGCGTTAGCCACACTAGCGTTAGCCACATTAGCGTCCTCCTCCTCGGGTACGGGCCAGGCGCTGGCCTCTGAGCTCTTCTCCGTGTTGTGATCATGGTCACCGACTCCTGCACCAGTCTGCTCGCTCCTCATCTTCTTGTACAAGATGGATGGGGCCTCTGCAGGCCTCCTGGATGACAACTGTTTCTTCCCGGGAGCCTCATTGCCTGACTTAGCTTTCAGCTCTGGGTGTACAACGTTGGATGACATGGGGAGGATGGCTTGGAGCATGGAAGAAATGTTCCCTTTCGGAGCTGGTGGGGGAGAAGCAGAGAGAGAGAGAGTGAGAGAGTTAGACATTGAAGAGAGCACTCAAGTCAAACAACTAGCCTCACATGACATTGATCTAATCTGCTTGAAATAGGGAAGAGAAAGTGAGAAGGGCTGTGATGTACTGTAGCTTGCTGGGTGCTATCAGATGGCGTGCACCAGCCCCAGCAGCCAGCCATCGTTTATGGAGTAGAATAAAGGGTTTATAGGCTTAGCTGCTCACACTGCATTCCACGTCATAGAATAAATCTACCATAGCCCTCTAGTGGTAGGGTAGGGGGCTGCAGGCACTACACTGACAGCAAGCTGGCCCCTTTAAATGCGATCAGTCTTGAGAACCTATAAGCAGTTAAAGTGTGCTGCTGCCTTGTAGAAAACGTATTCTGTTCCCTCTCCACTCAGGGCTAAATTAAGTTCCCCTCTAACCAAACTAGGAGACTATAATTGCATTACATCATAAATTATCTTTAATCTGATGAGATGTTAAATAATATACGGTGATGATCGGACCTAGAGGTGGTTCTCTGTGGACTGTGTTTAGTTCTGTATCCGTCCACTCCACGCCGACTCCACTGCGGTGCTTGGCAGAGTTGGGCCGGAAGCTGACATAAGCATGTCTCCGGCCATATCTCCTCCCTGTGATAGTCTGGTATCCTCCAGCTGGTTTGGGCCAAGCTGGCTTGCCAGCTTCCTGACCCATCACTGCCGACAGAGACACAACATGTTTTGTCACAAAATGTGACAAAGAGTATCACATCGTAATATGAAAGGGTGTGTAAGGGACCATTGTAAGACCAAACTGATTTGGACACCCCCCGTTGGCATTTCTATGCACTTAGTTAATAGGCCTACAAGAGATTGCTTACAGCTCCCTAAGTAATCCCACCCCTAGCTTGCTAGCCTGCAACCTAACTCGTAACTAGAAGGGTAGTTAGCATGCTAGCTACTGTCATCAATGGCACAGTGCATACCATTATTCATATTGAAATGTTTTTAAAACCATTAGTTCCTAGTTTGATATATTAGCTAGCAGACTAGCTGCTAGCAAAATTATAGGCATGATTTGGTAAGGTGAAAACTAGCTAGTTAGTTAGCATCCTATTGTTAGCTACCGCTGTCTTAGCAAGCAATCAAAGAAAGTTTATTTCAATGGTAGGTTAGCTAGCTACACTTCGCTAGCTAGTTGTCACACTGGAGTCATATTAGCTTGCAAGATAGCAACCCTACTTGATTACTTGAACATATTCTCGCCATTAAGGATGACATTTAAGTTATGCATCTTGGAAATGGCCTCCTCAAAAGTTGCTCGCTTTAATGTTAGAGATAGGGCTTCCTCTTTAGCTAGCTAATAATACTAGCCTGCTAATCAACAATGCATCTAACGCTACTGTTATTGTTAGCGTCGCTGCGGAATGGTCCCACTGCAAGCAATCAAACAAAAACGCGCCAGGTATATTTGCTTCAAAACTATATCTAGTGTCTATAAAAACATAATTAACACAATGAGGTCGCATTACCTGTCCTACAGGCGTGCTAGCTGGTTAGCTATCTCCGTCCGTCCGACACTTCCCCCAACCTGTCACTGTGCCTAGCCAGCCAGTCCGCTACGTCATTAGCAAACATTTGTCATATGACTACGGTTTCACCAATCGGCCATTAGCTGACATGAACACAATCCAAAGTATTTAAATGGCACGTGTAAGTAGCGCAATGCCTGAAGACCACCGATCACACAAAAATGTTTGTTGTGCAGTTTAATAAACCGATAAATTAACCGAACTATATCCCACCACTGTCTTTCTATTTCTCTCTGTCTGTCTCTTTCATTATCTCTCTCCCACACATATGCACACACGTAGGCCTACTGAACAATTGTAGGGCCTATACAATGTATGTTGTTCATACCTAGACAACCCTAACACATGCATCCCCCCCCCCCCTACACTTAAACACATATAACTTACTGTACAACACAAGGCCCTAGTTGTTTCAATTAGACTATAAATTGCTGAGGTTTATAGAGACAAACGAAACACACCACATTCACTTTCATATCCCTGCTCAACGCCCCACGCTTCTCTCCCACCCTACACACACACACAACACACACACACGCAAACTGAACAGTCAGTTTCAAATGTAAAAATTGTTATGGAAAAAAATATTTATATGTTTTTAAATAATATGTTCTTGACATCAGTAGACTAGTGTAGTGCAGGGTATGTGGAGGAGTATGCCGATATTGCATAGCCTAACTTCGAATAATGTAAATTTCAGCAAATGTCACCAATGCAACACTGTTCTTAGGCTACAATATTGTTTTATACGCTCTTTCCCTCCATTAAATAATTGGGCTACATATTTTCGTCATCATATGATGTCAAAGGAGGCGTGTACCGAGTTCTCTTGTATCAAACTACAGCCTGTAGAAAGAGAGGGCTGTAGGATAGGTTTTTCCCCAGCGCGACAGATAGGGCTTGCGCGGTTGTAGTTTGTTTATGCAAACCAATAACACGTTTAGCCTAGTGGATTTATCTCCAGTAGTTAGTCTATAACATGTCCATGACAAGCATGGACGCAGATATAACATTTTTGTCGGGAGAACATCTTTCTACAGATGCTGTTTGGCAATATTTGTCATGACATGGCTGCACATCTGGAACACTTTCTCTCAGTTTAACTCCAGATGTTTCAGGAACGATAGCCTTTATCAAAATACAATCCATGTAGAAACCTTGGACTTTGGATCACTACTGTGATTCCCCAGATAACCAACGCTAGATTTGATGTGTTACAAACTTTTGGTAAAAAAAAAGAAAAAAGAAGTAACTATTGGGAGAGGTGCTTTTTGGTTTGGAAACTCAACTGGAGACGGTCAGTGCCCGGAGAACTAAATGGCAACATTTTACGCATGGTGTGTCTGCAATTGGCAACTGAAGTTACGCGTAGGATTAGGCTACCTAACCTGGACAACCCCAACTAAAGTATCAAGTCAGTAGGCGGCGCCCGATCATACCTTGCTTTTCGCTTACCCACTTAATTTTTAACTGAAAGCAAATACAGGAAGGACGAGTTTTCGTCGGCACTGATCCAAGTGATCTTTGCTGTCCCGAATCAAGCGAATCGCCAAATGTAAACTGCATTTAGGCTACAGGCATGTCGTCTGTCAAATTAAATTGATCTCTCAAAGTTTAACGGGCTGAAGAAAATGAACAATCCCATTGCAATAGCCGACATCAAGACGGATTATACAACTTTTAGCTGGTTTTAGTCTAGTGACATTCTTCTTTTTTACGGAGTCAAGGAATAGGCTGAACTGGAAGTCTCACTACGTAGGCACCAAATGCTGTAATTTATTTTTTACAAATTGTTTCTGTAATATAGCAAAGAATGAAGCTTAGTCGTCAGTTCACAGTTTTTGGAAGTGCCATATTTTGTGTAGTTGTCTTTTCGTTGTACCTGATGCTGGATCACCTTCAATTAGATCGTTCTAAAAACCCAAGCAACGGAGGAGATAAGTTTCCAAATGTAAGTTTTTCCACTGCTTTTTTATTTTTTTTAAACATCTGTTTTAGTAGGCTGGGTAGGGTAACCAACTGACTGGCTTCAACTGTCTTGTCTTGTATTTCGTGTGTCTGTTGGGGAATTTCGAGTCTGTGTCATTCATTGTCTGTTCTTACTGGGGGACTGATAATATGTAAACGGTGGACTACATGTTTCCTTGCTGTTGCATTTTAAAAAGACGTGTCAACTACCGAGAGGGAGAGTTCCAATCGACGACCATGAAACGCGTGACTTCCTGGAGAGTCCAACGAGAATGAGCATTTCAGGGTGGAGAGAGCAGCCCTTCCTCCCCACTAATCGATCACGAATCTGTAGTTAGTTCTAGAGAGAAAGAGGGATTTGTCATAGCTGGTGAACAATGTACAGAGTCTGAGCAAACACGCTATGACGATATGACTTAACAGATGAATTGATCACTTAATGGAACATGATATTTAAGGGCTTTGACATGCATCCTGTCCCAGCTTATCAACTGGCTGCCTTCCCCTTCCTTTATGCTTCCAGCGAACACACAAAGAAGAAAGTGTCACATGAGGCATTGTCAACGTGTATAGCTGCCCTTCTATGCAGTGGTGTTCCATCTCCTGCCCATAGCTTCCAGGGCAGCATCAACACTCTGAGTCGAATGTCTAAATGATGTCTCCTTTTTTTGGAACATTCCTTAAAAAACATGTCCCCTGTCCCCCCCCCACCCCCCGCTCTTCCTTCCTCCCCTCCTCCTCCTCCCCCCCCCCCCTGTCCCCCCAGGGCCAGCTCTCCGTCTTGCAGGACAAGATAGACCGTCTGGAGAGGCTCCTGGCGGAGAACAACGAGATCATCGGCAACATCAGAGACTCGGTCATCAACCTGAAGGAGCAGGTGAAGGACGGCAGGGAGGGCAACGTCAGCCAGGACACCTTCCCGGACCTGCTGCCCTCGCCTCCCCTGGTCCTGCCTGTCGACCCCGACGACTGCCGCTTTGCCTCCAGGGAGGTGTCCAAACCTGCTGAGGGAGTCCAGGTTAGTCTTTACGCATGATAACGGACAGGTACTCAAACCGTTTTTTCTTTCCTATTCTCTCTTTCTCTCTCTCCCCCTAACCCTAGGACATTAACCTTTTGAATATATCACAATACAGATCAATGGAGTTCAATAACTGTTGAACCTCTGTTAGAGAGATATCCATGTAATCTGCACCGGATGTAAACAAGAGGTTTAAAGATGGCGCTTCTCTCTCCTCTCCAGCTACTGGACGTGTATGACCTCCTGACCTTTGACAACCCTGACGGGGGGGTATGGAAGCAAGGCTTCGACATCACCTACCAGAACAACGAATGGGACTCCCAGCCTCTGCAGGTCTTCGTGGTTCCCCACTCACACAACGACCCTGGTGGGCAAATAGAATCACACAATCTTACAGCACATCGACTGCACCTCCTTAGTGTCCTTTGTGACAGTGATATTGATTCGTGGATACATAGAATTGAGTTACTATGTCAATGATTCATGGAATTCATGAAATAATTAAGGGTCAAATCAAATGACAAAAGGGAACGTTATACATGGATAAAATACTATATCTGATATGCTGAGAGATTGTAGTTGAGAGAGGCTGGATAGAAAGAGACTGGTTAGAGACACAATGGAAAGAGAGGCAGCCTTCAGTCTTTGTCTCCCTCAGTTATGCCCAGTCACACCTCAACCTTAGACAAGAACTCGGAGGGCAGCTGTACTGGAAGTGTGTGTTTGGCATGGTTGAGATGTGTGTGTTGTGCTTGTGTGTGTGTGTCTGTGTTTGTGCAGTGCTGTGGTGTGTGTAGTGCATGTGGGTGTATAATATGGTAAAAGCATAGTGATCACCAATGATGGCCCTCTCAGGGCTTGGGGCTAGTTGGTAACAGGAGTGCTGTTCTTTTGTGTCCTCTCCCTCATGTGCAAGCTATTAACCTTGCCCCTGCCCCCGCTTCAGACCCAGCTCATATCCTGGGCTGTTATTGTTCCTCAGTTGACATGGCTCCATGATTTTGTAACCTGAACAGTGATTGGTTACACAGCCGCAGGTGACTCCTCAGCAGTGGCAGCAGCTGTATTTCTGGTCTGACCAGGATACTGGGCACAGACGCAGTTTACTAATACAGACATTTTCTGTTTAACATAAACTAGGCAAGATGCCATGCAGATGGACAGGCAGGGCTTCCTGCTTCACTACAGGGAAAACTATTCAGCCAGAGCCTCACACAACTCAGACCTCGGAAGTCGGAAATCATTGTTTTTTACAAAGTACCATCCTGTGGGTTTTCAATTGAATGTGTTTTTTAAACAAACTTCAGTAAAAAAGTAAAAAGTTAATTTAGCGAAATACCAATTGTGAAATACAAATACTGCATATAGAAAGTACAGAAAAAGTGCGTAGTTCTGACAGTATTGGTGGTGGTTAGAGTCAAGGAACAGACTGTAGTTAACAAACTCACATTGATCAAACTTGGCGTAGGCGTGATTGGTCTGGGTTTTGGTGAGGGTGTTGCTCTCGTCTCGACACGAACATGTCTGGTTTCGTCAATAGTGAATTATTATAGGATGTTCGACACCTAATGAAACTGGATAGTTAGAAGTGCTTTTGTTTGAGGACTGGATGAGTGACGCCATTACTGCCTTCAGTTCAGTCAAAGGGAGGGTGTGAGCTGACAGACACTATTGTGTGTGTGTGAGGCTTTTGGATGAGATGCCCCTGCCTTGAATTCCTCATTTAATGCAGATAAGAAATGGTCTATTTGCCTACACTGTCTCCACTGGCTAAACAAAGAAACAAACACACATAGACAATTCCTAGTACTGACCGTATCTTATCTCATCTTTGGCTCTGTGAAGGAATGCTGACGATGAGTTCAATTTGTGTCGTTTTTATTTGAACCTTTAAGTCATTCGTGCATGGAAGGATTCTCGTTGGAAATATGCTCATGTGAAAAATAAGGGGCATGTAGCACATTTCCTGCTCACGGCGATTGCGTTCATTCGTAGTGTATGTAATGGCTAATGGGAGTGATTCTGGGACTGGCGTTTTAAAGCACCACGCCGCCCAACTTAGCCCCAAAACCATAGTGACTGATTGACTGCATGATTGAGTTGGTGAGTGAGATAGAAAGTGAGTCAATGGGCATGCGTGTGCGTCTGCAGGTGTGCATGCTTGGGAGCCAGTGCACTGGACATGTCCTTCTCATTCAGCGGGGATGTCTGGTCACTGTTTGTTTCAGGCTGGCTGAAGACCTTTGACGACTACTACCGAGACCAAACGCAGCACATCCTGAACAACATGGTGGTGAAGCTGCACGAGGACCACAGGAGGAAGATGATCTGGTCCGAGATCTCTTACTTCTCCAAGTGGTGGGACAGCATCGACGACCAGAAGAGAGATGCTGTCAAGAGGTGAACAGAAATGATCTTACAGAGAGCTCGGAGAGACGATCTTTATTCTGAGAGCACTTCATTCGGGTCATCTTTAGAAAGAAGCTACTTACCGACAGTCAGCTGTGTATCTTTTGGCATTTCAACAACTGTTTATGGTTAGAGTAAGAGGGTAGGCATTGAACATGTATTCATTGTTAATTCAAGCATCTATTAAGCATCAGTATGCCATCGACTTATGAACTATCCAACAAAATCGTTACGTCATTTTAGATATGACTGGAACAAAATGTTGGTTTGTCACCAGTTGTGACTGAACACAGCTGAGAAGAGGCTTCTTCGTTAGTGAGTCTGGCTCTGTGTGGTTGACATAACGAGTGTGTGGTGAGAACCAGAAGGTGGAAGCAAGGAAAACGAATGGCCCTGTGGAGGTTTAAGACGCTCTGCTGTTCCCTTTTTTTCCTATTAAAGTAAGGTTGTGTACAGCGTAAGCGTAAGAGTGAAAGTCAGCAATACAGTGCAATAGTTTGCTTTAAAGGCCAGTGAATCAATGGCCAGCTGTGTTTCTGAGCATAGGGCAAAGATTATCTGCCCTATCTCACTCAGTAATGGTCTGGAATTGCTTTAACTGGCTAAACTAACTTCAAACGTTCCGGGGTCATGAAATCAATTAGTTGTTGTGGCCTGTGGAAGGCCAGTGACCCAGCTTGCCATGTCTCTTTCTATACTACCCCCCCCCCCCCCCCCCCCCCCTTTGACTCTGTCTTCTTCTCTTTCCGTGCTCTCTGTCTCATTCAAATTCTCACTCACTCTTTCCCTTGGTCTATTTGTCAATTCGTTGGGTGTTCCTTTGGGTGTTGAGGTTGTTTTGAATGGGGAGGCATGGTAAGAGTGGGGTCCTTCTGTAGAGGATGGGAGGGGTGGATGCCTAGGCGGTATAGAGCAGACCCAGGAAGTCTCTAAGAGCAGACTCAGGAAGTCTCTAAGAGCAGACCCAGGAAGTCTCAAAGAGCAGACCCAGGAAGTCTCTAAGAGCAGACCCAGGAAGTCTCTAAGAGCAGACCCAGGAAGAGAGCACAAATGGTGTATCGGCCATGCTCTCGTTTCCCTGGGCCTGGATTGGAGGCGGTAGGCAGTGCAGCTGTAGCCTTGAGAGATGTACGCTAACCCTGTATGAGATGCAACCAACATTCCTGCTCCCAGTCTGAACGCCAATTAAGAGGAGCAACCGGGCTGGGTGAAGGATGAAGAGAAATGAAAAATCGGACACAAACATTTATTCATTATTGATTCGATTCACCGGGAGTTCAAAGCAAACTTGAAACATATTTTTTTACAATATTCCTTGTTTACTTCTTTAAGGGCATTCTTGCTATTTTAATTTGTATTCTATATTTCACTTGACTGAATTCAAGGTCTCAAGTTTAAGATTGAAGTTTGCACATAATTAAAGAAGCCAGGCATAAGGAGTTCATACAAACATAATTTTTTTCTGTAGTACAGTACACCTTATAATCATAACATTTTATAGGCCAATTAACTATAAATATTTAGAGGATGAAGTATATATCCTTTTAATAGTCCTTTATTGATACTGATGCATATTACATTTCGACAGTCAGACCACACTCAGCACCAGCCCAGTAGTAGAGAACAGACAACATTTTTTGATTGAAAATGTCACATTTTTAGGAAAATGCCACGAAGAGCAGTTTGGAAGTTTCTATTAAGGAAGTGCTGAGTGGTCATATTTGTTTTTGTTGTTGTTGTTTTGCTGGTCCTGCTCTTCTTGTGGGTCTCCAGAGGGATACACAAACACACACAAACACACAAACACACACAAACACACACACACTGTATAGTGTGCTATTGAAATAAACACCCCGACTCTTGGAAAAAAAGGCTGACTCAGAAATCAGAGGAAGATGTTTCCTGTCCTAATAAGTAATGTGTTTTCTCCAAAGATGGCATGGGAGTGAAATGGAGGTGCTTTCCAAAGTGCTGTACACTGTAACTACAGTGTCTCTGAAGACCACACACCGGGAGGAAATCAAACAGTTCAGATCAGATAGTGAGAGGAGTAATCACGAATGCACAGGCCCCTAGGGTGGTTTGGAGTAAGGTATCATGTGACATGAGTAATAGATAGTTATATCTGCTTGTCTTTTCCTTAGAGGTCATGCTCTGTATTCAAGCTATGACAGTCAGGGAGACACTCGGTTGTGTGTGGAATCCGATTGGTTCTCTTATACAGCCGATATTTGACATGGAGAGATAGGCGGAGAGGCACGGGTGGGGTTGCTGAAACCGTCTGGTCCTGTTCTCGTTTGCCCAGTCTGGTGGAGAGGGGCCAGCTGGAGATGGCCACTGGAGGATGGGTGATGCCCGACGAAGCCAACTCACACTACTTTGCTTTGATCGACCAGCTGCTGGAGGGGCACCAATGGCTGGAGAGGAATCTGGGTAAGTGCAGTAACAGATCTGGGCTTGGTTAGGGCTTGGAGCTGAGGGAAGACTACAACACGTGTGTTTGTCGAACTTTGGATACCACGGAGCCTTGGGCACTTGAACAATGGGCGAAACTTAATCAAGCGACCTATTTAACCGTCTTATAAAGTGCATCGCATTACATTCTTTGTGTGGAAAGGAAGTCGTGTTTATTTGTTGACCGTGTGGTATACCTCCAATCAGCAAGCTGACCGTTGACCTCTGCTCCCACAGGGGTCAAGCCTGTGACGGGCTGGGCGGTGGACCCGTTTGGCCACTCGCCCACTCAGGCTTACCTCCTGAAACAGGCGGGGCTTAGCAACATGCTGATCCAGAGAGTTCACTACTCTGTGAAGAAACACCTCGCCTCCAGCAAAAGCTTGGAGTTCTACTGGAGACAAAACTGGGGCAAGTAGCTGGAGTGTGCTCTCCCGCACACACACAGACACACACATACATGCACACACACACACACACACACGTGTATACATGCATGGACACACACACACAGACTGTCCCTAAAAGGCTGAGCTCAGATTAGCCTTGACCAGAAACTTCACCCAGAAAGATAAACAAGATGCTAACTGAAAGGGGAACAAACTTGAGATGAAATGTATATATAAATCCCTGTGGAGAAAACAGATAATACATGCTTAGGCTGAGCTTGTTGTGATGATCAGAACACACAGGACTTGCCCTCTCATTCCCTCCCTCCCTCCCCCTGCCACTTCTGTGCTGCTTTCAACTGGTGTTTACATATTTACACGGGCAGATCCTGGTGGTGAGGTCAGATCCAGAGGGACTGCTCTCAGGTCATCGTGCGGTCTAACGTGTTGTGTTTTGGATGTTTCACATTCCAGTGTTCACTGTGTTCAGTGCTGTACAAAACCAGAGTGTTGTGGCTTGGACATACAGGACCAGTGTGCTCCAGATCAGTGTGTGGAGTTGTCAACAGACCTGCGTGTCGCTGAGTGTTGGACAGACCAGTGTGCGGAGTGGGGAGCAGATTGTGTGACAGGCTCCAGCAGTAGAATGAGGGACAGCAGCATATGGCATGTAGTATGTAACATGTCGAGCATTCAGCGGAGAAACGTCTCATGTCCAGCGGTAATTACACACGTATCACATGTTCAAGCAGGGTCTCTTAACAGCCCGAGGATCGTGAACCCGCTGTAACATGCAGATGCTAGGAGCGTGATCGCCTCCTATTCCACGTGAGGAAAGCGTTGCCGACAGCAACTTGGACCGCCACGGTGCCACAACCTTGTAATCGATATAATTTATTTGAGAGGGGGGGGGGGGGGGACGATGACGACGACATACTGTACGAGAGATAATTCACATTAGCCAGGAACCATCTGTGGTGGGATGTCTGGCAATTGTTAACACAACAGGCTTTGTTGGTTTGTGGGTATGGATGGAGTATCCAGAGCTACTGGGCACAGATGCCACATGACTGGTGATTATTCTGCTGTCCGGCCAAACTACTGAGCTCTCCACCCGCTCACTGACAGCTGCACGGCCAGACCAGTTTCATAATCTGATCCAGTAGAAATGATGTGAGTTATTTATTATGAGTTTTGTTATTGTTAGTTAACTGCAGAGCAGAGGATGACTTCAATCACAGAAGACCACGCTCTCTAGATTATATCTCTCTATTTCTCCGTTTTATACTCCTTTTATGCTGTCACAGAGTTGAACTCTCATTCACTCCACAGTGGGAGAGGACTGAGAGAGACATACCAAGAGAAAGAGAGAGAGAGAGTGTAGGGAGAGAATGTAGGGAGAGAGAGAGTATGGAGAGAAAGAGAGGGGAGGTAGAGTGTAGGGAGAGAGAGAGTATGGAGAGAAAGAGAGGGGAGGTAGAGTGCAGAAAGAGAGGAGGTAGTGTAGAGAAAAGAGAGTGTAAAGAAAGATAGTGTAGTGAGAGAGAGAGAGAGAGAGAGAGAGATAGAGAGATGAAAGAGTGTGTAAAGAGATGTGAGGGAGACGAGGAGAGGGGGAGAAACAGATTCTGTTTGTTTGTCTCCACCAATTGCCAGAGGGTCCACATTCCCCAATTAGATGACTTGATGTCTATATTCCGTGGGTAACAGCCTGGAAACACAACAAAGTCTCTTTTAATAAATATAAGACGTAGAGCAGAATTGATTAAATAACATAAAAAAATACATTCACATTCACTAATTCGACATTCCCCCGAGGCAAGTAGGGTGAAGTGCCTTGGCCAAGGACACAACGTCATTTTGCCTGGCCGGGTATCAAACTGGCAACCTTCAGATTACTAGCCCGATTCCCTAACCGCTCAGCCACCTGACTCCTCTAAAAAGCTTGTGTTTGTGTGCAGATCAGGAAGCCAGCACAGATATCCTGTGTCACATGATGCCATTCTACAGCTACGACGTGCCCCACACATGTGGGCCGGATCCCAAGATCTGCTGCCAGTTTGACTTTAAACGACTTCCGGGTGGGCGGGTCAGCTGCCCCTGGAGGGTGCCACCGCAGCCAATCACGGAGGGAAACATCCAGGAGAGGTGACTAAGAGCCAAACCCATGCACTGTTTCGCTGCCATGCCTCCCTTCCTGTTTCCCCTCAGTGAGATAACACAGTATTCAGCGGTCTAAGCATATTTCACACAGAAATGTGTCCGGCATATCAGGATCTTTCTTGACATTGTTGTTCTCTGACCTCCACCAGGGTCCAGATGTTGCTGGAACAGTACCGGAAGAAGTCCAAGCTCTTCCGGACTAAGGTGGTTCTGGTGCCTCTGGGGGACGACTTCCGCTACACAGAGGCTCTAGAATGGGACCAGCAGTTCCAGAACTACCAGAAGCTCTTTGACTACATGAACTCCCATCCAGAACTACACGTCAAGGTGTGTATTTGTGAATGAACGAATACATGATTGAACTAGCCTTCTGGCTAGACACATTCCAAAGCCCAAAGCTCTGTATATGACAAGTATCTGACTACATCACATGACGTGCTGTCTGGTGACCGTCTCTCCATCCGTTCCTGTGTTGGTGTTCCAGGCCCAGTTTGGCACGGTCACAGACTACTTTGTGGCCCTGAGGCAGCAGGCCACGGCTCAGCCGGACGCCGGAGTCCACGCTGTCCCCGGAGCCTCCCTGCCCGTGCTGAGTGGAGACTTCTTCACCTACGCAGATCGAGACGACCACTACTGGAGCGGCTACTTCACCTCCAGACCTTTCTACAAGCGCCTGGACCGCACCCTGGAATCGCACCTCAGGTACAGCAGGAACGGGTTCTGACACGGGCTGTCTGTGGCACCTGAGGGTCACATGTCCCTCCAGGAGGTAGCGTCCCTCCAGCCAGGAGAAGAGCAGCACAGAGTTTTTAGTGACTGTAGAGATGAACATTTCTGTGGAGTAAAGGGGACTGAATACAGAAATGTATTCAAGATGAGCACGTTGCTTGATGAGGATATGCTCAGGATAGCCACGGGCCAGCAGACAGCCTGTTTTCATAGACTGTTAGATTAGTCATTACGTAACAAACACTTGATAAAAAGAAGTTGTGCTCTTTGATGTTTGATTCAATTAATCAAACACATGCCCGTTAATGAAAAAATGGGTCATTATCGTAGTTCAAACGCAAATTGAAAATTGAAATGTGTGTGTGTGTGTGTCATTTCCAAGTGTTCGTGATTAGAGCCGGTCACAATGTCATTAATATTCTGTTTATTGGGAGGGTTTTATCTCCATGCTTTAAATGACAAACTGACAGCCCATCAGACGCACACACGAGCAGTCACACACGGGCGCATGTGAGGGCTAGGTGGCGACCTGGGTCTGGGTCTGTGCGTGGGCTAGGCGTGGGTGGAGGGTTGCTCCCACTGTGGAACCCCACAGACACTGTCCTCATTACTGCCTGGAGGCCCAGTCAGATATACTGTACACACACACACACACACATGCACACCCACACACGCACACACTACTCGCACAACTACGACTGTTCTATAAGCAAAACAAACCACAGTGAGCAGACTAAACCTAAAGAGACCGGGCTGTGTTCTTAGATACAATATAGCCATAGATAGACATAAATAGACAGAGAAATATGCTGTCAATGTATACAACAAAATGCTAAGTTGTTATTAGCATTTTGCAAAAATGCTAATGTGTCTAAATATAGAGTCGGACGGCACCAAAGGTGGGTTTTCAACACACGGTCAGATAAATTAGTCTTGACATTGTTTTTCTTTCTTTCAAGTTGTGTGTGAGACTGCACAGTATGGGGTGTATATCTGTCTGCTCTCATTATGGCTGAGAGAGAGACGCTGTCTTCAAGGTCATTCTTTCCTTTCTCTCTCTCTCTCTATCGATCTCTCTCTCTCTCTCTCTCTCTCTCTCTCTCTGTCTCTCTCTTTCTCTCTCTCTCTCTCTCTCTCTCTGTCTCTCTCTTTCTTTGCTTTTTTCTCTCTCTGTCTCTCTTTGCAAATAGTTTATTTTGGAGGAAAGTAAAGGAAACACTGTAGTTCAGGAACACTGTTATCTGGTCCAGCTATGTGTGATGGCGTGCTGCTGTCTACAGAGGCAGCTTCAATGTGTCCCACTGTGGTTTCACCCCTTAAGAACAGGATGTGGCTCCAACATAGCTTTGCCATGACAGGGGGGCTTCATAGTGAACCAGCTACTGTGTTGCTTTTGATTATCAACAAACTATTTCTGCTTTTCTTTCTCTCTCTCTCTCTGTCTGTCTCTCTCTTCCTCCTCCAGGGCAGCTGAGATCCTGTTCTCCCTCGCCATGGCCAGCATAAAGCATTCTGGGAAACCAACAGATTTCCCAGCTCTAGAGAACTACAAGCTTCTAAGTGAAGCCAGGAAGAACCTGGGTCTGTTCCAGCACCACGACGCCATCACAGGGACCGGCAAGGACTGGGTCGTGGTTGACTATGGAACCAGGTAGCCCATTCTAACACCGCTCACACAGTGGGAACATGACACAATGCTGGACCCCGTGGGGATGCCAAGGTACCCAGGCTGAATCCCCAGTTTCTGCTCAGGTCTGTCCTTCCCTCTCCCCTTCCTCGTTCTGATGGGTCTGCTACTATATTCTGCTCTCAGGCTGTTCCACTCCATCCTGAATGTGAAACAAGTGATGGTGAACTCTGCCCATTGGCTGGTGCTGTCGAACAAGAACACGTACAGTCACGACTCCTCCCACTCCTTCTTACAAATGGTGAGAGATGCCATGTAGGGGTGAGATCCTCACTAATAAAGGCCTCTCTAGGGCGCTCCAGTACCAGCAAGCCTTTCTGGTGAAAGTGTTGTTGTTTTTTTTCTGTCACTTTCTTTTTTGTCGGTTTGTCGTTGTCGTGTGTGCATGTTGATGAAGGGTGCGTGCGTCGTGCCGTAGTGTGTCTGTGTGTACGTGCAGAGGCTTACTGTGTTTGTGTGTCGTTTTGGAGAGTGTTTGTGTGTAGTTTTGTAGAGTGTGTATGTGTTTGTGTGTAGTCTACCTTTGAAGTGTTTACCTCTCACCTCAGGCAAAGTCCCTCAAGGAGGCTCATTGGCTGATTTTAATATGCAAATTGCCTAAGCAGGAAGTCAACATCAATTTTCAAAACGCTGTAACCTCTTCTTGAGGCTTCCTTGTTAGGGAGCAACATTCGGTCTTGTAATGCATAAACAATGATTCCAACCTGAATGCAAACTGCATTGCCAAGAGACAGAATGAGTAAAACGAACTGGATTGAAGAAATCTGTGCTAGAACTGCAAAATAGATATTGCAAAATGCTAAATCTGTTTGTCGGAAACAGAAAAGAGGTTTGAAGAGATGAGGCGTTGACACTGGTGCCATGTTGTGTTTGCTTGTGTGTTTGTTGATCCACTGGACCACATGATTGTGTTTCTCAGGATGACATCCAGCCAGCTCAAGATGCGCTGCCAAGGAAGACGGTTCTGAAGATTAGTGCAAAGCTTCGGTAAGGTCCACCACGAGATCAACTATCCAGCCCATGTATCTCCATCTCACTCGACCAAAACACATCACGTTTCCAAATCAAACAGCCTGGTTTGTGTTTCCCGTCAGGTCGCTGGTCATTTATAACCCCACCGAACAGGACCGCTCCTCGGTGGTCACTGTGTACGTCAACACACCCCACATCCGCGTGCTCACTGCCCACGGCCTGCCCGTTCCCTCCCAGGTCAGCGCTGTCTGGGAGGATGCAACAACCGCCTCTAAAGAGTCCTTCCAGGTAAGATTGCAGGACTTTGCACATGGTAACAGTGAGTAAAACATAACCAAATATCATATATCCAAATATTTAGTTTATTAAGTTCTTCATCTTGATACTGAAACATGCAAAGCTATGTCTACAATAGAAAAAACATGCAAAGCAAGCGAAACTGAAAACGTTCCTTTTTCATGGATGTCCCTCTCTCTTCAGTTGTCGTTCGTGGCCCAAGTGCCAGCGCTCGGCCTGGGTGTGTACCAGCTCGGGGAGGGGCTGAGCGGAGTGGCTGAGAAATCGGACTACATCTTCCTCCGGGAGGGCTCCCAGCTCTCCGTGAGCGTCGACCACTTCAACACGGCGCTCCACCAGGACGTCACCACCCCCCTGAGCATCCAGAACCCCCACCTGCAGCTCTGGCTCTCCACTGCCACCGGCCTCATGGAGGTAGCCTGCTGTGTAGTAGTGTGTTTGTTATTGTGTTTGTTGACTTGTTCAATGTGTGAACAAGTCGTTGTTTCACAATCGGATTGTTAAATAAGCCCTGCCCCCAATAAAAGGGCGTTTCAGGTGTGTGTGTTGGTGTAACCGGGAAAGAAATCTCCGAGAATAAACACAACACAAACATTTGTTTGCTAGCGACCTCACAACCACTAAGATAACATCAGGGTGAGGCAGCCTGTTTGTAGTAGTGATGCTGATGCAGCTGGATCATGTGACCCGCCTCTCCATCCCCCGCTGTAGAGGCTGAGACGGAAGGAGGGCGGCTTGGAGCACCAGATCAAGGTCCAGTTCGCCTGGTACGGCACCACTAGCAACCGGGACAAGAGCGGCGCCTACCTGTTTCTGCCTGACGGGGAGGCCAAGGTATCCCTGACAGCTTTGTTCCACTTGCGTGCTGTGCCTTTTTTCTTCTCTTCTCCTCTTCGCGGTTTATGGCTAGCTGGGAATGTTGCGTGCGTTAGGATGGGTTACAGCCACATTGATTTGTCTTCCTCCTCCTCCTCCTCCTCTTCCTCCTTTTTCTCCCTGCTCCTACAGCTGTTCACTCCCAAAATGCCTCCGGTGATCAGGGTGACCCAGGGCCCCATCTTCTCAGAAATCACCACCACCTTCCATCAGCTGACTCACACAATCCGCCTCTACAACCTTCAAGGTAAGAAGCAGCATTTCCTGGCATCCACGGCTGGGTTAGCGCTTCGCTGGGGTTAACATAGCTGTCAGAAAAAGACCAACAAGTGAACGGTAGTATGTCGATTTCTGGAATGAAGGACAGCAAAGTTTTCAGAGACCGAATCTACAACACAGACCCACCCAAAAAATCAACATCGTGCTTGGTTTTGAAACTTTTTTTGAAAAGAAATGGGGAAAAGATTAAGTGGGCAATCTTACAAAAGGTTTGCTGTGGAGCAGGGGAAGGTGTGTGGACTTGTTCTGGATGAGAAAGTGTTTGTCTTGCCACAACTGCAGAGAGGCCTCCTGCGGGGGCCTCTGCTGCTGCCTGAGTCTGGGGCCACATCATAGATCTCTGTAATAGGCTCCTCAGTCTGGCTCCAGTGCTCCAGTACTGTGGCTAGCCTGTAGATACACACACACACACACACACACACACACAACGCTTCATTTAGCCGCAGTGCTCTGCCCCTGAGGCAGCTGCATCCTCTCACGGACACACTGCTGGTTCACCCACCCCATTAAGCCCACCTCCACTGGCCCAGACTGCCCCACCCGACCCCCGACCCCCCCCCGCCCCTACTGCTAAATCTAATGCACTGTACTCTGCTGTTACCCAGGCGATGGACTGTTGTCCATGCACACACTCATCCTCCTGTAAGTCTTCCTCATCATCATCATCCACCCATAAGGCTGCGCTTCCATTTCTGTTTTTCCCTTTTATGAATCGACACATTAAATATCCGTGCCCAGGGCTTGCATTTGCACGCGTTTTCATCTCAACAACTGGGGCACGTGTCTAAACCAGGAGAACCCCCACCCCTTCACCCTCCTCGTGGATTAATTAAATTAGAGTTAGGTATTATGATATCAAACAATGTTCTTTTGCGTCCCATATCTCCAGAAAATATAATGTAATCCCCATGAAGGGATTAGCATGTTCATAGACCTACTGGAGTACATGTAAAGTAATTAAAATCTCAAACCAAACCACAGAATGTTGTTTCCAAAGCATTACATCAAATCAAAAAGTTGATAAGACTAAATCAAAATAATTGGAATAAGAGATATTGTATCATGGTGCATGAATTGGAAACGTCTCAAACGAATATGAAACTCCATCTCATCTTTTCAAGACCCTTTCTCTTCCTCTTTTCTCCTGCTGTTCTCTCTCGCTCCCTTCCTTTCTCTCCCACTTTATCCCCCCAACTGCCTCCCATGTATCCATCTCTGTTTCCCTTTCGCATTCCTTCTCTCTCTTTACATACATGTATCTATATCTATATCTATATTATATATATATCCCTTCATCTCTCTGTCCCCACCCATCTGTCTTTCTGCTCCCCCCCCCCAGGTGTCGAGGGCCAGGCTGTAGAGATCTGCAACACTGTGGACATAAGGGGGGAGTTCAACCGTGAAATTGCAATGAGGATAACATCTGACTTGGACAGCGAGGATCGATTCTTCACAGATCTCAATGGCTACCAGGTAGGATCCCCGTCTCTGTCTGACACACTCACGCACACTCATGCACACTCACTCACACACACTCACACACACACACACCCATGGGCGAGGACTACACCCATTTGTTTGACTCTCTCAATTGCGTACAAGTGTTTCGAGTGTTTCTCATATACGGTTCATATCAGACAGCTGTTGTTTTGTCACTTCTGAACAACAGATCGATGATTCAGCTGGTTTAAGTATAGCCAGCTACATTACAGTAGGGAGTCAGGTGGCTGAGCGGTTAGGGAATCGGGCTAGTAATCTGAAGGTTGCCAGTTCGATTCCCGGCCATGCCAATAACGTTGTGTCCTTGGGCAAGGCACTTCACCCTACTTGCCTCGGGGGAATGTCCCTGTACTTACTGTAAGTCGCTCTGGATAAGAGCGTCTGCTAATTGACTAAAATGTAATGTAAAATGTAAATGTACAATATATCCATGTGGGTGAGCGTGGTGCATTAAATACATATTCAAGGGGATGTACAGTGACTGTCCTTCACAGAATATTCTGTAGAAAGACTGGTCATGTCGTTCAGCTAGTTCACATGACTCAATAAAACGTTCAAAACGCATAATGCATTGCAACAGTAGTACGGAGAGTGCAGTAGGCGTGCAAGGATAGAGGTTCGAAGCCCAAGTCGGTTGATGTAAAAACGCAAGACACTCCGGTCCCATCTGGTGATATAAGTCACCATGGAAACCCTAGAACATTTGAATTCGAAGCGATACAGACCTCAAACCCAGTGACTTGGCGTGGCATCTCTGCCTCTCCAGTTCCAGCCCTGACCTGATCGTGCCTGCACAGACCAGCTTCACTCTCTCTGTCATTGGGGACAACTGGGAGGGATTGTTCTAGATTGAATTCCTGGACTTCAGAAGCTGTTAATGAAAAAGCGAATCACAATGATGCTAATTGACTCTTTGAAAGGGTTGGCTCTCCACGCCAGAGAATCTACACAGGAGCTGTGGCTGGGAAGCCTTTTCCCAAACAGAGACACAAAATAAACGAAAAATCTCCCCGAGTTTGGTTTGAACATTGTGAATTGAATGCCAAATGCTTCAAAGCAGAATGAGATGATTTAAGACGGCATTAAGTAGGCTCTGCACAGATGTGTCCGTGTTGCCAATTAGACATGCCGCCACAGTTTGGCTAAAGAATCCGTTTGCTTTCCTCCGAATCTCAATTTGCAACTTTTCCGTCGTTTGACCACGCTCTCTGGGATTATCCGGGATTTAACGCCCATCAGACATGAGCTGGGGATTTGATTTTCTTCTTCTCCAAACCCCCCCGCTCCCAGAAGAAGAGACAACAAACCGTCTGTTAGAGCACCGTCTGTTAGAGCACCGTCTGCCCACAGATAAAGGAAGTTGGTTGGCTTAGTGAAGTCAGATAAAGTTCCAATTCTCCCCAGTGAATCAGATCAGAGTGTGGAGCCACCAGATCAACAGCCTCCTTGTACTCTCCCTGATCAGAAGGTCATGTTTAAAAAAAATATATATATATATGTTTTATAGGCCTGTTAATTAAAAGTTGCATTGAAACTATTTGGGGAAAAAGTTTCAATGCAAAAAGTTGATGTAAGGCGATTTCAATGATGTGCTGTGTGGCTCAGATCCAACCCAGGAGGACCATGGCCAAGCTGCCCCTGCAGGCCAACTTCTACCCCATGACCAGCATGGCTTACATCCAGGACCACAGCTCCAGACTCACCCTGATCACCGCTCAGTCCCTAGGAGCCGCCAGCCTTAAACCCGGTGTGTGTATATCGGGGTTCATGGGTGGTGTTTGTGTGTAAACAGCATATGTTTGGGTTTGTGGGTCAATCATTTTCCCAGCTGCTGTGGACTCGCTCACACATTTCCTTCCGTAAGATCACGTGACAGCTTGTGAGACGACTAAACCAGTGTGAGCTTTACGTTTTAACCCCACACACCTGACCTGTGACCTCCACCATCCCATCCCCCCCCCCCCCCAGGTCAGCTGGAGGTCATCATGGACCGCCGCCTCAACCAGGATGACAACCGAGGGCTGGGCCAGGGCGTCCTGGATAACAAGCTGACCGCCAGCGCCTTCCGCCTGCTGGTGGAGGGGAGGAGTCAGGGAGACACAGAGGGGAGGAGTCAAGGAGACACGGTACACAAACAGATGAAGACTCTGTACACTGGATCCAACTACAACTATAGTAGGACACCTAGTCTGTCCACACGGACCTGCATCTATGTCCTGTGTGTGTAGGTGATCCATGCAACTCTGTGCTCGTTTGTGTAAAGGCTCAATGTTTCTCTTGGCTCTGTTCTCCTCCAGGAAAAGAAGGCCTCGGCGGTCAGCTACCCTTCCCTGCAGAGCCACATGTCCTCCCTGTACCTGAACCACCCCCTGCTCCCTATGGCAGTGAACCCTGAGAATGGGGCCCCGGGCCTGGCCCCCTTCAGCCCGCTGGCCTCCTCCATGCCCTGTGACATCCACCTGGTCAACCTCCGCACCATCCAGGCCAAGGTGACGTCACAGCCGGCCAGCTCCCTCCGTCTCTGCCCTTCCTGTTTCTCTGTCTTCATCTCTCTCTCTCTCTCTCTCTCTCTCTCTCTCTCTCTCTCTCTCTCTCTCTCTCTCTTCTATCTCCTTTCTCTGTTAACCTCCCTCAAGTTCTCTCTCTTCGTCCCTTTCTGTATCTCTCTCTCCATCTCTCTCTCCTCCTTTCCCTTCGTCTCTCTCCGGCATGTTCTTCCTTTTCTTTCTTCCAGTCTTAATAGCAGTGTGTTAACCCGGATCATATCGATCTGGCCAGCTCCATCCATGATTGGCTTGATTAGACAGCCGTACCCTCCTCCCCGGATGCCGCGGTCCAGCTGCACACCCGGCGCCTCACTGGGCCTCGGCCTCGCCAACTCTGCAACAGAGCCACTTTTGAAGTCACAGATCGCAGTAATTGCACCACAGGGAGACGAGATCTACCAAGCGATTAGTTTCCTTCGATTGAGAGGGTGCTCTGAGACATCCAGGCCAACTGTTCAGAACCAGAGAGCGGGTCTGGTTCAGGCCAGGGCCCCTTGCCTGCACCGCCTCTACCTACACTTATTATTCACCGTGTCAACGACTTGGTGTATCGAGCCAGAAACCGTGGACACCAGGGGATGAGATCGACTTGTACTTGTTCATTTGGGCCGAACTGCAATAACCCCCACTGCTCTCCTCTCTTTCTCTATTCTCTTCTCCCTCCTCTCCTCTCCATCCTATCCTCCCCCCTCTCCATCCCCTGTTACTCCCCTCACTTCTACCCCCTCCCATTCCCCCCTCCCCTTAGAATGCGTTTCTTGAACATGGTTGTGGAAATGCAGCTGACCTGTGAAAGAGAGGCCTCTACAATAACCCCAGTGTTGAGGAGAACAGGATTGTGTGTGTGTACGTGTGACAGTGGTGTGTCTGTGGCGTGTGTGTGTGTGCGTAACAGTGGTGCGTGTGTGTGGTGTGTCTAACAGTGGTGTGTTTGTGGTGTGTGAAGAATCTCTTTTCTCTCGCGCAGGAGGAGGGAGGAGGGCCGTCGGGCGAGGCAGCTTTGATTCTACACAGGAAAGGCTTTGACTGCAGCCTCTCCAACAGGAACACAGGCCTACTGTGTGCCACCACCCGTGGAAAGGTAAGCCTTCCACTCACACACACAGACAGGCATGAACACCCACATCAGGCACACTGCAAGGCACACAAACACACACACACACACACAGAGAGAGACTTTTGAATAAGGTCTCTTTCAGGAGGGAGCCTTCCCTCTAGCGACCTGAAGCCGTTCTGAAGTCACATGATCCAGAGGGGAAGGAAACACCTCTGTCAATTCACAACCTTTTGTTTTCCGGCGACGTGACAGCTCACGGGAGCCGGCGATTCTCTCTCTCTTCAGTCTCTCTCGGAATGGGACTTGATCTGACTCCATCTATGTGTGTACGGGTGTGTTTTCTCTCCCAGATGGACACAGAGACGTTCTTTTCCGAGCTAAGATTCCAGAGCATCTACCCGGTCTCGCTGTCTCTGATGCATCAATCGGAGGGAGTGCCCAGCCAAGGAGAGATCAGCCTTAAACCCATGGAGATCAGCACATACCGTGTGCAGCTTAGATGAGCTCCACCCATGGAAGCCCCAACTGGCCCGCACCGTGAACCGTTTCCAACATAGCCTCATCTGTTCTTGATCCCCTGTCAGCAGGGGCTATGCAGCCTTGAGCCTGGGACCGAAACAGAGAGAGCGAGCGAGCATGGAAGTCAGAGGGGTGGAGGAGAGGGGAACAGATGGAGGGGTTATAGAGAGAGGAAGAGGGAGATGGATGGATGGAGGAAAAATGTAGGAAGATGGACGGGGACTAGAACTAGAAGGCCCCTGCAAGTTTCATAGTCAAGTGCAATATGTGTCCCTTTCCTGAGGTGTCAGGGTATGGGTGGCTGGATAAATGAATGTATTAATGAATGAGCGAATGAATGAGTGAACACATTGAAACAGTGCTTTGAGTTTGTCACTTCAACCTACTGTACTGCGAAGACATACAGACCAGTCACATTCCCTACCCACAAAACAGAAACCGGTGGACTTTACAATGTGATTTCAAATGTAGAGAAAGACGTATGGCTTCAATTGTAAGCGATGCAAAAAGACCTTCCAGCCTTCCTTGGTATCTCAGAAGGGAAGGATACAGACCCAGTCTTGTCCTGCTTCGAATATTTTTAAGAAATGGTCCAACAATGTGATATTGCGTAACGCGATGCTGTTTTTTAATTGTTCCAAAGACAAGACTTTACCAGTGCCTTATTATTATTAGTGAAGAATCATGTGATGAAGGCCTACACACAGGATGTTTGTATTCGGAGATCGTCCCGTACAATTTGACATGGATGCAAAAGGCCTGCAGCCATGTGCTCACATGAACTGATATGGGTCTGTTGTTATGACCCCTCTCATCGTCTGTTATGGTGAAAAGGTCTTTGTTCACTTCAGGAAAATATTTGTTTTATGACTTGGACTCTACCACATTTATCCAGCATAATTTCAGCAAACCCAAGCATGTCTGATTCATCGTCAGTCAGTTTTCATTATGTGGCGCCTAATGATGACATCACCACTGGTATAACAATGCTGGTAGCCTCTAAACCCTCTTTAGTAACAGTGAACCAGGTGGATTTATTGGTGCAGTACTGCAGTCCTTTACACCCCATAGCCCACACTAATAATGAAGCTATGCAGTTATCTTTGATGGAAAACAGTTATGCATTATTCCACCCACCTGACTGTGGTGCTCTGCGTGTTTCTGCTAAGGAACTCCAAGCAGTCAATGTGCTACTTTGCTTCTTTTTCTTGTCGGCCAAACAGCCATTCCAAAGCCAAAGGTCACACACCCACTGGGATTTGTTGCAATCTGCATACTTGCCTTCATGGAGGCTTGGATGTTTAACACGTTGAAACTGAGACCATGAGAAAGCCATTTTTACAATCTAGGACTCGATAAACATGACATCCTTTAGAATTTCTTTTTTTTTTGACTACTTGGTGAAGTTCCAAGACAAATCTTTGGTTTAGATGTTTACAGTGTGATCAAAGAAGGCATAGAGAGCAGAAAGGTAGACCCAACAGGTGATCAGATAACACAGAGTCCTTGTTCTCATTTGAGTAGGGCCGTGAAGACCGCTGATTGACACTAAGAACAAGTTACACAAGTAGTATCAAAAGTCTCTAGGTAGTCTCTAAAAGTACTCTAAAAGGCAAATGTTCATGTTTCTACTCAAAAGTGTTTCTTTGTAAGGAATGTTACCTGCTGGACAATAGCCTTGTCATTCAGCGTCATCGGCCTGAAGCTACACTGAAGGCGTATCAGGCACAAGAAAGATTCATGCCATGGAGCACTTGTTGACATTCAATGGTAATGAAACGTTTTGCTTTGTGTCAAGTGAAGAATGTACATTAATGTGGGGGAAATGTTTGAATGGGATATATGAATGTCAGGTAGAAAGTTTAAGCTAATAACAATTGTTTATCTATCAATTATCTGGTCAATTTATCTTTTTGTCGGAATATGTTTATCTGGGGTGATTTTAATGAATGATATAGCTATGCTTCTCTTGCAAAATAATTGGGATTATTTTGGGGGAAATTCTGTTTCAGGGGAAATAATATAAAAAAAGGTTGCTTAACATTTTGTTTTCGTGACATTTTCTCTTCTGTAAATGTAAAACAACTGTAGAATACAGTTATTAAGTTGTGTTGCTACTACAATCTACAAATGTTTTATATAAATGATATACAAACACCAGTTTGGCTAGTAGAGGATAGCTGTATTTTAGTACAGGAGAGTACTTTGCTGAATCACATCACAGCTTGTGTCAGGTACGACTGCTCTGGTTACATGTCTGACTGGTGAACCCCAGGCAGCTCATATGGTCTGGTTTCCTTTTTCACCTTCTCCATCCGTCTTCTCATCATCTCTTTGAACCTCTCCTTCTCTTCCTCTCGTTTTTTCTCCTCTTCTTCCTTTTCAAGCTCCTCCTCCTCTGCCATTTTGATATGAAGTTCTTTTTGCCACTGAGGAAAGATACGAGAAGATACCGCACAGGGTCACATATCTCCTACATGTGACAACAGGGATGTATTTTAAAAATAAATATACAGCTCTGGAAAAAATTCAGAGACCACTGCACCTTTTTATTTGATTAAAAATAAAAGCCTGAAGGACAATTCTGAGTGAGGAACAGAAGGGTAACATTTGCAGTGGCCTCTTCAATTTTACCCTCCTGTTCCTCACTCAAAATTGTCCTTCTCAACACAAAAAGAAAAACGAAAGAAAAATGTGCAGTGGTCTCTCAATCTTTTCCAGAGCTGTATATGGGCAGACCATAATACATTTGAAGAAATGACATACCTCTCTATATCAGTTTCCGTACACTTACATTTTGACTCCAACAATTACCAAACATACAATTCATGTTACTGTTTATCCCATCACATCACCTGGTCCTCGACAACCTTCATCAGATCATCACTAGTCCGCATGTTGAAGTCGATCTGTTTCTTACTTTGTCTGCAACACATTTACACTGACATTTGAATCGTCCAATCTCTATTAGACCTCAAACCAGCTGAAAGGACAATAGCAACAGATCACAATCTCTTCCTCCATCTGTGACGGACGTAACAACATGAGGGAGGTGTGCATCTGCCTTAGGGTTATTAGATCAGACCCAGAGCAAGGTACAACCCTAGAACATGTATCGTAATAGCTGGAATAGAAAGACAGACATCGAAAACAAATGTATAAGCACAAAGAAGGACATTTGTGAATACAAGCCCAGGGCTTTGTACCTGGAGTCTTGTCCACTCTCCCTGGATGTGCAGGGATAGGTCTGGTGGGTCACCCCAGGGGGGGCTGTTGCTTTTAGGGTTGCGGGCTGAGAGGAAGGCTCCTGTCTGTGCCTGGTGGAGGTGAAGGGGGCAGGTTTACTTTGGGGCCTGGGGCAAGGCTGGAGCTGCATAGCGGATGGGGTCAGGCAGGCATGGGAGAGGGCGCAGGCCAGCCTCCAGGAGATCATGTGACCGTAGACCACAGAGCCCACCCCAGCAGGGGGCGCGGGCTGACCTCTTCCCCCCTCGCTCAGGAAGACGTTCTCTGGGAGATTCATCTCAGCCTGAAAACCAGTCACAGAGATACTGTAGGTAGCATGATAAGATAGACAACTGGGACACAGACATCATACATGGGCAGAATGTTGAGTGTGCTCCGTACTGTCTCTATAGCCATGAATATTCAGGCCAGGGTCAAACTGTAAACTTGATTCTCTCAAGTGCTTTATCTGGGCTTGATTGAGACAGCCTGGTGAGGCGCAACCAGGGAATAGTCCCACAATTGGGAACATTTGTTCATCTGGCACTGTGGGTAGATGAGTGCATCAATCGAATTCACGTAGAGATGAGATTGGGAAAGCTGGATGGGAGCTAGTCTACTCGTTTTAATACCTGCTATCACTCACTTTGATTAGTAAGGGCGAGAGGTTGCTCGGCAACGTCTTGCTTACAAATGAGTCTACAGTGATAAACATGCAGAGCTTTGATTGGAATTGTTAATTACTTTCGGTCGGTGATTATGAATAGCTATTGCAGCTACACCATTCACTCTAGAGAGACCTTGGGCACTATCCTTAAATTATAATTATTCTATACAGCTCTGGTCCGCGTCAAATTTTACCACCGTGAAAAAAAGGTAGGCTATAGAATTGCAGTTTCTACTCCATCAGTGAGGAACATTTCACTGAATGCACTGTAGCAGCACTGCTGGGCCCTCCTATTGGTCTTATTGGAGCTAGAGGATTGCATTCACAGCCCCATATAAGCTCACTCTATAGAGCTTGTTTAAAACGCATGAAGGCTTTTACATTTGATAGGGGAGTGAGTGCTTCCTTGGTAACCCTATGTGTTTGAATCCATCTACTAAGCTCAATCACGTGATATATAACTGCGTCTGGCCTTTGCGCCAACCCCAAGTGAGTTCTGAACGTGTCAGATCATGAATCAACCAGCTAGTTCTGCTTGACCCCCGGCCCCCAATACCTCTAGGACCCTGGGCGCGTCCCGGACCCGTGGGTCCGTCTCCCGGGTGAGCTGCCCCTGCAAGGCGACCCACGCCGAGTTCCTCAGCCCCTCCTGGAGCGGTGCCTGGCCAAGTCCTCGCCATATGCACGCCAGGGCCTGGACGGCACTGTAGCGCAGACGCCAGTCGTCTATGCCAGCTACAGGATCAACCCACACATGATGACAGGGCAGCGTGACTAACTGGAGACCAGAGGCATTGAGACAACTTGGCTATGAGTGTAAGGGCTACAACAAAGCTGTTTGATTGGGATGTGCTTGATAATTAAACTATAATGGGTCTTGGCAGTGTGTTATAATGACTAATCCAATGTCTTCCGCGGAAGGGGAGATGAATAAAACATTTATTCCACCCACAGCCACATCAACTGATACTTGAGCAGAAACCTCACATAAACATGCAGTACAGTGTCTTTCTCTTCATCACTGGCCTTCTGCATTTGGCCGAATCTTTCAAAGGGCCAGGTTCTGGGTTGTTAATCTCCCCATCTGTACAGAGGGACTTGTGGTCGTATGGAGGACTTACCGCTGATCAGGACGGCTAGCAGCCCATCTGTGCCGCAGCGTCCGGGAGGAGGAGAGGGATCTCCCGTCAGAGCTGTTTTCTGTACCTCGGCATTGGTGCTGTGCAGGCAGATGTCTGCTAGCACAGTGGTGTAGATGTGTTTCAACTGCCAGGGCCAGTTCCCCTCGGGGCACGACGACCTGCCCTCCTGAACAAACAAGGTGACACGGTTGTAGAGGAAACCAAACAAATGGAAAGAGAGAAAGTGAGCGAGGGGAAGTGAGACGGAGAGGCCGAGGGTGAAGAGAAGAGGTAGAGCGCGAGGAGAGAGGGAGGGAGAGGGAATGTGTAAACGTGTAGGCTGTGACTAATGGACCCGTACTAACATACCGCTGAAGCGGATTGCTGTGCCACGTCTGGTTGGGATTTGAAGTAGAGCCTCATCAGAATCTGGAGACAATACTTGCTGGATTTGGCTGCTTCGCCCAGCACCATCAGCCCCAGGGCACAGTCCACCCTGCAGGATCCAAAGAACAACATCGATATTTCACAGTGTCAAAATACACCGAATGTATTCCATTCACAGGCATTCGGAATGGTATGAGTTTCACTCGTTTGAATAAATGACAAAGGGTTGGATAATGTTTACGAAAACATGTTGATGTCCTAATGGGAAGTTGGCCGTGGTAAAGAGAGGTACAACACAGATTTGTCTCAGCAGTCAAACGGACCAGTTGTCACTGTGGAGCTTGTCTGTGAGCTGGACGAGGTTACGGGTCACCTGGGAGAGCTGGCTGACATTGTTCTGCACACAGTACCAGCTGAGCAGACAATGCCAGAGCACCTGGTTCACGGTGTACTCCTGGGAGCCTGGGCGAGCCTGTTCACATTCACAACAGAAGCGCTTTGTCGTCCATATGTTACATCAAGCTGCGGACATGTGTCTTCAGTTCCTACAAACCCCCCTCATCACTCCACCGCACACAGACACACCGTAGCACCGTCCCCCTAGGTACTTGTGTGAAGAGCACTCTGTGTGAGGGTATTGCTACCCTCCTATGTCGCTCCACACGACAGAAATGTTGAAATGATATAACTGCAGTATTGGCAGTGACAAACGTTTTGTGTTTCTCAAAGTTTGCTGCTTCATTTGTTGTGGTGTTGATTCCCATTGTTTCTAGAATTTTGTACAGAATGATCAGATACATTTGAAATAAAGGCTTTACTGGCCAAAACAAATGAACTTGATCACAAAAAACAACTAACATCATTTCAATAATCATATTATCAGCACATGGGAAAGTGTGAACGAGTACTAGTGAGGTGAAATCACTCAATCATTCTGACTGGATTATAAGAGCAGACTGATTCCCGTAAAAGGAGGGACTTTTGCATATATTGAATATTTTTGCCAATAAAATACTTTATAACTTCTGAAATGCTTATCATTGTTTTCTAGTATACCACAGAAACATCTGAGAAAAAGAATCTACAACAACTGAAACAGCAAACTTTGCAAAACACAAAATGTGTCACTGCCAATACTTTTGGCCATGGCTGTACATAATATAACACTGAAAGTATCCTTGATGAGCCTGATTATATCCCCTAATAAAGCAGACTGGGAGACAGGATGTGCAGGCGTTCAGCATACATGCTATTAATAGATGCCTTCCAGCGATATGAGCTATATCCAGAGAGAAGCTCGTATTGTTGTGTTCCTTGTTCTATTTGGTGGTTGTCTAACACACTGAATGATTCTTGTGTCCCCACCTGTGCACTTCACATGAGCACAGACAGTGCATAGCCAGAGCCAACAGACCTCATCCAAATATTCGATGAAGTTTCATGCAAAATGTACCTAAAGGTTATAAAAAAGCATACCAGTCCTGCATCATTTTCAGTTTGTCCAATTGCACAGATGACCTCGCCTGTATGCAACATGAAGTCCACGTAAAACAAGATGTTTGGGTATGGTTCATAGCTGGGCTGGCACTGAGAGAGAGCTGCGGGGCAAACAGGAATTGATATCCTTTAGCAATCTCACACCATGTCCGAACAAGTTCAAATACCAAACAGCCTAGGATTTGTATGTATTTACGCCATGATAAAAGCAATATGTGATTCGTTTCATTTTCCTTCCCTATACCTTTTAAAAAACTGTGAAGGTGGGATTTGCTCCTTTGATATTGCGTCAGGTTTCCAGAGATGTGGAAGAGAAATAAGCCTTAAGAAGACCAGATAGCCTAACTGAAGGAGAAGGAAAAAACACGTTCTTCCACAACCAATCAATAGCAGTCGACAATGTAGCAGGATCACAAAACTGACCCCTTGTAATACCTCTGAGAGAAAAAAATCAAACACATTGGACACAGATCTCCCAGTTTGTACGGAATTAACATGAACATGGATTCCCACATTGTGTTTTCCCCTGTCACTAAATACACCCTCCACCTGGCTACTGTACCTTGAGCATCTTCACCTCACAGGTGTAGATGCTGGGCTTCTGGGCGGTGTCTGAACAGACCCAGTATAGAACAGACTCGGCCAGGTAGAAAAGAGAAGGGATGTGTTGTGCTTGTACTGGGGCATGATCGAGGGACATCAGCAACGAATCCAAAGAATCTGACAGGAGAAAAGGAGTGGCTTATATCCCTTGTCAACCTTTGAGTTTTTATTGTTGCCCATCTGGAATTTGATTGCCATTCCATCACATGGTGTACTCATTCAGAAACTCACAACCAAAAACTACTTTTTTTTAATCATGCCCACCATTTTGAATTTTCCCAAGGCACACACCAAGCAAGAGGAGCTCTGTCCATGCCAAAGGAAGCTCAACATAGTCTCCCTCTCCCATACATTTCAGTCCTGCTCTGCGCTGTAGAAAAAAAGATTAGATCATTTCCATAGAAACATTAAAAAGTTACATTTAATTAACACTGAATACATTCCAGAAGTTTACAAGAGATTGAGCATGCTATTGCGCGAATTTAACAGTTATTTAATGAATGTGCACTCTTCGCTTGATTGTAGTTAGGCTATGAACGTCATGTGGAGTTCCACGTTGTACAGGTTATGTTGCCATCTAGCGGACAGGATGCGCTAACTTGTTTTCAGTAAGTTTGAAAAAAGTTCACATTATTCTTGATAAATACATGATCCCACCTGGCTGCGGATCAGAAGTTGCTTGGCCAGCTCGACATACTTCTCCTGCTCATCAGAGCCATAGGAAATATTGTATTTTGTGATAAACTGCTCGGTAATTTCAAACGGGTTTCTGTAAAGTACAGTACAGTAGAGAACGACCAAACTGTAGACCATGAGATGAAAGATCATAAATTAATATCACACCATTGTTGATAGACTACTGAAGTTTCAAGTTTCCCCTTCCCGTTACAATAGAACTAGCTCTACCTGACAGTCGTAAAATGTTTTGTTGTCCGGATTTTTTCTCTTTCTGAAAGAAGTCTCTTCTGTAAATCCGCTTTATGTGTTTGGGATATTATGGCTAATCGACGAACAACTGGGACGTTGCTTATTGGCATCTTGCAAATCAATTGCAGCTAAATTACAAAAGTTACTGTCGTTGTGTGGATTTTTTGTTTACTCTCCATCACTCCTTTGTAATTTGTTTTCACTGTTTCTATGGACGCTCAGCAAGGTCAAATAAGTTCACGGGAAATACTTCATATCCCATAATGCTTTATAGACGCGGAAGTTATATTGGACAGTTTCCGGTTGGTTTGATAGTTCATTCGCGTTGTTTTGCTTGCTATCAACGAAACCTAACTGGATCGGTTGCTAGCTAGCTTGACAGTGTCCTGATTTGGTATTAAAGCTATAGTGGTTGTTAATCATTTTCAATGTTTTCCTTGACTTTTCAGTCAAAGACACTGTAAGGCTCATTGGGATAGGGATTTCAAGGAGCTGTCACGTCCACCCAGCTTTTCTGACAACATGACATCTCGGCGACCGGACAGCTTCGATGGCTTAGGTTACAGAGGAAGGGAGGATCCTGCCTACAGCGGGGGCTACACTGGAAGGTCATTTAACAATTCATCTAGCGTTGACCTCCAGCAGTGGGTAACAACGCCTCCAGATATTCCAGGTAGTCGAAACTTGCATTTCGGTGACCGCACGCCACAGTCGGAGACGGCCCCTGCGGGACCCGGAGGAGGTGCTGAAGATACTCAGCCGTCGGCCCCTCCAGCCGGTAGGGGACATCTTTATGTCAGATAGATCTGTGATTCAATATAGGAAGAGGTCTCGGGTTCCTGAAAAGTTCCATCCAAGTGATGTAGAGCTAACTGCCAAGCTAAGAACTTAAATTTAGGCCCTCCTACCATTGCTCAATCTCACGCTACTGTTACGGAAATAAATCGCACGTTACTGTAAATGGGCATTCCCACAGACTACTTTGAAGAGGCTATCTTTAAAGATAGTTCGTAGCTTTTGGGTAATCTCAAATGACATCAACCACATACATATGCCCACACATTTTCTGGCCACGCTTACATTGTTTTTCCCGTAGCTATCTTAAGTGTTTGAAGTTACTTCTAGGGAATTATCTGTTTCATTTTCGTCACTACAGTATGACGGTTGGACTGGCCTCTCGGGTTGTAAACAACAGGAAAGGATGGAAAGGCCAAGTGTTCTCACCCACTCTCTGTGACTAGCAGTTATTTAGATTATTCAGAAGTTATCAGGAGTTCTACTTGGCAGTGACACATTGGGGTGTTTTAGGTCAACCGGTGTATGGGTTTGATTTTGTTGACCTTTATGCTTCTTTTACAGAGCAATTGAACAGATTTGCAGGGTTTGGTATTGGACTGGCCAGGTAACAACCTTCAAGCACACTTTTCATTATTATTATTATTATTATTGTCAACATGATCATGATTTAACTTCTTAACCCTAATACCCTGCCCCCTCCTCTCCACAGTCTCTTTACAGAAAATGTGCTGGCTCACCCCTGCATTGTGTTTCGTCGGCAGTGCCAGGTAAGGATACCCCAGGAGTGTCAAAGTCAATATCACTAAGGGCCACACTGGGAAATTTAAATCACACAACGGACAGATATATGTGTGTATATATATATATATATGTGTGTGTGTGTGTGTGTGATAAAAATGACATATATGGGTGGCATAGACTTTTATTCTGAGGCAATCGTAGGCCTTTCAAGCTCTCGCCTCGGGCCTTGAGTTTGACACTCGCCCTGACAAGTACACTAAAGGAACTGCGACGTGAAAAGACTAAATGTTATACCTCGTAAGTTTGATTGGGCTACGTGCTGTGAAGCAGACAGCCTGTGCACTAATGTGGTGAGATTCCCTGTGATTCACTTACTGAGTTGGTCCTCCCCGTTTGGTCCTCCCCGTTTGGTCCTCCCAGGTTAACTACCACGCCCGGTGCTATCATCTGTCTCCACTGACTGCCATGAGTGTGATGTACAATGTCACCAAGACCCAGGTCTGCCCCATGCTCCTCTATAAACACTAACCAACATTTGAAAAATCTTCTTACGAGCTGATAACTGTATTCACAGTTAAGACTAAAGTAGCCTATTTCTTAGTATTGCAGGTAGAGTGGAGCATATTGATTCAATTTGTTGTTGTTTTTTAACCACAGGGTCCTAAGGCTTTGTGGAAAGGGATGGGCAGCACCTTTGTGGTCCAGGGCGTCACTCTAGGCACAGAAGGGATTATAAGTGAATGTACTCCTTTACCACGGTACGAGCAACCTCATCCCAATCAAGGATTCAGCTGTGTTTCAGGATTCAGTCAAACAAAGTCCTGAGCGAGTCACAACCATGATTCCTGGATTATTCTCCCCCCCCCAAAATCTTAGTTTCTGAGGTTGTCTGTGTTAAGTGGGTGAAAAGCCTCATCTGATGGTAATATAGCTTCTAATGTTTTGATATTGAGTTGAGTTTGTTAATTGGATGCAGTTTAATGAATCTGCCTGAAACTGGCAAACAGTTGCTGTGCTGAGCACACAAAGCATTGTATTTTGAAACAAGAAGTTTATCAGTCATCATCAGCATTTGCTATATACGAGGATTTCCATAATTTCAACCCATTTTCAAAAAACATACAACAGAATCAAGAAGGAGAATAATCTTTGACAAGAAGGAGATACTATTTTTTGTTTTAGGATGAGGGTTTCCTTAAAGTACAGTTAGTAATACATGTGAATAAACAAAAAGGATTTATGGATCCGAAAGTCCGGTTAGAAAATAAGTCAATGACCCTATTTGTTTATAAAAGTTTAAAACATCTGAGTCATGCTGCTCTTTGGGCTTGTACCTCCAGGAGTAAAAAAGGCCAGACAGTAAATCGTTTGCATAGTTAGGAGTAATGAGCCAAGTTTAGGACAGCCAAATTTTAGATTTTACAAACTGATTTGTTCAACTCTGTTGGTCTGTGTTCTTGCATAATAAATAAAGTGCTTTTATATTCTGTTCTCAGGGAATTGTCTCACAAATGGAACCCAAAACAAGTTGTTGGGCATTTGGTCCTCAAAGGGTAGGTATTGAATGCAGTAACACAATTTCCAAGTAGTTCCCCTGACAAAGATGTATCCTTGTCCTAGACTTGAATAGTAAATGAAGATTGTCCAACCAGATCAAAGGAAATTAATTGCAGGATAAAATTGGGTATTCATCATTTGGTTATTGGCTAACTGAAGCTTCAAAAAGGTTTGTGGTGACCATGTTGAAGGGAATTGACATCCCATACTGTAGAGGCAGGCAATTTTCATTTGGATGTGGGTCTCTCATCTGTTTGGGGGCTTAAATCCTATACATTTTGTCTTTCTTTTCCACAGATTGACCTATGTAGTTGCCATGCCGTTCTACTCTGCAAGTCTCATTGAAACAGTTCAGGTCAGTACACAAAAGTGTGTCTAGTAACCACTTCATACACATAATTGTATCGAAAATTGTTCTGTTTGTCTTTCTTTTATAAACGGACAATTGGCTGCACGTTAAGTTAACTTAAGTTTGCTTCAGTTAAATCCAAAGAATGTTAAACCTGACCTAAATACATCCTCCATGTGCTCATTAATATAATTTCCAATTATATGAATTTTAACTTAACTCAAGGTGAATAGTTATTCATCCACATTTGTACAATTTGAATATACCCTAACCTTGTTGTCCCCTGTTGGGTGTTGGCAGAGCGAGATCATCCGGGACAACCCAGGCATTCTGGACTGTGTGAAGGAGGGCGTGGGTCGTGTGATGGGCATGGGCATCCCCCACAGCAAGCGCCTCCTGCCCCTCTGGGCGCTCATTTTCCCCACTGTCCTACACGGAGTCCTCCACTACATAATCAGCTCCTCCGTCCAGAAGCTGGTCCTCTTCCTCCTGCGCCGGCGTAGTCCCACCAAGCAGCCGCCCGACGGCTCGGAAACTGTGCAGAGCATGCTGGACGCCTACTTTCCCGAACTCATGGCCAGCTTTGCGGCCAGCCTCTGCGCCGACGTCCTCCTCTTCCCCCTGGAGACGGTGCTCCACAGGTTGCACATCCAGGGAACGCGCACCATCATCGACAACACCGACCTGGGCTTCGAGGTCCTGCCCATCAACACGCAGTATGAGGGCATGAGAGACTGCGTCAACGCGATCCGCCGCGAGGAGGGGCCCCTGGGCTTTTACAAAGGCTTCGGGTCCATCGTGGTGCAGTACTCTCTGCACGCTGCCGTGCTGCAGATCACCAAGGTGATCTACTCTACCTTGCTGCAGAACGCGTGAGTGGGGGAGAGAAAGAGGAGGCGATGGACAGCCACTGGATCTCCAAGTCTTTTGACTAGAACACCCCCTGTTTAAAACGTACTTTTCCACTCAAGTTGGGTCATGCTCATTCCATACGAGGTGGATGATGATGATGATGATGATTATGATGACAACCACAACAGACAATGCAATTACCAAAAGATGAGTTGTTTCTTTTAGTTTTTATTAACAATTGTCACTGTCACCAAGCACTTGATATGTAATTTATTGCATGACCTCAGTAACAATTATCATAAGTCCTTACTTTGTGAGCAGTCATACAAGAGTCATTCAAGAGTTCAATTCTAAGCTCTCTGGGTTGTGTGTAGTTGAGCTGAACAGAAAAACATTTGTATCCAAAGTTTGATGTTGTAAAACAAACCCCAAACTTGTGTTCTCTGTAAATCATGGCAACATGCTTGTGTCTTGTGTTTCTTTGTCATCGTTAGGAAAGTTCATATTTGTCAAACTGCAAAATGGAAATGTGTTTCCGCTGGACTTGAATTGGCACTAGCAGAGAATAGGTTGTGCCAATTTATTCAGAGATGTATGTACAAAATGTACAGTTAAAGTTAAATAAATTATTTGCTTTATAGTTAAATAAGGTTTGTATGTAGATATCTGTCTGATTCATCGGCCTGTCCATGTTATAACACCCACAATGTATATTGCACATTGCATAAACGGTAGATATACCAGTGTGTGGAACAAAAAGATAAAGACAAAAGTTTTGCATCTGGTTGATTGAAGTCAGGGATTTTACGTGATGAGAACTGTCTATTGTAAAGTACGGTGTAGGAAAATGTATGAAGGTCATTTGTTCATTGCTTGAAAATTGAAATAAAATTGAAATAAATCTATGGCTTATATTTCCTTCACCTCTTTGTGTAACCTTTCAAATTACTTAATTTCAAAGGGTCTCAATTTAGATTTTTATTGATAATGATTAACTGCAAATTGCTTTAATGACTTCAAAGATGCAAAGAGGAGAAAGTGCACTTGTCAAAGTGAAAACGCTGGTTCTAATAATGACCTTTAAGTGTTGGTCACTGATTACTGTCTTTTTGGCCAGTCTTATTCATTTTTCTTAGTAACTTTTACTTCAAGCCACAGAGCACTTCAGTCATCACCAGACATTTTAAACCAGAGATCTGATATCAGGTAAACCATATTAAACTCCCTTCTATATTAACGAAATGACACAGAAGACCTCAAGAGACTATTATACCTTTATTCTGTCAAATTTGATTGTAATTGAATATCATAATTTTAAAACATATTTTTTGTATACTTTCAGCTTTACTCTGATTCATAAAAAATCCTGGAACTTGGAAGCTACATCCTGACTTTGCGTCTTTATGAAAGGAGTTAGGCTGGCTGTCGACATGTGTTAAGAAACACACCTGGAGGACAGTACAAGTGTTACTGAATGAAACGTGTAGGAATTGTGCTTAAAGAGCTTTAATGATACAGTTTGAAAGTTAACTTTTTTTATATATACACATGATTCATATTGTGTATGTTTGCATGAGTCAGAGATTATCTTTCATGTGAACCTGAGTTTTCTGGGAGGTGATTTAGTGGTGACTATTAGATGATGCTTGGGGTAAGGGTTGATGATAGGTATAAAAGGCCAGTAAGGTTCAATGGTCACTGCAAAAGATCTCACATTTGGACAATGACACCCAAGACATATTTCATTGGTAAATTATTGACCGATCTTGCCAGATTAACTGTAGGCCTAATATTGTGCAGAGATGTTACATTTCACTGTTGGGTATGTGAACCATCATTTTGACTTGTTCTTAACTTTTGTTTCACAGCCTACTTTTCTCTGGCTGTGTCCTGGCAACTTGGCTGGAGTGCGGCTCTCCATCGAAAGAAATGCCACTGTTTGTCGAAAATAAAGGATGATATATTTTATGTCATTGGCGTGGAGCACAAATTGGATGTAAGTTGAGCCCCCATATATTGACAATTCTGTAGATGTTCAGTTATTCAGCAATTATGCACCACATTTGCATTTAGACTCAGTTGGTTGTGATCTGGTTTTCCCACAGGAACTGAAGAAGTCTCTTCACTACGTAGATCATGAGCCAGTATGTTTTCCCTGATTATCCCCACACTTTCCTTTGCAGTTGTGTATTTCAAACTCACTGACCCTAACTCTTGTGTACATTTCTTTTGTCAAGAATTGGGTCTTAGAGAAGTCTAACTGCATCCTCAACTGGTCTCAGTGCAACCGCAGTAACAAGGATGGATACTTGGCCGAACTGGAGGAAATCCAGTGTAAACTGAAGCGATCAACCGAGGTGAGAAACAATGTCTTTAGTTTCCTCTTTATTTACCTGTCCATTATTTTTTGTCCATAGACACAAGTACGTGGCATAGCAGCCGTTGTCTGTATTTTGCATGCCTTTTGGGCTAATAGATGAATTAACTAATGCAAGCATGACTTGACATGAATAAGTATGGTATGCTTCAGAAGTCAAATATACATATAGGTTCAGCAAAAGCTCCAATTTTGTTGTGATAATTTATCTAGATTGTTATTTAAGATATACTTTTTTACAGGCTCCAGAATGCAATGGCGTCGAGAGAGATCAATTGAAGATGGTGACAGACAGAGAGATATCTCATCAATTCTTCAACTGTTGGAACAAATTTGTATCTCATAAACCAAAAGATTGTACTAAACCTAGAAAACCTAGAAAACCAACATTGCAGGCTGACACCATGCTCTAACTTGAAACGTATAGACTACTTTGCATTAACTGCATGTTCCATTTTATTTCTTAAAAAATAATTGGAATTATTATTTTGTATTATTATTATTTTTGTTAATCTTTTTTCACTGGATGAGGTGTATTGGTATTTATGTGTTCATGTAATAAAAATATATATTTATAATGAAATTTGTAATAATTTACACATAAACATATAATCAAAATAAAATAATATACCGTTGGATATTAGAAAATATACAATTGTTGTTGTAGGTTGCTGTTTGCTAAACAGCGGAACTAATATCCTTGTGGAACCAAGGTTTGTTGCTGTAGGTCCATCGGAACCATTAGTAACACGCAATGTGGTAGTAATGAAAACAGCAGAACAAGACGTGATATTCACCGTTTTATTTCTAGTGATTCTTAACGATTTGATAAACGGATCTTTGGGCATAGATACACCATAACATTATTATGGCAGAGGGTAGTAAAAAAGGAAGTGTAATATTCTCAGGCTTCAGGGCTTTGGGATTATATTCGAATCACCTCTCACACGTGGTTCGCTACCACAAGAAACACCGGGAGTTTTACGTTGTGACAGCTGTTGGAAACTGTTTTCACACGTACAATGTGAGTGCCTGGCTAAATATTTGGACTTGTAAATAAGCTATTTAGCTGACAATTTGTATATAGTGTAGACAGTGTATTGGTGTAAACGCGCATATGCGTAATTCTAGTCTAAAAGCACCATTGAATTACTCATCTCTAATTGACTATATTCCAAATCTACACTTGCCTACTTTGTTACAATACTAACCCTAACCTGATACAAAGGTTAGGGTTAGTTAAGTGTTGCCATTTTTTATGCATATTGTGGCCCAATTTGTATGGTGTTGGTAGCTAACCTAAAAAATCTGTGATTTTGCAGGTCAAAAAACTTGGAATCGTTGCTGTCAGTAAGTGTGCATAAAGCTAGAATCTTCTTAAGGCAGCTGTGTTACACTAAAAGTCGATCTGCTAAATTAGTCTTGTAATATCATTCAAAACTACATGAAACGCTTTTCCCTAGGCAATGCCCTCCCAGAAGACATATCATGCTTGGCAGCTGACCGAATGCTGGTTTATGTGGCCAATGGGAAGAAAGTGACAGCCTTTGCCAGGAACAAAGAGGTGACACGTTCCTTTCCTTCTGTTGGTATAGTTGTGTAGGGTGACCAGACGTCCTCTTTTACCCGGACATGTCCTCTTTTACTCGGACATGTCCTCTTTTTGAGACCTAAAAAATGCGTCCAAAATTGGATTCCAAAATTGTCTGGGATTTTGCCTCGTCGGATATTTGTGTTTCTCTGGGTCTTTCACAAACTATTAGGCCCTTACAAGTTTTGGAAAGGGTATCTCCCTTACGTTTCACCTTCTTGCGTGAGCTCTGACTAGAGAGAACTGTCAATCTGATCAGATAGTGCGGCATGCAATAATTGATTCATCACACAAGTCTAGTAATCCTACGTTTGTGCAGCTCTCTTAGTTTCGTTTTTTGATTGAAATGTCCCCAAATTCAGGGCACAGGTGTGAGTTGGCTGCAAAGCTCTATGTACTGTTGTTGTTGACTGTCGGTTTAACATTGTTGTGGATGTCAAGGTGGTTCACACCTTCATCGGCCACGGTGCTGACGTGCACCTGCTGCTTCCATTTGGCGACCATGTGATCTCCGTCGACCGAGACAACGCAGTCATAATCTGGGACGTGGAGTCAGAGGGTTGGTGTTAGGATCTGGACGTTCTCTTACCCCTCCGCCTAGACACAAACATGAGGGTTTACCGATTATGCTGCGTTAAGGATTATTGGAATCATACTTGATTTGTATCTTGTAGTGCAACTAACTGATTTCAAGGGAATCATTTCCTGTTTAACAGAAGGCTGTTGTATAGTTCATTACCACAAATCAGCTTTAAGTTTGTTTTGAGGGAGTTGTTTCATGTTTAATGCAATTCCTGTTTTTTTTTGTTTGTTTCTCTGCTCTATTATTCCAGAGGAGTACTTGCAGATATCATTTGACAAGGCCTGCTTCGAGGTCTCAGCTGCCATGCACCCCAGCACCTACCTAAACAAGATCCTGTTTGGCTGCAGCCAAGGAGGCCTTCAGCTCTGGAACATCAAATCAAAGTACTGGTTGTCCATGTATAATTTGCCATTTAACAACAGTTAAAAACAGTTTTTGTCAAAATAATCATCACTGCATGGTGGTATTGTAGTCATGGTTATGATTGGGGGAAAACTGCGTCGGCAATCTATTGTGTTTCTACCTTTTCTTCTTCTTCCTATGCATCGTCTTCTTCTCCTTTGGAGTCTATGGCAGCTTCTAGAACCGTATGGTAAAACGTTGTGAAATTCGGCACTCTCATTGGGGACAGTCCCCAGATCCTGTTCACCAAGTTTCATGTCTCCCATTGGAGCTCTCTAGTGGTAATCTTGTGGGATTCCAAGGCTGACACATATTAACTTGTCATGTCAAACAAATTTATCCGGAAGCCATTTGGGATTTTATTTAAAGGTATAACAACTTTTCACAGGCCACAAATTTTGTCCAAGGTTCACCAAATTTGACGCAGATGATCTTCAGACCAAGCCAAAAGTTATCAGATGCATTTTTGATTTTTGAAACCGTTTGTCCAGCAGAGCCAGTCGACATTGACAGTTTATCATCAAACAGGAAATTGGGTCATATCTCAGCAAATCTTTTATGCATTCACACCAAACTCGGAAACACGTTCTGAGGATGTCCAAAATGTTTCATTTGACCTGCTTGTCTGCCTCATTGCTGTTTTGAAGCTATATTTGTGAATATCATCGTGAAAATTCACACAATGAACATCTACTTCCAAGCTGATATGCTGTAATAATCCTATAGATCTCTGTGGCGACTTCTGTGGAGAAGATAAACTTCTATGGAGGCCTTATTACTGATTCATTGTGACACGGCAAATGGAGTGTGTTCTCATCAGCTCCTTTCTGTGTTACAGTAAGCTCCTGTACACGTTTCCTGGGTGGGATTCAGCAGTCACTGTTCTACAGCAGGTGGGTTCTCTCAGAGCAGTCTCAGAGTCAAAGGTACCCTCTGACCAAATCTGATGTCTCATTTGCAATTTGCGGGTGGCCGATTTAAAAACGCTCTTAACTAGAACAAAGACATTGCAAATGCAGGGATGTCATTTCTAAGGCTGATGCCGTATATGGTGAAGGTAAGGCTTTACCGTCACATCGAAGTGCATCTCTACCCATGAGACTCTTCAAATGTGTAAGGGTACAGAGCCTGTGGGAGGTAGGTCACAAGGTATCCATCCATGTTATTTATGTAGACCTGTCAAATATGTCACGTGAACGTGAGAAATGAACACAGCAATATATAGGTTTTCTATCAGCTGGCACCCTCTGTCTCTCTCTCTCTCTCTCGCCACACCATATTTCCACTTGTATTCCTATCCGCCCCCCAACCATCACTGTCTCCCCCCTATGCTTCCTCTCTCCCTCCCCCTTGACCCTCCCCCCAGAGCCCAGCAGTAGATGTGGTAGGCGTGGGCCTCTCCTCCGGACAGATCGTCCTCCACAACATCAAGTTTGACGAGTCCCTGATGAAGTTCCAGCAGGACTGGGGCCCAGTCACGGCCATCTCTTTCAGAACAGGTGAGCCTCCTGCCCTCCCATTCTGCCTGGGTGCAGCGCAGAGCTGAGGGGATGATGGGCCGCTGACGGGAGAGCATTCGACATGCACCGAGGCATGAATGAGGGAATAATCGAGTTCTGTAGGAGTCGAAATTCCGATTCGACGACGTCCAATTCATTGTTATTTCACCATAAATCCGTTTCCACCTGGGTCGTCTTCCTGCGGTTCACCTCTACGCTCGCCTTCATCTGTAATCCTCCTGTATCCAAGATGGCCACCCTGTGATGGCGGCTGGGAGCCCAGTGGGCCACATCGGCCTGTGGGACCTGGAGGAGAAGAAGCTGGTGTGTCAGATGAGGGACGCCCACAGCACAGCCATCGCTGGGCTGACCTTCCTGCATGGCGAGCCCCTGTTGCTGACCAATGGGGCTGACAATGCCATCAGGGTTCGTTAGTGAATATTAGGATTACGCTGATGGTATACATTACTGTGCAAAAGTCTAGGGCACAATACAAATTGTAAAAAAGTAAAGCAAGAATGCTTGAAGAAATAAGGCACATTATTAAAAAGACAACTAAAATGTCTGCAAAAATGCACTTTTAGACTGCCACACAAATATAAAAGATGTATTATTCATGTATTAAAGCTTGGGTGCCTAAGACTTCTGCACATATTGATTTTAGAGCAGAAAGCGATTGGATGGAGGTGAGATCTAACCGCCAGCCTTTTTCCACAGGTGTGGATCTTTGACACGGCGGGGGGAGGAGGTCGGCTGCTCCGGAGTCGTTTGGGACACAGCGCCCCGCCCTCGAAGATCCGGCACTACGGACAGACAGGCCACCACATCCTCAGTGCAGGTAGGGAGGGCCGAATTCATGTAACCTCCAGAACTGGATCGGTTATTGAGATACACTCGAAAAGTAATTGAGGTGCATTTGATTCGGTTCAGTTATTCGAGCTCTGACAATCTCTGAGTAGCAGTTTGAATCTGGGATCAGATTTCCACCTTTCCACACAATCCTTATTTATTATGATCTGAACCGTGAAAAACAGATCGCAGATCAGTACTGCTGGTTTGAGACCGAAACGAGCCACAGCATAAACCAGTGGAGACTGACGCGCCTGTTCTTGTTCTCAGGTCAGGATGGAACTTTACAGTCCTTCTCCACGGTTCATGAGCGATTCAACAAGAGCCTGGGCCACGGTGAGACTCTTCCCCCGCCCGAGCACCTGTGTTTTCTAACCATGGATAAACATGTTACGTAAGACACACTGTATTTGCATTCTAGAGACATGTTTTTCTTAATGATCCCAATCTGGACATCCAGGTTCCATCAACAAGAAGTCGTCCAAGAAGAAAGGTCTAAAGTACGATGAACTGAAGCTCCCTGCCATCACCACCTTCGCCTCAGGTAAAACCAGCAGCCGTCGCCAGCATCAAGTTGAAACGTCCAGATTTGCTCGTATGATTGATGTGGAGATTATGGTTTTTCAGGGAGATATTATAGCGAGAAAGTTCCCCCAAAAAGTTGGGTGGAGGATGATGGTTGAGTGTGTTTGTTTCATATGAATGGATGAGGAACCCAGATGTCGAGGTCAAAGTCATGTTTATTATCTCCCAGAGAAATCGTGTCACACAACAACCCAAACATAAATGCATATAATGGTTCTTCAATACGTGTATGTATGAGTAGTGTATGAGCGGTGGATTTCATGTTGGCGTTGCAGAGAGCGCCCGTCAGAGCGACTGGGACGGCATCGTGGCCTGCCATCGGGGCTACCTCGTTAGCACCACCTGGAACTACCAGAAGTCGTCCATGGGGTCGCACAAGCTGGAGCCTGACCGCTTCAACAAGAACCGGGCCCTCAGCGTCCACGCTACGGTGAGCAGCCGTCCCATAGCTGACGTGTGCGCTACCTGGGACTGTCCTGTATGTGGATGTTTGCGATGGTGACTAATCACCCACACAGTGTTCAGTAGAAAGATGGAAATAAGATATACACAAGCTGCATTCTTGCTCATAGATGGTGCAACGGTTTCCTGTTTAGCGGAACTCCACTACCTAGATGCAATGCCTCGTCACTTTTCTCTGATGAATTGTTGAAAAATGTGTCCTGAATGAATGTGGATGTGTGAAAGCAGTACTTGTTTGCTGAGATCAAAGTAGTACCATCTAGAAAAAGCTGGATGCTAAAAATGTTACATAATCACATTTACAAAAACATTTCTTACTTGAATTCAATGTAATGGAGTAACTATATTAGTTATACATAAAATTAAATAATATATATATATATAAATCATTTCTATATATAAATTGTATATATAATCAAACGTTTTATATTATACAATACTCTCATGGAGTGACAAATCACTTAAATTTGCATCCTTGACCAAAATATCCTTTTGAATCATTATTTGTCATTGAACCATGAATGCTTTTCCATTCTGATCTAACCCACTTAGACTTCCACCTTGCTCACTAAAGCTCTCCGTCCCTGCAGGCTGTGGACATCACGTCGTGTGGAAACTTTGCGGTGCTGGGCCTGTCCTCTGGACACGTGGATGTCTATAACATGCAGTCAGGGCTCCACAGGGGACACTATGGAGAGGAGAAAGGTAAACACCCTGTCTCTTTCTAGATCTTTCACTGTCTTTTTCCCATTACTTACTGACATCATTATCACACCATCTTGCTTTCTCTCTCGCTTACATACTCACACGCTCAACGCACACCCACTCTGTCACACACAAACACACTCTCCCTCTGTGTCCGTCATCCGCTAATGAACTCACTCGATTATTCACTCATCCATGTTAAAATGATGAACTCACTGACTCACCCACTGACCTCACGCAACCATGACAATTGAACCAAGCACAAGTATACTGATTCATCCCTTCTCTGCCTCCCTCCCTCCCCCCCACCCCCAGCCCATGATGGACCAGTGCGAGGTGTGTGTGTGGATGGACTCAACCAGCTGACAGTCAGTGTCGGAGCAGACAGACTTATCAAGATCTGGAAGTTCAAGTCTAAGAAGCTGGTCCACTGCATGAGCCTGTCATCCTCGCCCGCCACCATATATCTACACAGAGACAGGTATGAAGTTAGCATAGCTAAGAAACTAGCATCACAACCAAGGAACAAACAAGCATGTGTAAGGAATTAGCATGGCTACCTGCTTAGCCCAAACAGGCAAGGAATGAGCACTGCTCTCACTGCAGTGAGATCACGAATAAGAAACTAGCCTCATAGCTAAAGAATTAGGGATTTAAAAATGAGGCATAGAAGGTTACATTGCTAATGATCATTGCTACATAACATGGCATAATAGCTACAGGTAAGAGACTATAAGGCTTGCTACAAAGCCAAGAAGGGTAAAAAAAAAGAAAAAGACTAAATATTTGTATTTCTCTGACCTCTGGACCAGCGGTATGCTAGCCATCGCTCTGGATGACTTCACACTCAACGTCCTGGACATGGAGACCAAAAGGATTGTCAGGAAGTTCTCTGGCCATCGAGGACAAGTCAACGACATGGTGAGGGGGCCCACAGGATGTACAGGCCGTGTGCTCTCTCCATTCCCCAATGTGATTTTGGAAATGGTCCTTCTGATTCCTAATAGGCATGTCTGTGTGTGTCGCCCAGGCCTTTAGCCCAGATGGACGCTGGCTGTTCTCAGCAGCCATGGACTGTACCATTAGGACCTGGGACCTCCCCTCAGGCTGGTAAGATGGACTACTCAGGCTCTTTTTAGAAATGTGCTTTCCCTCTTCCTCTATCTCCATATCAGTGTAAGTCTCTCAACCCACCACAACACTGAGATGGAGAAGATGACCTTTCCCCCAAGAGCAGTGATGGGGAACTTGTCTACTGAAATCCAAACCTAAAATTGGTCAGCTCCTGTAATCTGATCTCTGTCAAGCTGTTGCCAGGCGGAATCCCCCTCCCTGACCATAGAACTCTCACTCTATTATCTCTCCTGATCCCCCACTCTTTCCTCATAGTTGTATCCGTCTTCCCCCTTTCCTTCCTTATCTTATTTCTGTTATTCTTTTCTCTTTATTTTATTTCTCTTATTTATGCCCCTACCTCCCTCATCCCCTACACACTTATGCTGGCTTTCATGTTTATCTTTTATTTTTTGACATTTTTTGGCCTCTCCCTTCTTGTCTCACCACCCTCCCTCTCTACTTTGCTATTCAAGCAGGCTTTTAGTTAGTCATGTGTTTTTATGGTTGTTTGTCATGTTTTGTATTTGAAATGTATCTTAATTGATGGTGTTGTATTGCCTTTTGTTGTGAAGCACTTTGATTATTGCCTGAGAGAGGTGCTATACAAATACATTTGACTGACTTACTCTCCTCCTCCTCTTCTCTAGCCTGGTGGACTGTTTCTTGGTAGACTCTGCAGCGGTCAGCCTCACCATGTCACCCACGGGGGACTTTCTGGCCTCGTCACATGTGGACAACCTTGGGATATACCTGTGGTAAGACGCATGACCACATCAAGGAGACAGAGCTGGCTTCCCTCTGTGGCCTCAGTCTGTGTGTGAGAATGAGTCAGCATCTGTTTACAGTCTTGCTGAGCGTTGATAGACAAACGGTGTTGTTGCTCGATGCATCGAGCCTTTATCTTGATGAGGATCGCTGGAGTCAAAAGAAAGAGAACTGAAAGATGACTCGTACGTTCGTGTCATCTTCTGTGGCGTAGGTCCAACGACACGTTGTGCAGCCTGGTGTCGCTACGCCCCCTACCTACAGATTATCAACCTACAGTCGTCATGCTGCCAGGAACCTGCCCCAGCCAAGGTACTACCACTGAGTCTCTCACACACGCCCCCCTAACGCAGGGGGAGAGAGCCCCCGCACCATCTGCTCTAGAACCACTAGCAGCTGCTTGGTGGTGTATCAGAGTCCAGTCCCCCTTGTTAACTAAACACACGTCTGGTGTGTGTATACTGTTTTATACACATGTGATATGTGTTACCATATATGCTATCGCGCCTTGAGTGTCAGTCTTGAAGTATTTACCCGAGGAATTTGGATTTTGTGCCGTTGCCAGCGTAATCACCCAACAGACTTTCTCGTCTGAATCAGTGATGGTCTGAAATGCAGCACTATCTCCCTCTTCCCATGACCACGCAGGCTGAACAGGAAACCTGCTTTGGATACACAGCAAGGACAGAGTGTCTGTTCTGTAGAAAAAGAAGGGAGATAAGCCTAATGACACACCCGTCGTATTTTTGTCCGTCGGGGTCTTAGTATGTGACTCAATACTGGGGAAGACCATGGAGTTGAAGACGATAGTTAAGGCCCTTGCACACTGAGTGCAAAATTTTCGTATGCGTTTTTTCGCAATCGTCAGCCTCAACATTCGGTGGCTCTGAATTGCCAAAAAACCTATCAAAATGCTGGCTATGGATGCGAATACGCAGAAAATTGAACCCGATCCGAACTTTTTTTTGACGGACGAAAGTTTCGGAGGCAGTGTGCAAGCGCGATTGACATAACGTGAGGTCGTATTTATTTTTTTACGTGCGAACATTTCGGATACGAATTTTGGACTCTGTGTGCAATGGCCTTTAGACTTTAGACAGGAGCACTATTCCACTGGGGTTTTCAACAACCCAACATTTTGGCTTCATTGAAGACATTTCGTGCATGAAAGCATGTGGAGGTAATGGAGGCGCGTTTGATTTGACCTCTTCAGATGATGAGGCAGAGGAACAGGAGACGGACAGCTCCGAGATGATCGAGTACGTCTCTCCCGCTCAGCTGGACGAGCAGCTGGTCACCCTGTCTCTGCTGCCCGACTCCCGCTGGAAGAACCTGCTTCACCTGGATGTCATCAAGGTAGGTACCTGGAGAACCCCGGAGAACTGAGGGGTGCGGTAGGCAACACACTGCATCTCGGCTCAAGTCTGGCCCTTCGTCGTGCTGCGTACAATTAGTTCCCCTGCTGCTGACCACAAATAAATAATGCAGAAGAAAACAAAAGTGGAAAGCAAACATGTCATGATTACAAATGTGAAGGAAAGATCTAGGCCTATTTCCAACCAAGCCAGCGTTGATCGCTGTGTCATCGTCATCCCTGCACTGGTTTGGTGTTTCCCCAGAGACGCAACAAGCCCAAGGAGCCTCCTAAAGTACCCCAGGCCGCGCCGTTCTTCATCCCCACCATCCCAGGGCTGGTGGCCCAGTTCGCTCTTCCAGACGGCTCCAACCAGAACCAGCAGGTCAGACACAAGATGATGATGTGGTAGTTGTGGTGGTAGTATTGATTATTATGGTGGTGATGATGATGATGATGATGATGATGATGATGATGATGATGAAACAGTAGTGAATGCTACTCCCAGGTCAGAACAAAAAGGATCTCATCTAGCAAGAAACTGATGCTTTGTTTGGGTGTCTCTCCGCCTGCAGACTAAAGTGGTTAATTTCGGAGTGTTGGCTCAGAAGTCCCGATTCTACCTCCAACTAGAATCTGCTGTGGTCAGCAGCAACTGTAAGTCTCTCTCTGTCAGCAAGCACAGGGACCCCATCTCTTATCCGTGTCAAAATACGGTGTGGCGTAGCTTCTATAATAAACAACTAGGTCTCTCATACGCTTCTCCCCCCCCCCCCCCCCATCATCCTTCTCCACCCCCCCACCTTTCTTACCCCTCTTCTCCCCCCCCCCACCTTCATCCTACCGTGCCTCCCTCCCTCTCCTTCCCCCAGATGAGGCCCCCATCAGCCTGCTGAAGGAGATGGGCCCCTCCGGGATCGACACAGAGTTCCGGGGCCTGGGCCCAGACATGGGCGGGGAGGTGTCCGTCCTCCGGGGCTTCCTGGGGATGGTGGCCAACATGCTGGACTCCCACAGGGACTTCGACCTGGCCCAGGCCTACCTGGCACTCTTCCTCAAGGTACAGGAACACATGGGTTACGCATGTGTGTGCTCATAAAAATACAATAAAACGATGTTTGGGTTTCAAAACAAATCTAAAAATAGATCTAGTGTGTGTGCTAGTTATGAACCCATGGGTTTCAGTGACCCTAATAGAATTGGGACAATTGGAAAAAGAAACCTTGATTTGCTCAAACAAATCTGATGCTGAAATAACAAATAATCGGCTTGTCTGTTGTGGAGGTTAATATAGATAGTTCACTTGTACTTATTACAACCAGCAGGTGGAGTCCCAACTTTATGGCTGAGAACATTTATCAATGATGCTGTGGAACTGAACATGGAAAAAAGAGAGAGGGAGGGAGGAACCGTTGAACAGATGAAATATGACAACAAAAGAGCAGAACTCGAGGCTATCTGTAAATCAGTAAAGTGATCCTATTATACAGAAATAGAATACTTCGAATAACCCGAGCATTATCTAGCACTATGTCTATGTGTGTATGAAAATCGGTTTTGATATGTCCCACCCTGTGACCGAGCTTCTTTCAATGTCCCCTGTCGTGTGACTTGTGTGTATGAGTCTGTCATTGACCTGTACGGTGCATGTCTCTGCAGCTCCATCTCCGAGTTCTCTCCCAGAACCAGGAGCTGATGGAGGAGGCCTCCAGGGTGTCTGACAAACTGGAGGAGACCTGGACCTCCATGCAGACCCTCTTCAACCAGAGTCTCTGTCTGCTAGCCTACACCAAGAGTGCCCTGCTCTGAGGAGGGTCCCATAGACCAGACCGGAGGGCTTGCTCAGTTACACGCTGAGGCATCGGGTGCACACACATCCAGTACAATGACACCAGCGGGACCAGTCCAGTGTGTGCTAACTGTGAGAGGGATCAAATGTGCATCAGATCTGATGGAAACCTGCCTCCCTTCCATGCTGTAGTTGTTCTTCCCTCTGTGTTCCCTGCTCAGAGATGGACAGGTTTTCATGTATGTGAACTCTGCTTTTTGTAATACTGAAAAGATATTATGTTAAAAAACAAAATACAAGCTATATTGTTACACAAAATAAAAAAAGACCTTCATTTTTATGTTTGAGAATACATTGTTGGTCACCATCGATATTTCAAACAAATCTCTTTTGATAATGAAACTGAAATGATGCACCCTGCCAACCAACTGAACAATTGGATTCCTAGTGTAATGAAAATATATTTGTGTGTATCTGGAGCTTGTTGTGGGGATTACTGTGAGTTTCCAGTGTGTGCAGGTAGTGAGCAGATGGTCTCTCTGTGTCTCTGTGGTGCTGTCCTGCTGCCAGGCAGAGAGGAGGATGGGGCAGAAGCTCTCTGAAGCTGACCAGGACTAGCATTCTGCTTCATTTATGAAATATGGAAAATAAATACCCATAATCAAGAAAGCCAACAAGATTAGTCTGTCAGTACTTTCAATTTACAACACAATTCACTTGTCGATTTGTGTTTTTGCAAAATGGCACAAGTAAATTCATGAAAAGATTGGTCTTGAAGCCTAGATTCCCCATATGGTTTTACATATCTGGAAAGATCCACAATTCGCCAACGTACTCCCTGGAACTAATAATATGATTTTGCTTAAATGGTCTGTTTCATCATAAGGCCCATAGTCATTATTTATGACAGTGTGACGTGCTTGATTATGACCTCAGGTAGGGTAGCCGCTCTCTGAACGTTACATTGGCGACATTAAGACCCGGTGGACACCAGCTGAAATGCAGGCACCTCGCGCTGACTGCACTCACTGTTCCTGTACTGACTTGAGTACAATATGATAGCGAAGCGCGGCTGTAGATAATAATGCATATAGCTCTACTATAATTCAGACTACCAACTATCCGCTTGCTTTATTGCTCATGTCAAATTTAGTCGAGCAGTCTCCTTTTACGGTTGAGCGCGTTTCGATCACACCTTGAGAGGCAAACCACTGGCTCTCTCTCACACTAACTGAGTCAAACCGAGAAGCGCCGCAGGGGAGACAGCTCTCAGGATACTTGAATCCGGCTGGACAGTTGAGAGATGCTTAAAGTCACTATGCCCTCGCCCAGAACAGGTGCAACGCCAGACTACTGGATTGATGGGTCAAAGAAGGAGACGCTGGCGGACTATTACGAAGTGGAGTCCGAATTGGGACGGTGAGTATGATAATAAGAAAAGGCTGTCTTCGTAACCGTGCTTTGAACTAACCTCGGAGAGCGCCATGGGAGTTCGAGTGTTGATGTTTTGATTTTGAGATCTTACATTTTCTGGATTTTTAAATGGCAGTCTTGTTGTTAAATTTGGGTTATCATTAGTGTAGCAATTGTTTTGGGTTGTTTTCATTTTGTAGATACATTATGTCGCAGAACATGGGAACATACACACACACACACACACACACACACACACACACACACACACACACTCTCTCTCTCTCTCTCTCTCTCTCTCTCTCTCTCTCTCTCTCTCTCTCTCCACCCTCTATTTCTCTCTCTATAACAGACATTCAGCTGGAGGCTCACCACAGTTTCCTGCACAGGGTGTTTGTGTGCTCGTAAATTGTAACTGTTGTCTCACAACCATTTAGAAGCATAGAGCTTGCACCAATACACTGACAAATAAGGAATGTGTTAAACAAGAATAATTGAGCAAAAAGACAATATCATTGTCTTTAATTGTCCTTTCATGGACATGGTCTAGTAAGAAAAAAGACTTTCCAGCATGTATTCAGATGTCATGATGACAATATAAATCTGAAAGTCCATTCCCTCCATAGAGAACTTTTTGCCCTGAGAGGAAAGACAATCAAATTCCATCACTGTGCTTACAAAACCACCTCACTGTAGGATTTCTCCAGTCTCAACTAGTCCACAGTAACCAATGGCTTCTATTTTCTGACTGCTGCCTAGGAACAGTAACTATGGATGGGTGGCCCAGCCTAGCGTCTGTGTTTGTCCCCAGCCAGCAGGTTAAAGTGGTCCTAGTTTATAGTCGATACGCAGGCTTATGTCGCGTGCCCACAAGGATTTCCCACATGCCCACTATATAATGAACGGTGACACATCGGTGGAATGGGGGGGGGGGGGGGGGGGGGCAGTAGTGGTATTGATTTGATCCTACCCTACTGTACGGCGTCCCCATAGGCATTATTGACAGAGAGGGGGAGCCCTGGCTGCTTCTAATGCACAGCGTTACGCAAGCGTGCCTGTAGCCCAGGGAGGCAAAGCTGCACACAGGGGCAAGCTTTTAACGAGGGATATTAATCAGGAACCCAGTAGAGATGCAGAGGTGGTGTGGTGAGATAGTTTCGGTTTGAGTGTGAGCGATGTGAAGGTACGAACCTCCCTCCCAGAGCAGGACTGACAGATAGAATGAGACAGAAAGTGGGAATGAGACAGATGGGGCTGTAGAAAGGGAGAATGTGGGGTGGGCCGATAGTGGGAGAGGAGGGTGGAGAAAGCGTGGGGGGGTAGGGTGGGCTGAGAGCGAGAGAGAGGGTGGAGGGAGAGAGAGAGGCTTGAAAGTGAGAGATCAAACAGAGGAGAAGAGGGCTACAGAATGAAGAAGACACCCTGTGGGCTTCAGATTTATTTGAGTTAGAAATTAATTTAGGTGAAGAGGACGTGGGGAGTGATATCCCATAACCCTCTCTGTTGGCATGGAGCCTGATCCAGACTGCCTGTGCACTGTAGTGTGTATTGTGGAGAGCCCACCCTGCTAGGTGTCTATAGATGTGGCTATTGTCTTTGGATGGTCAAGAGGTTCAGCCCTGAATAGCCCCTCTCACAGCACTGAATAGCCCCTCACACAGCATGGAATAGCCCCTCCCACCAGCACTGCATAGCCCCTCACACAGCATGGAATTGCCCCTCCCACCAGCACTGCATAGCCCCTCCCACAGCACTGAATAGCCCCTCCCACAGCACTGAATAGCCCCTCCCACCAGCACAGAATAGCCCCTCCCACAGCATGGAATAGCCCCCCCACAAGCACAGAATAGCCCCTCCCATAAGCACAGAATAGCCCCCCCACCAGCACAGAATAGCCCCTCCCACAGCATCGAATAGCCCCCCCCACAAGCACAAAATAGCCCCTCCCACAATAGCCCCTCATCTTCCTTTTTAAATTAACATATGAGAGAAGTTTCCCAGCCAAGGGTGTCATCCCTCACAGAGGCTGGATCTCTGGTATGTATGGCTTCTACTCATTTTGTCACCTGGCTTGTCAAAAAATAATGTGATTCAATTCAATTTAATTTGACTTCAAAATAGCAAAGAGACCTAATCTTGATTTACCAATTATGTTAATCATGATAATAGCTAGTCACTGAACATGTAAACTATACTACATACTATGCTATACTATTATACTATTACTATACTATTCTATACTATTCTATACTATTCTACTATTCTATTATACTACGGGGGTCAGATGGCTGAGTGGTTAGGGAATCGGGCTACCAATCATAAGGTTGCCAGTCGATTCCCGGCTGTGACAAAAGACGTTGTGTCTGGCAAGGCACTTCACCCTACTTTCCTCGGGGGAATGTCCCTGTACTTACTGTAAGTCGCTCTGGATAAGAGCGTCTGCTAAATGACCGACTAAATGTATACTACACTATTTACTATCAGGTCACTGATCCCTATGTGAACCTGAAGCTGCCCAAAGTCATCAGTGAATAGGACTTCATGCTCAAGAATATGTTGTACACAACCCAGGCATGTCTACATCAGCTGCACCCTCTCACAGGATCAGCTGTACAGTTTTTAAGCACTCTCACTCGAAATCCAGCGAGGCGGTTTGGCCCTGAGAGAGGGAGAGGAGAGAGAGAGCGAGATGAAAGAGTATGTTTGCGTGTGTGTGAGAGAGGGAGGGAGAGAAAGAGCGAGAAAGACAGGGAAAGGAGAGAAAGAAAGATGGTAAGAGAGAGAGGGAGGGAGGGAGGGGGGGGAGGGAGGGAGGGAAAGAGAGAGATCCAGAGGAGAGAGGGAGTCAGATGAATGCATAATTGAGCTAGCCTTGCTCCTGAGTGGGGCGGCAGGCAGGCAGCATCTCTCCCTACTGGGATTGCATAATGCTGTGTGAGTACAAAACAGAAACAGGAGCTGCTTGTGTAATGTACAGGCATGCAGCCTTCAGGACCGGCAGCAAATAGCCGGTCCCTGTTCCTCTCATTGTTTTACTCTCCTAATGGACTCACGGCTGATTTGAAGTCCCTTCTCCAAGGAAACATGTTGATGTGTACGTGTGTATCTTCTGTCACTTCCTTTCCTCCAAGACGTATTCAAGCAGCTGAGCCTTCAGCTTTGACATTGTTATTATCACATTGTTCTCGGAATACAAGATAATTTATATGGAAATGCGCTGAACAAACAAGCCATTTACTGGAAAAAAATCTCTAAGTGCTTCCTCGCTAATTATTGTAAATGTCCTGTTTCCACTGTGGTTGCCCCCTGGGGGGAGTTTAGGGTAGACCGTGTGACCCCTGGTAGTTCTGTCCCCATCTGATGAATATTATCATCCATTAGTGAACCTCATCAGCGATTGTATGAGATGATTGTCTCTGGCCCTGACGAGCCCCCTATCTGTCATGCCATCCCTGCCATGAGGACTTCCAGCCGCAGGGCCTTCCTGTAACCATGCCTGGCTGCTGCCGTGTTCTCCAGCCCAGCGGAGAACGTTGACTGGGCTGCTTTGTGACTTTGCGGTGGAGATGACAGCAGCAATAAGGCTCATCGTCACGGCCTTAGCTCCACCGTCTCAAGTGAGACGTGCGTCTGCGTGTGTGTGCTTGGGAATGTGGGTGAGCGAGAGAGCGAGCGAGGCTAGTGCATGTGTATAATAGTGTGCGGTTAGCGCATGTAGCCTATGTGTGTGTGTATTAAGTCACTTCCAAATGAAATAATCCTTATCTCAGCCTGAGCTGAATGAGTCAAGACAATACTGAATAATTCAGTATTCAAGTGAAATTATGGGTGAGGGATACTGGAAACAATGAGAGCAGAATATGGAGCTTGATGACTGAGTGGATTAGATCTGTAATTGGTTAGAATGAATGAATAACTGGATGGATACTTGATCAGAGGGGATTTAAAGCATGAATGGTTTTCTGTATGGCATGTCATTTTGGTAGACAAAGGGAACAATCCGAGAAGTTTTAATGGTGCCCTGATTCAACACCACATCTAAGATAAGCTTATCTCTGCTGATTTACTTTCTCAGCCTGTGGTGACTAAATGGCCCTTTTCCAATGAATTATTGATTAAGGTTTCTCCCAGTGCATTGTCGCGTGTGTGTTTTCACGCTCCTCACAGTTGCTGGCTTTGTGAAAGTTGAACAGGAGGAAGGATGAGACAGCTTTGCTCTCATTCGTCAGGCTGAGAGAAGGGCCGCGTCATTAATATAGAGCCCTCCCTTCACCCCAACATTAAGATTTCATGAATTCATGAACCGAGGAGTCATAGATGTTGATGTGAAAGAGCCCCAGTGTAAAGTAAGAGGAGGATCAGTAGGAGCAGAAGAGGAGGAGGAGGAAGGGGAGGCTCTGTGGGCACCACGTCATTCCCAACGACATCTTAATGATGTTTCGCTCGTTGGTCTTTTTCTTTCTTTTTCTCTGCTCCTCGGTTGGTTCCTCTGGATCAAACAGGTGCCAAGCGCCGTCATGCTGCCTGGTGGAGGGGACCCGTGTTTGATGTGAAATGTATTCCTCAGAGTTGGCAATTACTGTGGTTGGATTGAAGTGGTGAGGCATCTGCTGTGCATGCCTGGTGTCTGTCTATAGTCTGGACATAGGGGCATGTCCCAGAGAGAGAGAGTGAGAGAGAGAGAGAGGGAGAGGGAGGGAGGGAGGGAGAGAGGGAGAGAGGGAGAGAGGGAGGGAGGGAGAGAGGGGGGGAGAGAGGGGGAGGGAGGGAGGGAGGGAGGGAGGGAGGGAGAGAGAGAGAGAGAGAGAGAGAGAGAGAGAGAGAGAGAGAGAGAGAGAGAGAGAGAGAGAGAGAGAGAGAGAGAGAGAGAGAGGAAGACAGGGTGGTGGTAGAAGGACAGTTAGTGAGAAAAGGCGTGTTTGAGAGAGTGAGAGAGCAAGAGGTGTCAAGGGAAGCTTGGGAGAGGAAGAGAAAGAGAGAAGGGGGGTGAAAGATGGAGGGAGAGGTAGAAAGGACGACAGAGTGAAGGAAAGGGAGAGTGAGTGAGTGAGTGAGAAAGAGAGAGAGAGAGAGAGAGAGAGAGAGAGAGAGAGAGAGAGAGAGAAAACAGAGTGAGTGACAAATGAAAGTGGGAGAAAGGGTGCGAGTCTAATGAGAGACCAGATGCTCTTCTAACAGTACTGAGGCCTCCTCTCCTCTTCCTCTCCTCTTCCTCTTCTCCTCCTTTCCTCACCAACCCATATGCTCCCCCTCTCCCTCTTTAATTGCTTCAGCTAAGCTATGCAACAAAATTTGATTTACTTTGGCATTGGAAGCCCTCCAATTCAGCTGCAAGAACCCAACTCACTGTTTACTAGGCGTGCTTCTATTGTTCAGGGTGGGGTTGTTCCAATAGTGTTGTTCTGTATCTCACATCCTTTAGATTCATTTGAAGCTGCGCAACAAAACATCTGTCATTTACATAACATTTAATTTATTTCTAACAGCAGTCTTTACAGTAGCTAATCCCCACATTGACAGATAAAAATTAGGCATTCACAGCCAAACACATTTTTGACGAAGCACTTTTAATCAACCCTCTCTAATTACTCTGGACTGGCAGCCCAGGTGAGCGAGTCGATGACCTATTTCAACCGGAGAGATGAAAATGCCATCGTAGGCTAGGTAATAAGTACAGAAAAACCTCCAGATGGCTTTGTATGGCGCTGAACTCTTTATTCACTCTACGTAGATCAATGATAGGCTCGCTTTCTCTCACTCTCAAATTCCTTTTTCGCCTCTCTCTCCTCGAGTCGATCTGCTGTAACTAGAGGCTTCAGCCATGGCTGTAACACCTGGGCACTTGTCACCCAGGTGTCCATGCCTCTCTCACAAAGACAGTTACTCCAGCAGGAGAGCTGTTGACTCATGGGATTGGCCTACTTCCATCTGGGGTCCTCACGAGGAGGAAGCCATGGTGAGATTGTGATGGAGGGCCCGAATCTTACTGCAGCCAATTATCGATCCCCCTGGATAGCACTGCCTAATGAGGACATGCAAATGGATCCCTTTCCCATCTGATAGGTCTTGTGTCTTAAACTGGGAGTGTGTGTTCTCTCTCTCTCTCTCTCTCTCCTACCCAGTTTACAACTGATTCTATCTTACCCTCTTACCCTCTCTTTCTCTTAACTCTCTCGCTTCCTCTCTCTCCCCTCTCTCTCCCCTCTCTCTCCCCTCTCTCCCCTCTCTCTCCCCTCTCTCCCCTCTCTCTCCCCTCTCTCTCTCCCCTCTCTCTTCCTCTCTCTCTTAGGGGGGCCACATCGGTGGTATGCCGATGTCGACAGAAAGGAACACAGAAGACGTATGCCGTGAAAACGCTGAAGAAGACAGTAAGTTTCCTCGGAGGTTTGGTTAAGCACACTAAAAGACTGCCCAAAGCCATCAGACCGAATAATTAAACTCATTTTCCAGGAAAATGTAAACGATTCACTTTCACGTATCTTCTTAGGCTTTCATATTGACTCAATCTAATTACCCACAGGCTTGTTTGCTCTGTCTCAGAGGGTTGGAGAGTGTTTCTCCACAGTATTTACACAGGAAGAACTCTTCTTACAGGCTGGAAGCTGTTCCAGCAGAGTTGTTTTTGGTACCATTGGTTCATCTTAACTCCCTATAGTATGTACCCACTCTCTTATTATTAAGAAGAGAGGAAGAGAGAGAGAGAGAGAAAGAGAGATGGAGAGGGAAAGGGAGAGAGAGAAGTTAAGAGAAAGAGAAGGAAAGAGGGAGAGATCGATTATTAGTCATAAACTGTGCCACTATGATAATGTGCACACATGTTGATTGTGTGCTGTTAACATACTGTTGATTGTGTGCTGTTAACATACTGTTGATAATGTGCTGTTAATAAAGTTTTCTGAACATGGATCGGGCGATGTGCCTCCTGTCTCCCTGGTAACGTGGATCCATGTTGTGTCTGCAGGTGGACAAGAAGATAGTGAGAACAGAGATAGGAGTTCTGCTGCGGCTCTCCCACCCTAACATAGTGAGGCTTCCTCGTCCACACACACACACACACACACACACACACACACACACACACACATACACATACACTTACACTTACACACACACACACACATACACGTACACACACATATTGTGAGCCCTCTTCATACACACACACAAACAAACATTGTTAGGCTTCTTCATCCACACACACACACACACACATCCACACATTGACACACACACTCTATCCCACTCTATCACCCCCCCCCCCCCCCCCCTAAGCCCAGTCTGCCTGACTGATGGTGGCGTTGACAGGTTCTCTCCTCTTCTCTCCTCTCCTTCAGATCAAGCTGAAAGAGATCTTTGAGACTCCGTCAGAGATCAGCCTGGTTCTGGAGCTTGTGACAGGAGGAGAGCTTTTCGACAGGTTCGCTCCCTCAGAGTAGCATTCACTATTCATACACTAACACGCTAATCTGCATCCTCACAATACCCAGGCCTAAACAAAACACCTCACTACCTTAACTCTCCGCCAATTAGAGACAGATCTTTAGGCGCTTTTACATACGTACAAAATCACAATGCAAAACGCATGCTGACACGTGTGACAAGATGGAGGAAACTCACCCCAGAACTGCCATATCCTGTGTTTCTTAACCTCACTGTGTGTGTTTCTCCTCTCCCCCGTCCCTCCCCCCAGGGTGGTAGAGAAGGGCTATTACAGCGAACGAGACGCAGCAGACGCCATCAAACAGGTCCTGGAAGCCGTGGCGGTGAGACTTCCTGTTTCCTCTCGGTGTCCGTGTTAGACAGTAACATGCTTCAGACTAGTTGTTGCGTGTCACCCTTGGGTCCCGAAGGAAGAGCCGGAATGGCCACACATGTTCCCAGGGACGATAGGCACCCCGCTTGTCTGCTTTGTAAGAAGGAGACATTTCTTGTCAGACAAAGTCAGAAGCAGAGCGTCAAGCTATCATTCATTCTTGTCTCCCTTGTCATTCTAACCAGCGATGTTGGAACAACAGGAAAACACGGTTTCCTCAATTACAAGACAGACATACCAGATAACTTATTTGTCAGTGTTCTGTTTGACTAAACCGCACAGGAGAGGGTGTGTGGGTGTCTGTGAGTGTAAGTGTGAGCGTGTATGTGTGTGTGTGTGTGTGGGGGGGGGTGGGGGCAGAAGTTGAGTTACACCTATGTGTTTGCCAGTTTTACACAATATCGCCTTGTTACTATGATTTTATCCCTTGCACTTTTTTTCTTCTAAAAGATGGCTGTTGCCAAGGAGATGAAATAGTAAGACTGTGAGTATTTCCGATGCATTTAAATAGCAGCTCAAGGCCGGCTGTACAGGATGAAATAGGTGCCGTTTTCCCTGGGGGTCAGCCAAACAAAGAGAGAGAGATAAAGAGGAAAAGAAAGAAAGGGTGTAAGAAACAAGCGTCCCTAAAGACGGACGATCTGTTTGAAGTTTCCGCTGCTTGTGTTGTCAGGCTGAGGGTCTTGCGTTTCGTACTTACTCTCTGTGTGTGTGTGTGTGTGTGGGGGGGGGGGCGACAGAGAGGTTTGCATCTGGTGGATGAAAAGCCATCTGGATATTTCACGTCCCGATGGACAATCTCTCAAGCCCCGAGTCCTGCCAATCTGGCTGGCACGTGCAGCCTTGAAGTCCACCCGTATGGGAGAGATTCCTCTCCTCCTTTTCTTCTTCCTCCATCACATCTATGTGATGATCCTGGCTGCCAGCACTTTAAATCTGGCCCAATTATCTCAGTCACACCTTATGCAGGCTTTTTAACAGACAATCTGGAACAGCTTTCTTAATAAAGAAAGCCTACATAAGCTTCAAATGGCACACAGTTATAGCCACTGAGGCATAATACATTTAAGTTTTTGCTTTACCCATATGGCGGATGGATTTTGTGTCTGTACATGCTCACAAAGGGTGTGTGTGTGTGTTTTACATGCTCAGTTTGTTGTGTGTGTGTGAGAATGTGTGTGTGTGTGAATGTGTGTGTGTGAACGTGTGTGTGAGAATGTGTGTGTGTCTTCTGCTGAGAGAGGACACCTCACGTATCTGTGTCATTCCCACAGAGCCTGAGTACCCTTTTGGAAAATACCACCCCCCCCCCCCCCTCCTACAAGCACACACATACACCCCCACCTCCCAACATAACCCAGAGATCACACCCGTCGTGGGAGAAATAACGCCTTCCACAAAACTCGGCGGAGACGTTTGCGTCGGAGAATCGCATTCAACGCCTCTCTTTATTTCCCTCTCTCTAGAAATTCAGGCCAGTGCGATCTCTAGCTGCCTCTTAACTGGGGTAGCTCATGGCTTCATCTAAATAAGGATTTACATAACCAACCACCCATTCACTCTATATGCACTTGCACAATAGGTCATGACATCCCACAGCACTTGGCTGTTTGTGAATGGCGTGTGTGTCCTCTCTAGAACCCTTCATATTACATTGGATTTTCATGACCATTTCAATTCCAGCTTGTCTGAACTCAGACTCAGTTACTGTCAGTCCAGCTCTGTTGCTGTTCTGCTCTATGGAACAAGGCATACTCCCACAACATAGCGCTTCTTGTTTCACGAGTTACCGTGGTAACACTCACCAATACCTCAGTGAAAGTAGACCACTCTCATTAGTCCAAGAATAGTGTTGGAGAATGCGCAACCTCTGTTTAAGCCTCACGCACAGTGTGATGATATTGAATGGTTACTGAATTATGGAAATGTTTACTTACCGGTGGGGTGGTAAGTTGTGGATACATGTTGACACCTGACACAGTAGTAGTATCTGTGTAAGGCTTTGAAAGGCCAAGGAAACACCCGCTGTGGCAAGAACATGAAATAGTTGACAACCGCTTCAAAGCCCTTTTTGTTCATAGTGTAGGACTGTGTCAAATGGCTCGCTAGAACCCTGAAATGTCTCTGGTATGAAAAGTCCATCTGGACCACAGAAGAACCTTCACTTTTTTAGGTGATGACAACCTTTTTGTTGTTCGAGAACCATAACATGAGTGCTGTCCTTTTCTCGTCTCTGAATAGTACCTTCATGAGAACGGTGTGGTACACCGGGACCTGAAGCCTGAAAACCTTCTGTACGCCACCTCTGCCCCTGACGCTTCTCTCAAAATAGGTGGGCTCCCAAACGTTCTCCAGGTTCCCCAGGTTCCAATGTTCCCTAACAGCTTTCCTGGTCACAAACTTTCAGTTGTTCTTTTTTACACTTTGTCTTGTCATTTATACACTTGTTTGGGGGCTAATCCATCCCTTTTCTGTTTCATTACAGCTGACTTTGGTCTGTCCAAGATCATAGATGACCAGGTCACAATGAAGACTGTTTGTGGCACACCGGGATATTGTGGTAATATATCACATTTGATTATTTTCTGTACGATTTCAACGAATTGCCACGCAGTGCAAGCCTGTTGCATCATGCTGTAGTTAGGGCTTCTCATTCAATTGCCGATCTATGTTCAGTGTAGCTTTGTCAGGACTCACTTTGTAGAATTGTCTCTTTTCTTATATACCCTATTCTTTTCATTCCTCCCCTCCCTTTCTTGCCTCTACCTCCCTCCTTCTCTCCTTGTCTTTCAATACCCCCACCTCCCTCCTTTGCTCACATGCTACCCCCCCCCCCCCCACACCATCCCGACCCTCCACCATCACCACCTCCTGTCTCTGTCCATCCATCCCTCCCTCTTTCCTTTGCTGACACCACCTCCCTGTCTTTCTATGCCACTCCCCCTCCTCTTGTCCATCCCTCCCTGCAGCTCCGGAGATCCTCTGTGGATGTGCGTACGGCCCGGAGGTGGACATGTGGTCAGTGGGAGTCATCACCTACATCCTGTGAGTGGCTCCCCCATCCTGCCAAACTTTTGCCGCGACTAAATCCCACCGCCGAGGACATGTCACGTACACAGTGGAGCGCTCATTCTCACAGCTCCGGCTCACACCCAAATGTCTGATGAATTTTGATTGCCGATTTTTTTGCCTCATTTGCAGCCACTTATCCGTCACGTGGGCTGTGTGTCGGGGGGAGGATAGGTCATAGTCTGGTGCTAGCTGAGCATGCTTCTGCATGTCTGCTGTTCTGAGTCTTAAGATTATATGGTGTTGCCATGTACTGATTAGTGTCTGTGGGTGTGAGTTTCTTCTCGCAGAGCAGGCTGTGAAGTCAGTCTACTAGTTTACGATGGTTGAATTGTTAAATAGCTTCTGATATATTCAAGGCAGATACTCAGCTCTGTCTGCCTAATGTATTTTCATAATATGTTGACGTTACAAATTGAATGAAAAGCTGAGTGCTGTCAGTCATATACCCAGTAAAAGGACGTACCTTAGGCTCCAGCCTCGACTGCCAAAGTCTGCCAGGTACCGGAATCAATAGTCTGTGGCTGTCTTAGCTTGATGGATGCCCCCTATCTCTTCCCCTGACAGGTTATGTGGCTTTGAGCCCTTCTTTGATGATCGAGGGGATCAGTACATGTTCAAGAGGATCCTCAACTGTGAATACGAGTTTGTCTCCCCCTGGTGGGACAACGTGTCACTGAATGCCAAGGACCTCGTAAGTACAGAGATGCCGAGATGTTTTCCTCGGCAAAACAAACCTGACATGTGAATGGATTCAACCAGATTCAACCACTCACAGGGCTTCACCCATTGGTTGATTGGTCCGACCTTTTTGAATAAGCCACAAATCAGTTCAAACACCATGCACTGTCCATACTGTAGCAATCGAAAAGTTCTGTTTGGGTGTGTTCAGACCGGTGTGTCTTTGATTATGAATCCCTTTAAAAAAGGAGGGCAGATGAGAAAAGAGGCCAAACAGAACGCATCCATCTACAGCAACATCTCCACTAAAGAAATTAGGCCAACTTGTTTTGAGGACAAGATTCGCATAATAGCTAGCATCCAAGCAAATAATGAATCCTTTGACAGTCTCAGTGACCCATTTACCAGCCACATGTTTCCTGCTCACGCTGCCTTGTAGGTGAGGAAGTTGATTGTTCAGGATCCAAAGAAGCGCCTGACAACCTTGCAGGCTCTGCAGCACCCCTGGGTGACTGGGAAGGCGGTTAACTTTGCCCATATGGACACTGCTCAGAAGAAACTACAGGAGTTCAATGCTCGCAGGAAGCTAAAGGTAGGCAAGAACACCTTTGTCTTGTTGTGTTCATCAGGGCAGAATGCTGCTTCTTAATGGCTCGGTGGATCACTGCAGTCGTTTGCTGTGTGCTCATTGGCTCGTGTCTGGAATGGGAAGTGTAGTGAGCGGTCTCTATGGATCTAGCAGCACCAGCAGCTATCTGTGCCACATGTGTTCTGTGTGCCGTCTGACATGTATGATGTACAATGTTATGTGGGTTATCTGACAGGCAGCGGTGAAGGCTGTGGTGGCCTCGTCCCGGTTGGGCAGTGCTGGCAGTCATAGCAACGCTGCTGACAACAGCAAGAACAGCTGCAACACCACCTCCGACCAGAAGGCGGCTCCAGAGGAGGAGCCCCACGGTGACCAGCCACAGATCCAGGAGGAGGGCTCCTAACTGGGGAGCCATCTTCCCGTCTCCCACCCTCCAGGAAGACAGTGCTCTGTTCCATTAGACTGTGCCCAAAGGGCCATGATGTGGTTTAATTAACATGTCACCGCACAGACTATGGATTCGCTGTCTTGCATTCTTGCATGTGACTGATTAATGATGTATAACGGAACTACCCTAGGCCTCTGCACTCTGAAGAGACATACTAAGAGATACATGCAGGATCAGTTCATATCTAAATGTGCATGCCCTATTCATACGGTATCTTACAGCAAGCACTAGCTAGCTCCTCCATCCTGCCGGTCAGTATTGAACCAGGGTCATATAGTTTGCATTAAGTATACTGGGATACCATGCTACAGCAATGTAGTTGGACAAACTAGATTACTCAACGGCAGCGGGATGCACCAAAGTTCTCAAGCAGTGTTATTTTAAATGGAAAAGACCCCCCCCCCCCCCCCCCCTTCCAACTATGATTGTGCGATAACATCCGGTACTCCAGTAATTCTTCTGATAAAGCCACTAGAATGTAACCATTTAAGTGTTTGAACTGTGGCGCTGTTATAGTATCCAATACAGGGCGCATGTGGGTAATTACAAGGTAACATATGGTTAGTGCAAAATGGCGGTCACAGTATCCCTATGCCAGTTGGAAACTAATGTTTCAAATTTGCATTCCTGGATGGTAGGGAATTATTGCAATGCTGCCTCCCAGAAAAAATATGATAAAACAGAGTCCATTTGGATTGATATGTAATACCAAGGGGTCTGTGTGAAGGTAACACATTTCAAGTAATCATACATCAAATGTTTTACAGTTTCTAAGGAGAATGCCTTATTGCATCTTAATGATAGGATTTTACACTCCTTTTATGAGAACTATTTCATATAGTCAATAATTAGTCTAGAGAAATTGTGGAAAAAGACCCATAAATTGCACAAATGATTGTACTCAGATAAACTTGTAAGCTTTAGATTGGTTATTTTTCAGAGTAGAGGTGTTTTAGCTGTACAACCATTTTCACTTTTGTAAATCAAATACCTGTTAGAATACTGGTCCATTTTTTAAACAGCTAAATACACCTCATTTGCACATAAGTGAACACATATACTTAGTGCCAAAATAACTTAGTTGTATACTAGTTGATTTTGTTCAAATCTGATCTTAACCAGTGAATGAGACTATTTGTGCAAATAAGGTCATTTCTCACAGACCCATTGATAGACATGCGTTGTTATAGACACGCGCAAGTCATAGAACAGGCAGCTTTTACAGTGCAATGTTTTTAACAAATAAGGTTGGCTATGTATTGAATTGTTGCATGCTTTTTGCCTGCAATGTCATAGAATGATGTGGACAAAATATATGATCTGAACTTCAGATAAAACATTAATGGATTTTGAACAGGAGTTGTCCTTTTTTGCATGTGGGAATGTACAATTTAACTTCTCCGATTGTTTGTAAAAAAAGTAAAGCACAGCATTTTATTGACAACATGAATGACCGTCTCTCTAAACCACATTTGTGATGGTTTGAAGCCTGAAATCCAATGTGAAAATATCAATATTCATTTTATATATAGACAGGGACATTTAATCATTTAATGTTGTCTTGGAATTGTTCCTATTAGGACTGATTTGCTATTACTAGATCACAAATAAAGAATCCAAAGTTATTTATGTGAGTTCAGCTCAGTTGCAGTTTACTAATTTTGAGTGTGTGTTTGGAGAGAGACATGAGAGAATGTCATTTTGTCTGGGCTCATACAGGGGAAGGTCACACTGGTCACTTACATCGTTGTGACCCAAGAAAACACAAGCAGACTAATACGATGGAAGTGATTTATACCAAATGTTGCACACAGCCAGAGGTCAATCGAACACAATACAGTAAACCATGACACTTCATGGTTGTGGCTTACTTCTCACAAGTCAGGTGCCACAATTAGAGGAGAGACGAAGTGCGCCCTCCAGCGTTTCTTCGGCAGGCCACGAATGCTCCGTCTTTACAGTACTTCTTCATGACAGACGGGGAGGGGAAGCGGGGAACTGTAAGCTCCGGATCCATCTTAGCTAAATAGCAAATAGGAGAGAGAAACCACGGCCCAGTTTTATCCATCAAGAGCTGCATTTTTCCGTGCGATCCGTACTGGGGAGCCCGAGGAGGGGGCTGTGTCATTGTCTGTAGGATGTCCCGACATGAAGGTAAGTGGAAAAATAGACGTGTCCATAGCGTGTCTTGGTTAGCTAGCTGACTAGCAAGCTATGTGGCTAGCTTGTGTATTCTGAACCGTGGGTTACCATGTTTTGTAGCTGGACTCATGATGGCGGCCACCATGAATTGTCAACCTTTTCTCAACCTCCTCCTTGTTGTTGGTGGTTGGCACCGTTTTTAATCTGCTCAAATGCCCATACAATTTGAGTTACAGTAGCAAATAGTCTCACTCTAATAACGTATACTCTAAGAAAGGGGCTCTTTAGTTACACATATTGCAGGCTAGTTATCCAGCTAATGTAACCAGGACGTTAGCACTAGCTAGCTAGGTAGCTATCTGGCTAACTAACCCCAGTCATCTCGTTAGCGCGTCCGTCTTCCTGAGACGTTGGTCTTTCGACTGGAGAGGGACAATATAGAAAATATTGGAGTCAGTCCGTGGAGTCAGATATGCGTTGTTTTTGGCAATAGCTTAGTACATTGTCGTGCGCTTTGTGTAACCACAGTCAGACCTGTGGGTGGACACCGGTGACAATGAATGCACTGTCATCAAGATATAGCTAGCTGGCTGGCTGGCTAAGTGTTAGCAGGCTAGACAGAGCAGAGGCCTCTGTCAGTGTGTCAACGCTCAAATGATCTGGTGGAATTCTAGCTACCAGTACCAGGCCAGACAACACACATAGTTTAACCGCTTTACATTAGTGAATTTACTTAGTTAACTACTGTAGCTAAATATTATGGGTAGTTAACTCAATTAGCAAACGTAAAAGCACACCATTAATCAATGGTAGCCTGCCAGCTAGCCATTATTGGTCTGCTTGTTAGTGGTGCAGCAAAGTTCTAAGACTACTAGAAGACAATATGTAGCTATGCTATGCAACACAATAAGTCCATTGGTACAGAGTTAGCTTAGCTGGCTTGCACAAGTATAGGCTAACGACCTTAGTTTTGTTTGTCTGGCAACTTGGCTAGCAGTCGGGGTGCTAGCTATCCAATTATCCAACTATCAAATTATCGAATCAATTATCTAACCCTAACAAGGCTCCACTCTAAATGTACAGTATTGATGAAAAACGTATGTGTTTTCATGTCATGCTAACTTTCTCTGTGAAAGATTTCATATTCAAATTCAACACCTGACCTATGTCAATCGTGTAGGCAAATGTCTGTATAAGAGAACACTCACAAGTGACTCTAAAACGTCTCTGTTGACAGGACAGTGTATGGGTCCCATTTGTCAAAGTGACAAATGACAGCTGTCTCTGAAGTACAGTGGGATCCCGGTGGCCATGACCACCATACATGACCATAATTCACCTCATTCAGACACAGTAGACCCTCTCATTAGGCTACTTGTGTTAAAGACGAGATGCAGCCTTCTCTAATATGCTTAGTGGAGCTTTTCATTATCGACCATTCACTATATTTCTTTGTGGATCATCAGTCACCTCCAGATGAGTCTCTGTTAATTAGTCATTCCCACAGTGATTGAATGAATTCATGTCTTTCACGTGATCTATAATTGGCTAACAATAGCCTATAGCCTTACCTACTCAATAACTTTATTATGAGGCTCAGGGTATACTATGATTTGGGGGAATTCTCTCTTTAAGGATAGACTGTGTTTAGATTGATTGGATAGATTGGATTTTTGTTCCCTTCTAGTTGTCTGTCCAATCGGTGTCATGTGGCCCTTCCATCCCCGAACACGAATCAGTCACTGTTGACCCGTGAAAAAAAAGAAGAAGAAGAAAAAAAAAGGAATTAAAGCTTTATTAATTGAGAGGCGGTGACAAGAAATCAGTCTTAATAAAGGGAAATGAGCGCGACACACACAGTAGCTGTAGTTATATCAACAGAACGATACATGGTCCGATGACAGAAAGGGTCACAGAGACCGTGTTGGAGGACAACTGAGAAACAGTTTGTTTTCTTCTCGGTTTCTCTCTCTTTCTGTCCATCTCCTAACCCTCTTGTTGGCTATGAATGGTTATACAGTTACATACATACAATGAAACGAATGTGAAACACATCCAAATGAATAGCCTGCACACACACGCACGCACGCACACACACAACCACATGGATGGAGGCAGGTAGTGGGCACACACACACTAGCATTCCTTCAGAGTGTTGGCTACTGACATTGAATGAAATTCTTCTCGGTTGGTATATCTGGATTAGGTGTACACCTAGCTGCCAAGCACATGCTGTTTGGTGTCAGCCAGCCAGGCCTGGGACACCAGTAGGACATGCTGTTTGGTGTCACCCAGCCAGGCCTGGGACAGCAGTAGGACATGCTCGGATTGCTAGCCATAGAACTCTCGAGGCATCTCTGAAAGTTAAAGGGGTGTCCAATTATTATTTTACACTGTGCCGATTTATGCGGTCGTTTTCACCGCGTTGTTAATTGTGTGTGTGTCCCCCCCCCGCCCCCGTGCTTGTTCCTGTCAGGTGTGAGCTGTGATGCGTGTTTAAAAGGGAACTTCAGAGGACGGCGGTACAAGTGTCTAATCTGCTACGACTACGACCTGTGCGCCTCGTGCTACGAGAGCGGAGCCACCACCACCAGACACACAACAGAGCACCCCATGCAGTGCATACTAACAAGGGTAGACTTTGGTAAGTACACGGCTAATGCATCCCACCTCTGGCTCGTACGCCGACCTGAGTGGCCATTAACGATGATGTCCGAAATGGAAGGATGATGTCTAATATGGAAGCATATTGTCTTGTGGGGTGGGGTGGGGGGGGGGGGGGGTTCATGTCTAAAATGGAATCATAATGGCTTGGATGAGAATGGCGGATGTTGTTATGGCTGACTGGTGTTCTCCGTTCTGGACAGACCTTTACTATGGCGGCGAGGCGTTCTCAGTAGAGCAGCCCCAGTCTTTCACCTGTCCTTACTGTGGGAAGATGGGCTACACAGAGACCTCCCTACAGGAGCACGTCACCTCAGAGCACGCAGAGACTTCTACAGAGGTGGTGGGTGGACGCACACGCACGCACACACACAAACACACACACACACACACACACACACACACACACGCTCAACATGCTCATAGCTGTTGGTCTGCATAGATAAGGAGTTTTGTTTGGATAATTGGATCGTTGTTTAAAAAGCAAGTCTGAGGTCCTGCTCTCCCTGTCCTTCCAGATCTGTCCCATATGTGCTGCCTTGCCGGGAGGAGATCCCAACCACGTTACCGACGACTTTGCTGCTCATCTCACACTTGAACACAGAGCTCCCAGAGATTTAATATCCTTGTGCTCGGCTCGGCTTGGTGTGGTTGTTACCTAGGTTGAGCGTCTCTGTCTGTGTGTCTCTCTCTCTCATGCCCTCTCTCTCATGCCCTCTCTCTCATGCCCTCTCTCTCATGCCCTCTCTCTCATGCCCTCTCTCTCCTGTCTGGTGTGTTGAAGGTGTCTGTGTGTGTGCATGCCCAGTCTCTCCCCCCCCCCCCCCCCCCCCCCCGCCCCTCTCAGCGTGGTGTTTCACCTTAACCATGCGCGTGCACGACGAGTCCAGCGGCGTCCGGCATGTGCGCCGGATGTTCCACCCCGGGCGGGGCCTGGGGGGGCCCCGGGCACGCAGGACCAACATGCACTTTACCAGCAGCTCCACGGGGGGGCTGTCCTCCTCACAGAGCTCCTCCTACTCCCCCAGCAACAGAGAAGCCATGGACCCCATCGCTGGTGAGAGCTCGGCCCCCGGCCCTGTTTGTGTCCCTCAAGGTGGCGTGGCTCCACCGGGACTCTGCTGGAGAAGACATCCCCCCGCAAGCCTCGGTGTCTTGTCGTTTCTCTCGCCTCCCGGCCTCACCTCCTGATTCTCTCTCCTCCTCCTCCTCCTCCTCCCCCCCCCCCCCCCCTCCTCCTCCAGAGTTATTGTCTCAGCTGTCAGGCGTGCGTCGTTCGGCGGGGGGGCAGCTCAACTCTTCGGGCCCGTCTGCGTCGCAGCTGCAGCAGCTCCAGATGCAGCTGCAGCTGGAGCGGCAGCAGGCCCAGGCGGCTCGGCAGCAGCTGGAGACGGCGCGGAACGCCACGCGGCGCAGCAACCCCGGCAACATGAGCGCCTCCATCCCCCCGCCGAGCGCCGCCTCCAACGCCGGCGCCGCCGCCGCCGACAGCAACCCCTCCTCCTCCCACAGCTCCCAGTTCCTCCTCTCACGGTGAGTCGGCCCGCCTGACTGGCTCGTCTGCCTGTGTCGTAGGGGTGGGGTGGAAAAATCGATTCGCATTTGAATCGCGATTCAGTCTTTGAGCGATTCATATCGATTCACAAATTTCCAAAATCGAGTTTACTAAACTGCAAGAAAAGTTTTGATGCATTGGGGGAAACTGTGGGAATCGATTTGAATCGAATCCTGAGGTACCAATAGATTCCCACCCCTACTGTGTTGTCTGTCAAGGCCTGTCTGTTTGTCTGTCTGTCCTTATGCTTTGGTCGATCTATACTGGCACCAACCGTTAATTAATTGCTTCTCCCCCCTCTGTCTCTCCTTCCTCTCCCCCATCCCCTGCTCCCTCCGGTCACCTTCCCCTCTCCTCACCTTCTGCATCCCCTTTTCCTTCCTTCACCCGTCCTCCCTCCTTCCCTCCTCTCCTTCTCCCCCCCCCCCCCCCCCCCCTGCCTCCCTCCAGGTTGAATGAGCCCAAGATGTCGGAGTCAGAGCGCCAGGCCCTGGAGGGCGAGCGTGCCGACCGGAGCCTGTTTGTCCAGGAGCTCCTCCTCTCCACGCTGATGAGGGAGGAGAGCTCCTCCTCCGACGAGGACGAGCGGCGAGATTTCGCCAGCTTCGGAGCCATGGGCTGTGTGGATATCATGCCTTTAGACGTGGCCCTGGAGAACCTGAACCTACAGGAGAGCTCCACAGGGAAGGGGCCTCCGCCGCCTCCTCTTTGATGACGCCCCGGCCGCTCATAGACTGTGTCCTCTGTGCTGTCACTGCCAGTGACGGTTGGGCGAGGCTGGACGAGGCAGGGCGAGGCAGGCCGACAGGCAGGCAGGCAGGCAGGCAGGCAGCCGTGGCTGTTTCTGTTTGTTTCTTTTTTTTTTCCGTTTTTTTTTTTCTGGTGATTGTAATTTCAGGTCTGTCACCTTTGTTACATTGTGTACAACAACGACAACAACAACCATTAAGGAGAGAGCAACTGGGGGAAAAGTGCAAAAGTTGAGTGCCGTGCGTAAAAAAAAGAAAAAAAGAAAAAGCGAGCGAGTGAGAACTGAGCGAGTGAGAGAAGATGAAATATATATAAATATATATAAAGTTGATAATCAAATTCCACATAACTAATTTTTGTTTTTCCTTTAGCCAGGCGAGCGTAGGTTGCTGTGTCTGACCTAAGCTGTGTCTGTTTATAAATACTCCACATTCAATCCTGAAGAGGAGCCCAGCTCCCCCGATGAAGCTGCTGTGTGTATTTCTGACTATTAACTAATAAAAAGTGCTTGGATGGTTACCATAACTACTGCATGAGGTTCTTCTCGGCGTGCATGACTTTTAGCAACGACCTCCCGCGCCGTTGAAAAGGAAAAAAAAAAAAGATCCCAAAGCTTTCTCTTCTACCATTTTTAAAAAGGGTTACTTGAAAACAGAATTGAGTTAGTTAATTGAATATCGCAACAACAACAAAAAGACAAAAAAAAATAAGAAACTGATATGGCTGAAAAATTGAGGACATTTTTAAAAGATAGCGTGTTATATTAATTTGAGTTTTTTTTTTTTTTTTATATAGTAAAGAAAATAACATCGGAATCTTGCAGTAGCTTCAAAAGAAAACAAATGCAATGTGTTTGTCTCTCAGCTCCTGAACGCCCCTCCCTCTCTGTGACACCATCGTCTGAGTACTATAACTTGTTGCTGCACTTAAGGCATAACCTCTACGACTACAGAGAGCCCTACACGTCTGAGGTCCTATAGCAAAGATGTAGATCTAGAAACGGGACGACACCAAGAGCTTCTTGCCTTCTTGACATGTATCCTAGATGTTGATGTTTTAGTAATAACGAGCTGTGTCTTCACCAGAGGTAGTTTCTTCTTCATGCACCACAACAGTCTTCATTCTCTCCTCCTTCTTCTTCTCTCCACTCCTTCCTGTTCTCATCGACGCCTCTGCTTTTGTACAGGCCCAGCCAGAAACCCCAGCGTAACCAACCCATTCCATGTTTCTTTGTTGAGGAAGGGGAGCTTGAGACTGTCCACATTGCAGGCATTGTTTTTGTTGTTCTTTTTGTTTTTCTAACGTTTAAAGAGAGATGTTCGGTTTTTCTCTCGGAAAGGATAGCACCTTCTATTTATTCAGTTTTTGTTTTCTCTTGATTCTTTTAAGCCTTGATGTAAATCATGTTGCCACCTCCATGCCTATGCTCTTATCCTCCTTATGTAAAATACAATGAGATGTATATTGAATTTGTGCGTTAACTTTCATAATGGTTCTAGGACATGGGCAGACTTTGTTTTTTTTTTATGTACATTTAGAATACTACAATAAAAAAAAACTGCGCACAGCTTTTGATGAAACCACGTCCCCACTCCCCTTCTGCCTCCTCCTCTGTGTCCATCTTTTTGACTTTTACCAAGCGCCTCTGAATGCTTTCTCGGAAATGGTCTGCCTAGCCATTTGTCTTCCCCGTGGTGACAAGGTGGCGTCCTGCAGCTCTCGAACCCGACGCCGTCTCTAGCCATGTGCACATACAAAGCTTCAGTCCCTGAAGACCTTGGGAAGTGATCGGTGAACCAATAGAAACGAAATGAGTTGCCATATACTTCTTACATATTATGGAACTGCTTGGCTGGCCTTGGATACAGATCACCTCTACAGTTTGTTGTTCACCTTGTTTACAGCCTGAAGCAGGTAAACAGCTCTGGTAGAGGCTGTGGCTCAGCTGGTTGCTTCCTGCCACCAGTCCTCTCCTACCCTGGATGGCTGGAACAGTAGTGGTGTTAACGTGAGCGAATGTGTCGCAGCTGCCTCTGTCGTTCCTCCAGGGTTATTGTTAGAAACAAACGCTGCCCTTGGGATTCTTTTCATGACGCGTTGAGGGCTGCTCCTTTTGAAATAGATTCGGCAGGGCAGGGCAGCTGGGGCGAGGTCGGAACACATGGCCGAGGTTGTGCAAAGCTCTGGCTTTAAAAACAAGCAGCCCTAAACGACAACTGTGGGTGCAGGTACTTTGGAGAAACGGGGCCTGTCTCATCACCATCTGTTTTTTGATTGGTCAAGATGGGCACAGTGATGAACAGTCATACCCTTACCCTACCCACTCCTGTCTGGGCAAACGTCACACAGTCCCGTTGAAAAGCAGTGGGTCAAAACCAGAGAATAATCCTGGATACTTCTAATTGGGAGTGAAGACACGGTTTATTGTAAGACATACCACCTTTATTAAATGCACAGTATTACAAGGAACATTTCCATAATCGTCTGATAAGCTACTCACATGATGCACAAAGCATAGATTGATTGATAGAATCGACTTGATACTTAAGCACAGGGATTGAATCTGCCAGGAGAAAAAAATACACACACATCCACATCCACACTTACAGCGCATAGGCATTCGACACACCCCGTCCCACACACACGTCTTACACACCCCGTCCCACACACACGTCTTACACACAGTGCCCAAATCTCTCTCACTCCCCCCCCAAACACACATACACATCCTCAGTCTTCATAATCACACAGCAAGTAAAACATGTTACATGTTATCTGCACAGAGATGAAAACTGCAGTTCTGCTTACATATTTACAAAACAATAAACTCAGAACCCCGTAGATAGATTACATTCAAAAAAGGTCCCGTCCCTTCTAGGTTACATTCAAAATAATATTAATACTATTCATGATGCAAAGTCACAGTTATTCAGCTGAAAGGAGACCATAAAGGGCGACAGTCAGAGATGAGAGGTGTGTGTGTGTGTGTGTGTGTGTGTGGGGGGGGGGGGGGCTTGAAACTTGACCTATGATACTCTGATCTATAAGTCACCTTTTCACAGGAGTAGGGATGGTGGGAAGGAGAAGTCCTGTCTGTAGTGGTCACCTGTGATGTCATCGTTTTGTAAAGGTAACAGGGATCTTTGACCTCTCTAACTCACAAACAGAAAGACAAACAACATCTCCCAGAATGCTCTTTCTGTTATACAGGAATGAGGAAGGGGGGGAGGGGGGGGCTGAATCCGTTTCTCCATGGAGGGAAAAACAGAACACGCTATTCAGAGGAATAGAGTCCTTCCTCTCCAGTTCAAAAAGTTGATAAAAAAATGGGATTGTATTCTCACTATTATCGTAAACGAGCACAGCAAAATTATACAATGTCAGCACAAATGTGTATATTTACATAGAGTATGTACTGTATTGCCAGTGGCCCGTAGTAACACGTTTTTCTTTCATTAATGTCACACATTTTGACATGGTTTCTGTGTAAAACAGAACGTTACTGTAGAACATAGTATTCAAATAGACAGATATCATAACTGTAGAGGATGGACAGCACATTATTCAGAGGCAGACACACATGATTAGTATCAAACAGTGGTCAGGTGGTGTAGATGTTCCAAGCAGGGAAATCAATCATTTATAGATTACCGTTATTCAACCTGAACACTGTGAGCTTGTGGGGCATCCGAGCTGAGACTAATGCTGGATCTTTAATTGGCTGAGTGGAACAGCCATGTGACTTTAGGAGTTTAGTAACTGTCATCGGATGTTCCTCAAAGCACTCAAGCACTGGACATGCAATGACGTTCGGATGAATATCATGAAGAGCGCTTCATTTTGTCTCGTTAGTGATCACTGTTGTTCCGGAGAACGTTTCGGATTTATCGAGAGCCAACGAGTGGAGATCCCTGCTGTCTGCCTGTGTGCCTGGGTGCCCTTGTTGAGACATACGTAAGGTGAAATAGATGGTTTGATTGTATTAGAAAGGTAGAAACACAAACCACACTCACAGAAGAGCACTGTCCACACCCAAGTATTTGAACCGTATTCACAAATAGTAATTGACCCAGGTCTGATGTTCAGTAATCCTAGTTTAGGTCGTCATCTCACAGAATCTACTGTCCAGCCTTGAGAGTCCGTGCTAAGTCGTCACATCCCTGAAGAGGGTACTACGGGGGTCAAAGGTCTCCAGAGGGGAATCAGACTTGAACATTTGCAACACAGGCCACGTTCAGACCTAGCTATGTGGCTCGGTCCACCTATCCCGTCATCCACGTCATCCAGGTTTTGAGCGAGGTAGCCAATAGGAGGTGGAGACGGAATGTAGGCAATTACATTATATTCTGTGACAAATTGTGAAACAAAGACTAGTATACTGTATATCAGACAATAGAGGACCACAAAATGTCAAACCCCCAAATAGTACTCAGTAAGAAAACAAATAGTAAGCAATACAAGTGCATAAAAAGCTGAGATGTGCAAAAAAAAATACCGATACATCTTCTTCTATACAGCAGTGCTGAAGGCCTGTTAATTCCCTCGCAATCACAACTGAAAAACAATTTCTCTTCAGGTTCAGTGTTCCCTCATTTCTCCTCTTCACAGAACATCAAACACAATTGGGACAATACCAAAGAAGACCGTTCAGTTCGTTAAGCTGCCGTTTGCAGATGAGCATGAAATCATGTGTTGGAGCAATGTGTGACCGCCAGTAGATTAAGGATGAGCTGAACCTCCGTGGTGTCTGCTGGTGAATGTGCTCTCCACAAAGAAAGTAAAAAACGTAAAAAATTGAAAACGGAAAGAAGATCAGTGCTCTGCTTCTGCTTTGCCTCAGGGAGAGGCCCACCTCCACCCTGACCTCAACCCTGACCTCCACCCTGACCTCCACCCTGATCTCCACAGTTCTGCTGTCCGCTCCCTAGTCACTGTGCTTTAAAGTTCTCTCATTCAGACTGTGAGCTGGCGTACGTGCATTCTAACCACACTCAAAAAACACTTGACACATTGAAACATGGAGATGTCAGTTGCCTGCTAGCAAAATAGAAACATAAATATATTTATAAAAAGAGACCACTGATGATGTCCACAACCTCAACGTTCATAAAGATAAAAATAATTTAGAAAAATGAATCAAATACTGTTTGGCATTTTGAGAGATGCCCTTGGTTTTTTTTTTTAAAGGTAAATCTTTTTACATTGAAAATTGTTTTGATATATATTCACATTTGTATCAACGTTCAGGGGATTTACAGTGCAGTGATTATGGATGGCTTCTTGTCTCTCTAATGTTCATTCACTGTTCAATTCAGTCAATTCCGAATGTTAATTGAAATTCCAAAATGATAAAGGACAAATTGGCTTTTTGTTTTGAATCCCATAGTCCCATAACAAATGTTTTTTTTTAAGCGTTTCAATTCCAAGAAACGTCCGTGATTGGTTGAATTGAGACTGAATGGGTTCCTCCCTGTTCTGAGATGACTGGCATTTCTCACCTCCACACCTCAAATGTGTCATTTCCATAGGAAGGGTCAGTCAGTCACAAACTACAATGGAAAGTTATGACTTCGTCTAGCGCAAAAAAAACTAGATCCCCTGACATCAATACGAAATCTCCCACCGAAAAAAAAAAATTGTCCATGACACTTAGAAGCAAAATAGCCTTCACTGGTTGCAATATATATATATATATATATATATATATTGTTTTTCTTTTTCCCTGCTCCTCCACTTCACGTTGCTCCACAAATGTCTCTCTTTGCGTTAGAAGCAAAAGCAGTTTCCATAACAGAGACTGGTAAATGTTCATACATTGTCCATGAAGATTTGACACACAGTTATGTTCCCTTTGTTCATCCCCGGAAAATACAGAACAAGAATGCAATCTACATTAGTGACCTGTTTCACAAACCCAGATTAAGACCACTGTACAACTAACTGGCATTTCATCCAGATTACTGGCTATTTGGTTTCATTGAGATCATTTTTAGTGACAGCATTTTAGGAAATCACTGATTTGTTTTATCCATCAATAGAATCAGCCAGTTCTCTGCATTCATTTGACCTGGGTAAGGAAAACAGGACCAGTGAGAATCTTTAGAATGGAGAAGATAAGTAAATAAAAAATCTCAATTAAATTTAAGGCTTTTGTTCATGTGATGAAGAGGCAGAAGCACGATCAAAACAAACACACAAACGCAAATGCTCCTTCTGTCTATATGAACCTCCTCCCCTCTCTTTACAGGCAAACACGCACACGGACACGCACACAAACACACACGCACACACAGAACACACACGTTCCCGCTCTCTCAGCCCAGGATGTCCAGGTAGACGGGGGAAGCCTTGGCCAGGTTCTGCAGCAGGCTGTGGATCTCCTTGATGCTGAGCCTCATGTAGGGCTCCCTCTGCCAGCAGCCCAGCATCAGGTCGTACACCTCCTTGGGACAGGTGCGCGGACGCTGCAGGACACGCCCCTGCGTGATGCACTCGATCACCTGCGAGGAGGCAGAAGCAGGTCACCACCCACAGGTCACATGATCAGGAAGAGAGGGTTAGGCTCCCCCCCCCCCCGGGGGTTCTGCGATCTGATCGTGTGACGACTCGCTGTGCACGACAAACTTTTGGCCGCGCACTATGAAAGCAAGCCTACAATCGAATAACTAGCCAAGCAACCAACCGGTAATTCAATCAAACTCATTAATAATCCTGAATCAAACGAGAACACGAGTGGTCCAGAGCAGCTGTTGCTGATGCTGACCTCGTTGTTGGAGAGCTGGTACCAGGGCTGCTTGCCGTAGGTGAAGATCTCCCAGAGGACCACCCCCAGGCTCCACACGTCACTCTCCGTGGTGAAGCGGCGGTACATGATGCTCTCCGGGGGCATCCAGCGAATCGGCAGCATCGTGTGGCCTCCCACCTGGACACACACGTCACACACAGCACGTGTACATATATGTATACATGTATATACACACACATGCCATATACACTGCAATATACAAGCTCTTCTATCCAGAGGGACCTGGTGCAGTAACAGTCATGAGGGAGGCCTGGGTTGAGTTGGATTACTAAAGCCTCTCAGAGTGCCGATCTAGGATCAGTTTAGACTTTTCCGTCATCATGGATGAGTTGATAGGGGCAGCGAGGCACCTTATCTCAGATCAGCCCTGCTACTCTGAGTCAGAGCTGAGTACATCAGTAACCCATACCACCATGGAGACGGCTGGGCCCTGGGGTCTGGCTAGACACTCTGCAGACACAGCCAAAAATAGGTCCTGTCACCAGCCACTGTCACTCCATGATTGTGCCTAGTTCAAACCCTCGCCGTGGCAAAAGCACAGAGATCAAATCGCTGAATTGGATTCACTCATGTTGCAAAGGGAGAGATACTGCTGACTTTGCTGGTCAGTTTAATATCACGTAATTAGCTTACTGCACCATATCAAGTCATGTTTGTCTGCACTCAAATTCATTATTCACTGCCCTTCAGATCCATATGGCTGATAGAGTGTGTGTGTAACTGGGGCCTGTTCACATGGTATGGAGATCTGGGAGCTCAGTTTTACTCGTGTTGGTTATTGATTTTCTACAGAATAGCAAGCAGTAGAGGGCAGTGTGGGCCTCAGGGACTCTGGGACAGAAAGGGAGTACATAGAGAGAGAGAGAGAGAGAGGGGGGGGGGGAGAGAGAGAGAGAGGGGGAGAGAGAGAGAGAGAGAGAGAGAGGGGGGGGGGGAGAGAGAGAGAGAGAGAAAGGGGGGGGGACAGGAAGAGAGAGACAGTGACAGACAAGAGCAAGAGAAACAGAGAGAAACAAAGAGAGAGGAAGATGGTGAGAGAGAGAGGAGAGGGGAAAAGGAAGACTGGGAGAAAGAGAGAGCAAAACAAAACGCCAGATGAAAAAAAGCAGACAGAGAGAGAGATCCACACACGCTGACCCTGTAGTAGTCCGTGCTGTAGACGTCCCGGGACATGCCGAAGTCTCCGATCTTCACCAGCAGGTTCTCCCCCACCAGGCAGTTGCGTGTGGCCAGGTCTCTGTGGACGAAGTGCTGGGAGGCCAGGTACACCATGCCCGCCGCGATCTGCTGGGCGATGTGCAGCATCTGGGACTGGGTCAGCTCCACCATGAGGCTGTGCTGGCCATCAGCCATCAGGACTGCGTCCGGACCGTGGGACCTGGGGGGGGGGGGGTACATCAGACAAAACACAGTTATATACATGTATGCATGAAACACATATTTCCATTTACTACTGCAGTGCTCGTGCCTGTGATGCAGCTGGGGATTTTGGTAGGTTGATTCGGTGTTGACCTAATAAGAGTGTGTGCCCGTTCGCTTAAAAAGGGCGCTTTTGGTGGCAACGTTTTGGCATAAAGTGCCTGGCATGTATCTTGTGTACATTTTTAGGCCTACTTAACAGCACAGACAGGTACAAGCAGTGTGTATGGACCGCACTGTTTTCTACAGAGTGGAGTATACACACACACATACAAACACACACAGCAAAGAAAGCATGGAATGGAGACAGACTCCGCCCCCACGCTGAGCTCCAGTCCTGCAGACGTTCTGTTGAGTTCAACCTTCTAACCCTCAAACTTCCTGGTTAGTGAGGTCACGTGACTGACTCGGGGGCTCTCCTCGGTGTGAGACATGCAAACGGGGGACGACATGCGTAACCCCCACGGGAGACGGGGAGAGTCTCTACCTGAGGAACTTGTTGAGGTCCCCGTGCTTCATGTACTCGAACACCATGATGAGCGGGTCGCTCTCCACGCACACGCCGTAGAAGGTGACGATGTGCTCGTGCTGCAGGTTGGTGAGGAGCTCCGCCTCGCGGTGGAAGTCGGCTCTCCCGCTCTCGCTGGCCTCCTTGAGCGTCTGGGGAGCAGGGACAGGGACAGGGACAGGGGCACGGGCGCACGCACGTTCGCAAACACGCGTGCACACACACACGTGCACACACACACGTGCACACACACATTCACACACACACGCGTGCACACACACACGTGCACTCACACACGTGCACACACACATTCACACACACACGCGTGCACACGTGCACACACACATTCACACACACACACGTGCACACACACGTGCACACACACATTCACACACACGTGCACACACACACAAGCGTAGGAATATAAAAAGACACACGCACATTAGATACAATTCCCATTTCACTGTCTGTATTTTTCCCAGGATGGCTCCTTCTGGTTGCACAGCATGCTGGGCTGGGTGTACCTTGACAGCCACTAGGATCTTCTCCTGGCCCGGAATAAGGTTGTAACACTCGGCCAGGAAGACTTTCCCAAACGCCCCCTCCCCCAGCTCTCTCTTCAGCACAATATTGTGTCTCTTGATGTGCTGAACAACTGTGAATAGACACAGAGGCCAGATTAAGACCAAGCTTCATAAATACTGTAGGTAAACTCGGTGAACACTTTACATTGAAGGTAATGTCAAGTGGTCCAGCAGCAAACATTCACGTATTTCACTTAAACCTCATCTTCACCACAAAACACAACCACAAATATTACATTTCATAACCGACCAGGCTATAAATTGTACTGAGTCAGCCTGTTAAACACTAGAAACAGCAGATAAGAGCAAGCAACACCAGGACTTAATGAATGGCTTCCAACACCACTATGTACACAATAACTATTTGCTGGCAACAGTTTTCCCAGTAAATCTTATCAACTCTCTGGCGCATCCCATAATAACCAGCTCATTGTTGTATATTCGTCCAGGCAGCAGAGGTCACCCCCCCTCCAACCACTCCCAAAGTCATCACCGTGGCAACGGCGGCAGAAAGGAAGTTCACTAGAGAATGGACATCCTGTCCAGTCGCATCCCCTGAATGGATTTATCAGAAAAGGACTAGAGTTACCGGACTGCCGAGCAGCAGACCAGCGCCATGGTAACCTACACGTGTCTGATTTCAGCATGCTGCCGGAGTTGCGGAAGTATTGGGGGTTCTCGATCACTGGAATCTTCGTCATTCCGATGATCACGGCGTCCGGGCCCATCTCTGAGGAAGATGGCGTGTTGTTGCCATTGGAGACGTGATGGAGCGGGCTGGCGGAGTCGTCGTCGTTGCTGATAACTGAGGACGACCCTGTGGGGGGGGGGGGGGGGGGGTGAGAGCAGGTTAGTGAAGGTGAGGCACTGCTGGGGGGGTGAGAGCAGGTTAGTGAAGGTGAGGCAGTGCTGGGGGGGTGAGAGCAGGTTAGTGAAGGTGAGGTGAGGCAGTGCTGGGGGGGTGAGAGCAGGTTAGTGAAGGTGAGGTGAGGCAGTGCTGGGGGGGTGAGAGCAGGTTAGTGAAGGTGAGGTGAGGCAGTGCTGGGGGGGTGAGAGCAGGTTAGTGAAGTTGAGGCACTGCTGGGGGGGGTGGGGTTGTGGTGGGAGACTCAAGATATGGATAAAGCCAGTAAGTTGCCGTCACAGTCCGGACATTTGATTCCATCTGAGATGAAACGTTTTACCCTTCATGCCGAACTTGGAGTTTCGTCCGTATTTCAGAATGATCACCATCAGAACACATCCAGTCAGGGCCACACCAGCGATCCCCACCACAACGTACACCTGAGGGGAACCCCCAGTTCGTATCACAATCATATCAGAATGTCACAGTCATTTCGGAATATCAGAATCAGATCATCATATCGGAATCACAAGTCACGGTTACATCAAAACATTCCCATTTACACATGCGCAGAATACCAATATCAATAACAAGCTGTGATCCGTGGTCGATCACTCACTGATCTATTGATCACTTACAGCAACACTGTCTTTCACAGGGGGCAGAGGGGTTTCTGGGAAAAGAGAAGACAAGCCAGTCAGACTCTATGGACACTTTGACCATGATCAGTTTGGACATGTCTTTTCTACCTGTACTAGATGAGTATACGTAGCACTGGGATGCTGTGGCCATAGATGATGCAGTACGCTATGAGCTGAACTTTAAAGGGTGTGTGTGTAGAGTAAAGGACCAATTCAAATGGGTCAGGTCGAGAATTCATCTTTTTATTCCAATATATTAGATTTGATTGTACACAATCAAATGATTGTACACATGTTGTATATATTTGGGGTGGATCCACCATGGGTGTGTGTATTACTGTGCCCACATATTATTTCCCCCTTGTCCCTCTGTTGGAACGATTTGTTGTTATAAAACTGTGGTAATGTTACACCATGTTAAGTTGAGTTAAATACTTACATTGTTCCTATGCTAAAAATTCTATTGAGCCCGCTTGCTAGGGTACCTGTTACAGCCTGCCTGCGTGTTCTTGGGAGAGTGCGTTCAACAGAGAGCTGTGGCTGTGCAAAGGGCTGACAGGTGTGTCTCTTCACACAGGACAAAGAAATGGCCAGGCAAACCTCAGTGTTCTTTTGAAATACAACACAGACCGAACCACGCTACATCTACATGTAGACTATAGAGTAGAGTTACTGTCGGATTCTCAGGGCCCCACAGGTTCAAGGACGGCGAGCATTGCGCAACACTGAAGACAACGGAACAAAGTTCAAAGTTGAAAGAACCTACCGGGGGTGTCTGAGACAGAGCAGGATGACAGGAAACAGACCACAGGAAGGGCAACGGAGGTGTAGCACAAAGGAACAAACAAGATCAATCTTTCATCATTGCTGATAATCATTAACTGACTTGAGGCTGTGTTCTCTGGAAGTCTAATGTCTAACATGTCCTTGTGATTGTAAAATGGGTCAGGTTGAGACATACAGGGACATTTAATAGTATGCTTTCTTTAATCTTCTTATTGCTTTAAGATCATTGAATGCATACTTACAATAGTAGATTGGCTCTTCTGGAAAACAGAGAAAAGACATTTGTTAGGATCCAAATCAAATGTGCTACACAATGCAGCCAGGATTCATTCACATAGTCAATCACACAAGAAATGTGTGTGCGTGTGTGCGTGTGTGCGTGTGTGCGCGCGTGACACCTGAATGTCCGATGTCCGGCGCTCCGATAAAGTGCGCGTGGACCCGCTTGCTGTCCTCCCCAAACTTGTTCTTGGCCACCAAGGTGTACCAGCCGTTGTGGATGTGCGTGGGGTTGGCCAGCTGCAGGCAGCCGTGGTACTCGCTCTCCGTGGACTCGTGGATCTCCGTGTGGATGTAGTCCTGCTCCTCCAGGGCCTCGTCCTCGTGGTACCACTGCAGCTGGGGCGTGGGGTTCCCCGTCACGCTGAAGGGGATGCACCAGTGGTGGTCCCTCTCAGGCTTCATCAGCTGCTGGATGGTGGGGGCGACTGACGTGGCGACAGGAGAGGAACAGTGGTCACGGGGTAACCGGGAGGAACGGGGAGAGGGGGGGGGGAGGTCGGAGAGGTTGAAGGGGGGGGCGGGGGGGGGGGGGGAGGGGGGGAGAAGACAAGAGAAGGGAGAGCAAGCAAGAGGAGGAAAAGATGGCAAAGGGGAGGAGGTGGGAGAGGAGGTGGAGGTGGGAGAGGAGGTGGTAGGAGGAAGTGGAGGAGGAGGAGCAGTGTTTGGAGAGTTGAAGGGGGTGTTAACCGGAGGAAGAGTACGGCAGGGCGGCGGGAGCTTCACAGGAGGAAGAGTGTGATAACGTCATAGGAAACATGAAGGAGCTGCGTCAGACTGCTGGGTAAACCATGGTACAACAAATCAAGATGGGATGCACTGGTAATAGCCGTGTAAGCATGCAATGTCTAACTAGTTTATGCATTGAGAGAAGCTTTAGTAAATCAGGGGTACTGAGCACACTTGGGTCAAATTGACTATAGATCGAGGTGCTATCGAGGTTCAATCTCAGACCCATTCGTTCTTTAGGGACGACTTCATTGGTTGCATCGAGTGCACCCCAAGCGTGTGCCTGTATTTGACTGAACCCGGGTTTGACTCGGAGCTGGTGCAGCAGAGCCGGGCGGTGCTTACAGAGGATGTTGAGCTGCAGCATGGCCTCGGTCTGGCCCACCATGTTCTCAGCGCTGCAGATGATCTCCCTGCCGTTGTCGTCTGGAGACAGACCAGACAGGAGAAGGCTGCTCTTCAACTCCAGAGCATCAATCTGGGGGTGGGGGGGGGGGGGGGGGAGAACAGGATGTTGGCGTGGTACCGGTTCAGCATGACACAGCCTGTACGCCATCAGTGGATTGGACGTCTTGGCCAAACCTACGTGACCTTATGTTGTCCGTACAGGAAAGCCCCCACCTCCCTCTCACCTCGTAGCTGGTGGAGAACATGTCGAAGTTCCACACGATCTCGGGGGCGGGGGAGCCTGACACGCTGCACACCACTGTGACATCAGTGCCCTCCTCCTGGGTCACGATGGTGGGAGTCACCTCGGCTTTCGGAGGCTCTGTGGGACATCGAAACACACCGACTCGTGATACCTACAACACTAAAAGCATTTGTAATGTAACACTACACCATAAAAGCTTTACTGAGACAATTGGAGAGTTTTTCATGAAATGTAAAGCCTTAATAGTTCCAGTTCACTCCCCCCCCCCCCGCCCCCGCCTTTTCAGACGTTTGTCGAGTTATTTTAGCTGTTAGGTACTTGTTTTCAGTTGGTCTCTTGCTAATGATCTTTGAACATGTCCATATGAGTTGGATATCTCTCTCTCTCTCAGGCTGTTTGTTTAGCTGTGCTGGATACATGTGGACCCTACCACAATCAGGGGGGGTGAGCTTGGTGAAGGCCTTCCTCTCTCCTCTGTCATCCAGGCATTTCAGCTCCTGAATCTCCACGTCGTCTTGGAGCCTTAATTTGATCCACATGTTCTCGCACACACAGTCCAGGGGGTTTCCGGACAGGAGGAGCCTTGAGGATAGAGACAGAGCGTCAACACAGGCATGAACTTCAACATGCGTGCGCACACACGTGCACGCTGACACACACGCACACCCACACACACGAGCTTAAATACATACGGACACACATGACCTTTTCATCTCATGTCTATCTTTCTCTTTCTTTCTCACACTCACACACTCTCCTACTTCACGGATGTCTGAAATTCAAAACAAAACAAAAGCCCTTCACCCCCACACAGTCAACATCATAATAATCCATGACATGCTTTGGGACTAATACTTACACATATGAGACGTTCAGGTTCTGGAATGTTCTCCAAGACAACGTGGAAAAGTTGTTGTCTCTCAGATTGCTGAGTCAAAATCATTACAAATTTGTTTTTAGTACAAAACAATTACTATAACTTATATACCAGAAACAGAGTGTGTTTGCCTTTTGGGATCTTATTACATGCATTTGCACAAACCAGATTAATTAATAAACCGATACAGCAAGGAATACATTCCTTTCTACAGGTACAGTCTTGCACTTTTGAGGTTCATGTTGTTTAATTTGTAACTTGTTTAACTACATGCTCTTATGTTTCTTCCCATTGGCACTTATTTGCTTTTCACAATGTATGCTTCATGTTTTGGCTACCTGCAATATTTTGGGGCTATCTCGTTGTTATGATCACCTATGCACTTTTGTAAAGCCCTCTCTTGGAAGTCGCTTTGGATAAAAGCGTCTGCTAAATGAATACATGTAAATGTAAATACATGAGGGACAATGTCTAAGACTACTCACACATATTGAAGTCTTGTGTTGTTGAAAAAGGCCAACGATGATATAGAAGTCAGTCTAGTGTCTGTCACCGTCCTGTGGAAAGGAGAAGGGGGCTATTTCACTGTTCAATGCGTGCATTCAAAGAGCTTTAGCTTGACATAAACATGTATCCAATGAAAAGCACAGTCCTCTTGTAGAGCTTGAAAGTGATACTCACAGATTTCGGAGATTTACGTAATTCTTCAAACTGTTGTCGTTGATCTCAAACAGTCGGCTCTGATTGGCAATGTATCTGGGAACACAAGTTCAGTCCGCAGACTATAATCAAAGGTGTAATCTTCAATGATTTTACAAAATGATCCTCCCAAACACTGTTCTCTCGATGGTGTCATTTATTTTGATACAGGTTCCTGATAGGAGGATAAAGACCACAGACCAGCTCACACACTAAAGTGTTCATCCCAAACTCAGGCCCTGACAGACTAAATCAGTTTACACAGAAGACACTATTTACAGGACATACATGGTGGACATGCTGTCTATAATAGCCTGTTACATATATCCTAACAATGCAGAATGATTACTGAAACAACAACCTCTAGGCTATACATTTAACACTTAGGAGTGGACAGAGATGGAAGAAATCAAATGTACATTCAGACTGCTCTGAGGTGTAAAACTAGACGTTGTTTCAGGTTTCCATTCTTACACGGGTCTGTGTATGCAAGCTCACTGGAACATCTGGTATTTAATAAGCTCTATGTAAACCTTGGAGATTTTACAAGCTCGTCTTCCCTTTGTATGGCAGTCTATGCGTGATGTCAGATATTGACAATAAGGCGGCAATGGCATGTCAAATCTAGCTCAAACGCTCTTATGATGTAATGTACGCAGAATCTGTGGGAATTGGTAATACTTGCTTTGATGTTGCCGCTAAATATAAATGTGTTTCGGTTAATCTGACATTTTGGCGTCGTGTGTTTTCTTTCGTGGCCCCTGCATTCGGCACCCACACAGCCGCTCACCACTCCGTTACGAGGCCTGGTAGGAGACTGATCATCCGAATATAACCAACAACGTACACACCTAATACGCACGCACGCACACACACACACTCGCGCGCACATACACACTCTCTACCCTATAGGCAAATATGATTTGGTCCATACAGATTTCTGTATTTATAGATTGATTATTGGCCAAGTGTTTAATATTAAACGAAATATGATAGATTGACAGACTATAGTATTGCATGTGAGACAGCCTTGGTTTGGGATGAGAGCTTTATTTGTTTATTAATTTATACATTCTAGCAATCAGCTATGTTTAGCCTATATTTTTCCATACAAATATTGGGTATTATGTAATTGACCTGTTCCTTCGATTCGTTTGTAAGCCCTGTCGTACACTTACATGTCGGTGATGTTTTCCATGTCATCTAACGTGAGGACGGGGAAGTCCTCGATCCCAGGATCAGGATTAACACAAACAATCCTTGTCGTGCTGCATGTGCAGGATGCAGGGCAGGCATAGGTACAACTCCACAGCCCCATCAAAACCAAAACGATTCCCAAACGAGCCATCCCATATAGCCGTACGTTGGAGTCCATCGCAGGTCCAATGATATCCCACGGTATAGCTAACAAAACGGGATCAATTTGAACTATTGGTAGACTAATTTCTGAACTGAACTACCGTGAACAATACTAAGCTACCGTTGATCACGAATGCGCAAAGCCCACGGTTTAATATCAAGATGCCATGGAATGGCCTTCCCCTGTCTCGGTCTCCGCAGAATTGGTATCACACTACTGCATATCGATGCCGTGAAACAAGGTGTCAAGTGCTCCGTCCTAGCACTGTCTCACCAAGTCTCCTTCAGGGGCAGAACGCGGCTGTCTCTCCGTAATAACGTATAGGTTCCCAATTATTTGTGGGGGAAACGACAGTAGGCTACTGGAGATTCTTCATATGCAGTATAAGAGAGACAAATAATAAAGAACGCACAGAGGAGTCAGAATGCGTGGTGATGTAGCGACAGAGTGCGTGTGCGAGGAGGCAGGGTACCTGCATTCGCCTATTGATTATCGCTGTGAACGAGCGCATCTTCGCCAGCCATCGCTGAAATTGCGTTTATAAGAGATGGTTCAGATGATCACGGTAGTTTAGAGTATATATTGGTAACAGTTTAGTAGTGACTATGAATAACAGCATTTGAACGAATGTGCTTGTGCAAAAAAATTAAAAGGTGATGATGCTAAAATTGCCTATATGTCTGGCCGAGCCTATATAGGCAATAATTTAGCGTTTCGTTTATTGACCATTCTAAGTCACGGTAACTGTGATATTTACAATCACACAAGTCACAGTTCTTTATTTTTTTTATTGCATTGTAACCCGGTTTATTCAGCATACCGACAAACTGGTTGTACTGAAGCGTGTTTTCAACCTCCGCTCGGTGGACAGCCGTGACGTGCGGTTTGACGCACAAGGCGGGCTGCATGCATGAAAAATAATTACTAAACAAAATATGTATGTGAGCTTCAAATAGGTCTTCAGTTCCAATTAAAGATAGAGAGACATATGGAGCTATAACTTATTTTGTTTTTTAATTTGTAACGACGCAAAATTAAAAGCCACAAGATAAGACGATTTATTGAATGTGTCATGTTCAGATAAAAGACAAGCTCACTAGTTTCATGGACATATAGGCTACAAACAGACAATTCTTCAATGTAAGGGTCTTAAAAATTCCCAACACAGTTTTCACGTTGTCCTACAGTTCACATCATCACCATTAAAATACATTCCCAAAGCTACAATTTTCCCATTGTTTACAGTTCACATCATCATTATGAAGGTTAAGTCTAAAATGTAGGCTATCTGGGTATAGGGGTCATCTTTGTTAATCATAGCTTATTGTGTGAGAAATACATCGTTGTATTCCTGAGAATACAACTTTATCAAGTTCATTTTATTTCCTGGTCAACCCTTCGTTGTCACCTCCCGTTGATCAGGACCATGTAGAATGTGGAACCTGTACAACTTAGAATGTGGATATGGAATGTTAACCAGTGGGGCTCTGGTCGGTCACCACAGGTGGTCTGCTGGTGAACTGGTGAAAACAATTAGGCCTGCCTATGGGCTTGTATGTGTGGTCACATAGGCTACATGAAAGGAATGACACGTGTCTCTACGTTCTGATAAAAAGTTCATATGATTTGAAGCCCTTTTCCTAAACTTCTCACCCTGGACGGCTTTAGTGGCTTTAGTGTCACCATGGAGACTTGGAGCTTTCCAAATAGCAATGTCAGGTGTCGCTATGGATGCATATGAAAATGGTGAAAATGTGTAAGCAGAGAATCATCAAGTAGGGAATTATAGCCATCTCCATGGTAACCACCGACTATAAGAGAAGGATGAGAGCTCTTTATTTTTCTCGTAAGGGCTTGTCTCTTTGAGGGAACAGGGCACGAAGGAGCACATCTATCAGTGATGTTACCGGAAAAGATGATAATAGTTATTAATAAGTTATTGTTGTTTCATTTCATGAATTAGAGGGCTGTGGATAAATACTTGAATTACACTGTGTTTACTAAAAAATCAAAGAGACCCTGTTTGAACTAAAATGATGGGGTGAGGGGGGCAACTAGTAGAAGGAAGAATGGTTAGATGGAGTAGGCGATAGGCGGAGGAGGGGCTCTATATAGTGTGCCGAAGGAATATGTTTCAGGAATTGTATAGCCTATTAGGCCTAGGCCTACTTGTTGTATAATTCGTCGATATATTAGGCTAGCATTTGCGACTTGTTGACTTTGCAAACTTAGCCAAACTAAAGTTCATGAGTTCCAACAGGCCCTAGGCCTATAGGCTACCACTTTACAGTCGGCTACTATAGGAACGTGTCTTTGTAGCCTAGAGAAAAGTAGCCTACATTTAAATACGGCAACAGTGATGCACGTTTTCCCCAAATAAAGCTTTAAACATCTGCTGACATGCACTATGCCCTGATAATTACGTTGCTTACTGAGAGCCTTAGATTTATTTGAAATCATGCAAAAAATGTAGCCTAGTTGTCTAACATTGTGTCGTAAGCCTTCACGTGGGTCTAGGTAACTACAAGATTAAGCCTTTAATTTCTAAATGTTGGCGCAGAAGGTCTGTATTTATAGGCCTACATGAGGAGTGAGTTTAACCAATCCACATTGGTTAGGGATACATAAAGACAAGATGTGCAGAAACTATTAAACTACGCTATACGCTTTGCACGGTGTCAATTCAGGTTAAACTCACATCAGCATTCTCTATGCATTTCTGTATGACATTCAGCGGCTATAGGCCTAGTAATAACACGCGTGGAAAGACGTGTAAATGCGAGGATGTGGGGAGTCCCGCCCAGACTTCCAGCAGTGGCTGTTGGATGATTGGTAACCCTGGGGTTTGTGTCTGTCAGCTAATTTGCCGACCTCTAACATTTCTTTTAGAGGGGTATTGGTTTTGAATGGCAGCTTGACTATCCAGTACTTCAAACATACGATTTGGTATCAAATGCGTCCTACCAATCAGTGAAGGGAGACTATAGCCAATTGTCTTCTGTTGTCATCAGGTTGGTTGTGAATAATTCTAGACGAAAATTTGTGGTAGCGTAAGCGGTTTGGCTGCAGGTTTGTCTGTTTATTTACTGGCAAAGTTCGCTATTTTTTTCGCTATAGTATTCAATCGCTCGTCCCTGTCACTGAATTTATTTGATACAAATCGGTTAAAGTAGATTAGCTATATAGCTATCTGCGTAAACCGAGACACGCCTCGTTATTGCTAGCCCAACCAGCTAAGTAGCATATGTCGGTTCAGACTATTTCCTGGAACCGAAACCGCTCCTAAAAGCTTAATGTATAAAACGCTAAAGAACTAAATAATCTGAAACTGTCTAAACTAGGTCAACAGAAAATCTGAGTTTGGTAGTAGGCTATGGTGTCAGAATTGATGTTAGCGTTACTGTAGCTTAGCTACTGCAGCGAGTTAGCTATCCATCGTAAGTAAACCAAGTAACGTTATGGCCTAGCTATTATGTTTATTATTATTGATGTATATACATGTCTGTGTTGGAGATGCATTACAAAGAGATACATCACATGCGTTACACTTAGATCTGTCTAAGATCACTTCGAATCACAAATATATTTCTTGCACGGGGCTATTTCTCTGCCGTTCTATTTCGGCACGAGGTTCCACAGCACTGTTCATTTTCAGCAAATAGACTCAGCCAAAGTTTTGCTTGCCATCTTGTTTTCTTTTCAACATGGATCAATTTGCATTCACCACAAACCTGTCAATTATAGTTTTCTAGGTACATTGCTAGAAAGCAAGCGCAGGTTGAAACTAGCTAGCCAGTTAGCTATTGCTTAGAAACGAAAAATAATAAGGGATTCACACTGGCATGTCGAAATGGCAGGGCAGCAGTCTTGCTGGCAAGTTTAGTCCCCTAGCAGCAGAACATCTATGTAGATTCTAGTAGGTTTTAATATGACTTTACTTGACTTAAGTGTTGGGTAGCAAGGAAAGTTATGCCAAATTGAGACAAGGTAAAGTTTGAATTGGAATAAACATTTAGCAACAACAGCTTAAGTCATTGTTGTCACCCCCACAGCAGACCCAAGTAGAGGAGCCTGTTCGCATCTCACTGCTGTTGCCAAGACAATGGAGACAGAAATCGAGCAGCAGGAAGAAGAGACCACGTTCAGCAACACTGACACAAACGTGTGAGAGAGACGGCTAAAGTTGGACATGTCTCTACCAACTTCTCCAGCTACCCCTGAGCCATATTCCCTGGTCCTGTATGCACTGATGCAGACAGAACAGGACAGGTTTTTGGCTGTGTTGTTACATTGGTGTCAAGCAGCAATGGCGCCATACAAGGCTTGTTTACACCTGTAATATCCTTGTTTCCTTCTCTGTAAACTAAATGGAACGGGATCGTTTGAGATAGGCTCTGTTACATGATTGGTGATAGATTACCTTGGTGAAGAGACCATTCGACCCACTTGAAACTTAATTACAAAAATGGATTAGTCCAAGTGGCAGGCCTAATTGTACAGATTCAATATGGCCCTATAAGCTGGCACAGGCAGTCTTCTTGTCATATGGCCATGTTTTTTTTCTTTCTTTTCTTGTGTAGGTCTGTGAGTTGCCTTCCCAGTTTTAATCCAGGAAGGGTACTGGGCGGGGGGGAGGGGGTTCATGCTGGGATGCATCCGGGTCTCTGGCTGAAGATTGGGTTGGGCTGGGGGAATGACATATTGTACCAGGCTGGTCCTGGCCAGAAAACACACTCCCCTCACTCCCTCTGGCTCAGTTGATCTGAGAGTATGAAGAACGTTCCAGCAAGATAACCAAACTTCTATTCAGCTTTGTTGACATTGGCATCGAGGTTCATCTCAGTCAACCTCAAACCACCTCCTAACATTTGAGAGGTGTTTTGTACTGGCCTAAATGAGCAAATGTCTGTAGTAGGCTTTTCTGGCTAAAAGCCTGATTTCCTAGGTGCGCAGTGGTCCTTCAGGTAAGCGCCCAGCAGAGGATATGGACGAGGAACAGGCCTTCAAGCGCTCTCGCAACACAGACGAGCTGGTGGAGCTGCGTGTACTGCTGCAGAGCAAAGTAGGACCATCCGGTCTCCTGGCATTCACACGCACACAACTTGCTGCCTGCCTAAGCCCCTCCTATATCATCACTGACTCCAAACATCCATTTTGATTGGTCCTCAGAATGCTGGCGCTGTGATTGGAAAAGGTGGCAAGAACATCAAGCCCTGCGGACCGCGTGAGTACCCAGAAGCCTGAGTGGCGTGCCGTGTGCCAGCAGCAGCATGGCTGCTAAACTCCTTGTATGAAAAATGAGCGAGCCCAGCGTTTCATGGCCACTCTCACAACCCACCAGCTAGACCTACCTTTCCCCCCCTCTTCATCTACTGAAAATAAAAACCATCGATTTGACCCTCCCCCCCCCCCATTTCCATAAAAGCCCCGTCATGCCCAGTCATTCCACTAATCGGCCATCTAAAGTCCCAGACCTCTTATCAAGTCATCTGATTGTGATGTTTGACTCGATTAGTCAAATGGGTGCATGCTTGTGAAAAGGGGGCAGGACTTGATTAATTGACGGATGATCCAGCCTATAGGTTGGCTCATGTTGACAGACATGGTTTGGTTGAATTTGACCAGATTCAGGGGGTCGTGGATGGGAGGGGTTTATGCCTCGCACATGGCTCTGATCAAAACAGAACTTCAGAATCTTGTCCAGGAGTTTGATTCCCATTGACCGGTACCGTATTACAGCCCCGAGAGCTGGTACTGGACTGTACAACTGACCTCACCAAACCCAGCTACAGGTGTCTGGAAGCCTGAGTGGACCTATAGTCTGTTTAGGCCTGCCGCCATGCAGACGACAAAACGTTTGTCTTTGCCAGACTGGACCCTGACCAAACAGCCCAGCTCTTACTTGTAAAAGGGAAAAAAAAAAGAACAAATTATGGAAAAACAAAGCAAAATTAGTGATGGAGTTTAGCGTGTAATTCAATTAAAATGTATTCCTTCTCCCCCTCTTCCCTCTCCTTTACTTTATTATTTTCGGCCACCTTCCTCCGTTGCCCATGTACTGGATCGACTTGCCCCTCCTGCGTTGGCCCAACCTCCGCCCCTGATCGCCCGCCCACCTGACACCCCGGTTGGCCCCGCCCATAAATGTGCCCCTCCCTAAATGGGCACCTAACTTTGTGATTGAATGCCCCTGCCCAATGCCAAACCTCCACCACCACCACCACCACCACCACCACCACGGCCCCATGCAGTACAATGCCAGTGTATCAGTCCCTGACAGCAGTGGCCTCAGAGCGGTATGTCCCACCAGTTATTGCCTCACTGCATTGGGCCGTGGTGGTGGTGGTGGTGGTGGTGGTGGTGGAGGTTGGCATTGGGCAGGGGCATTCAATCACAAGTTAGGTGCCCATTTAGGGAGGGGCACATTTATGGGCGGGGCCAACCGGGGTGTCAGGTGGGCGGGCGATCAGGGGCGGAGGTTGGGCCAACGCAGGAGGGGCAAGTCGATCCAGTACATGGGCAACGGAGGAAGGTGGCCGAAAATAATAAAGTAAAGGAGAGGGAAGAGGGGGAGAAGGAATACATTTTAATTGAATTACACGCTAAACTCCATCACTATTTTGCTTTGTTTTTCCATAATTTGTTCTTTTTTTTCCCTTTTACAAGTAAGAGCTGGGCTGTTTGGGTCAGGGTCCAGCTCTGGCAAAGACAAACGTTTTGTCTGTCTGCATGGCGGCAGGCCTAAACAGACTATAGGTCCACTCAGGCTTCCAGACACCTGTAGCTGGGTTTGGTGAGGTCAGTTGTACAGTCCAGTACCAGCTTCGGGGCTGTAAACGGCCGGTCAATGGGAATCAAACTCCTGGACAAGATTCTGAAGTTCTGTTTTGATCAGAGCCATGTGCGAGGCATAAACCCCTCCCATCCACGACCCCCTGAATCTGGTCAAATTCAACCAAACCATGTCTGTCAACATGAGCCAACTATAGGCTGGATCATCCGTCAATTAATCAAGTCCTGCCCCCTTTCACAAGCATGCACCATTTGACTAATCGAGTCAAACATCACAATCAGATGATTGATAAGAGTCTGGGACTTTAGATGGCCGATTAGTGGATGACTGGGCATGACGGGGCTTTTATTGGAAATGGGGGGGGGGGAGGGTCAAATCGATGTTTTTATTTTCAGTAGACGAGAGGGGGGGGGGAAAAGGTAGGTCTAGCTGGTGGGTTGTGAGAGTGGCCATGAAAACGCTGGGCTCGCTCATTTTCATACAAGGAGTTTAGCAGCCATGTCTGCTGCTGGCACACGGCACGCCACTCAGGCTTCTGGGTACTCACGTCGGTCCGCAGGGCTTTGATGTTCTTGCCACCTTTTCCAATCACAGCGCCAGCATTCTGAGGACCAATCAAAATGGATGTTTGGAGTCAGTGATGATATAGGGAGGGGCTTAGGCAGGCAGCAAGTTGTGTGCGTGTGAATGCCAGGAGACCGGATGGTCCTACTTTGCTCTGCAGCAGTACACGCAGCTCCACCAGCTCGTCTGTGTTGCGAGAGCGCTTGAAGGCCTGTTCCTCGTCCATATCCTCTGCTGGGCGCTTACCTGAAGGACACATGCGCACCTAGGAAATCAGGCTTTTAGCCAGAAAAGCCTACTACAGACATTTGCTCATTTAGGCCAGTACAAAACACCTCTCAAAATGTTAGGAGGTGGTTTGAGGTTGACATGAGATGAAACCTCGATGCCATGTCAACAAGCTGAATAGAAGTTTGGTTATCTTGCTGGAACGTTCTTCATACTCTCAGATCAACTGAGCCCAGAGGGAGTGAGGGGAGTGTGTTTTCTGGCCAGGACCAGCCTGGTACAATATGTCATTCCCCCAGCCCAACCCAATCTTCAGCCAGAGACCCGGATGCATCCCAGCATGAACCCCCTCCCCCCGCCCAGTACCCTTCCTGGATTAAAACTGGGAAGGACAACTCACAGACCTACACAAGAAAAGAAAGAAAAAAAACATGGCCATATGACAAGAAGACTGCACTGTGCCAGCTATAGGGCCATATTGAATCTGTACAATTAGGCCTGGCCACTTGGACTAATCCATTTTTGTAATTAAGTTTCAAGTGGTCGAATGGTCTCTTCACCAAGGTAATCTATCACCAATCATGTAACAGAGCCTATCTCAAACGATCCCGTTCCATTTAGTTTACAGAGAAGGAAACAAGGATATTACAGGTGTAAACAAGCCTTGTATGGCGCCATTGCTGCTTGACACCAATGTAACAACACAGCAAAAACCTGTCCTGTTCTGTCTGCATCAGTGCATACAGGACCAGGGAATATGGCTCAGGGGTAGCTGGAGAAGTTGGTAGAGACATGTCCAACTTTAGCCGTCTCTCTCACCGTTTGTGTCAGTGTTGCTGAACGTGGTCTCTTCTTCCTGCTGCTCGATTTCTGTCTCCATTGTCTTGGCAACAGCAGTGAGATGCGAACAGGCTCCTCTACTTGGGTCTGCTGTGGGGGTGACAACAATGACTTAAGCTGTTGTTGCTAAATGTTTATTCCAATTCACAACTTTACCTTGTCTCAATTTGGCATAACTTTCCTTGCTACCCAACACTTAAGTCAAGTAAAGTCATATTAAAACCTACTAGAATCTACATAGATGTTCTGCTGCTAGGGGACTAAACTTGCCAGCAAGACTGCTGCCCTGCCATTTCGACATGCCAGTGTGAATCCATTATTATTTTTCGTTTCTAAGCAATAGCTAACTGGCTAGCTAGTTTCAACCTGCGCTTGCTTTCTAGCAATGTACCTAGAAAACTATAATTGACAGGTTTGTGGTGAATGCAAATTGATCCATGTTGAAAAGAAAACAAGATGGCAAGCAAAACTTTGGCTGAGTCTATTTGCTGAAAATGAACAGTGCTGTGGAACCTCGTGCCGAAATAGAACGGCAGAGAAATAGCCCCGTGCAAGAAATATATTTGTGATTCGAAGTGATCTTAGACAGATCTAAGTGTAACGCATGTGATGTATCTCTTTGTAATGCATCTCCAACACAGACATGTATATACATCAATAATAATAAACATAATAGCTAGGCCATAACGTTACTTGGTTTACTTACGATGGATAGCTAACTCGCTGCAGTAGCTAAGCTACAGTAACGCTAACATCAATTCTGACACCATAGCCTACTACCAAACTCAGATTTTCTGTTGACCTAGTTTAGACAGTTCAGATTATTTAGTTCTTTAGCGTTTTATACATTAAGCTTTTAGGAGCGGTTTCGGTTCCAGGAAATAGTCTGAACCGACATATGCTACTTAGCTGGTTGGGCTAGCAATAACGAGGCGTGTCTCGGTTTACGCAGATAGCTATATAGCTAATCTACTTTAACCGATTTGTATCAAATAAATTCAGTGACAGGGACGAGCGATTGAATACTATAGCGAAAAAAATAGCGAACTTTGCCAGTAAATAAACAGACAAACCTGCAGCCAAACCGCTTACGCTACCACAAATTTTCGTCTAGAATTATTCACAACCAACCTGATGACAACAGAAGACAATTGGCTATAGTCTCCCTTCACTGATTGGTAGGACGCATTTGATACCAAATCGTATGTTTGAAGTACTGGATAGTCAAGCTGCCATTCAAAACCAATACCCCTCTAAAAGAAATGTTAGAGGTCGGCAAATTAGCTGACAGACACAAACCCCAGGGTTACCAATCATCCAACAGCCACTGCTGGAAGTCTGGGCGGGACTCCCCACATCCTCGCATTTACACGTCTTTCCACGCGTGTTATTACTAGGCCTATAGCCGCTGAATGTCATACAGAAATGCATAGAGAATGCTGATGTGAGTTTAACCTGAATTGACACCGTGCAAAGCGTATAGCGTAGTTTAATAGTTTCTGCACATCTTGTCTTTATGTATCCCTAACCAATGTGGATTGGTTAAACTCACTCCTCATGTAGGCCTATAAATACAGACCTTCTGCGCCAACATTTAGAAATTAAAGGCTTAATCTTGTAGTTACCTAGACCCACGTGAAGGCTTACGACACAATGTTAGACAACTAGGCTACATTTTTTGCATGATTTCAAATAAATCTAAGGCTCTCAGTAAGCAACGTAATTATCAGGGCATAGTGCATGTCAGCAGATGTTTAAAGCTTTATTTGGGGAAAACGTGCATCACTGTTGCCGTATTTAAATGTAGGCTACTTTTCTCTAGGCTACAAAGACACGTTCCTATAGTAGCCGACTGTAAAGTGGTAGCCTATAGGCCTAGGGCCTGTTGGAACTCATGAACTTTAGTTTGGCTAAGTTTGCAAAGTCAACAAGTCGCAAATGCTAGCCTAATATATCGACGAATTATACAACAAGTAGGCCTAGGCCTAATAGGCTATACAATTCCTGAAACATATTCCTTCGGCACACTATATAGAGCCCCTCCTCCGCCTATCGCCTACTCCATCTAACCATTCTTCCTTCTACTAGTTGCCCCCCTCACCCCATCATTTTAGTTCAAACAGGGTCTCTTTGATTTTTTAGTAAACACAGTGTAATTCAAGTATTTATCCACAGCCCTCTAATTCATGAAATGAAACAACAATAACTTATTAATAACTATTATCATCTTTTCCGGTAACATCACTGATAGATGTGCTCCTTCGTGCCCTGTTCCCTCAAAGAGACAAGCCCTTACGAGAAAAATAAAGAGCTCTCATCCTTCTCTTATAGTCGGTGGTTACCATGGAGATGGCTATAATTCCCTACTTGATGATTCTCTGCTTACACATTTTCACCATTTTCATATGCATCCATAGCGACACCTGACATTGCTATTTGGAAAGCTCCAAGTCTCCATGGTGACACTAAAGCCACTAAAGCCGTCCAGGGTGAGAAGTTTAGGAAAAGGGCTTCAAATCATATGAACTTTTTATCAGAACGTAGAGACACGTGTCATTCCTTTCATGTAGCCTATGTGACCACACATACAAGCCCATAGGCAGGCCTAATTGTTTTCACCAGTTCACCAGCAGACCACCTGTGGTGACCGACCAGAGCCCCACTGGTTAACATTCCATATCCACATTCTAAGTTGTACAGGTTCCACATTCTACATGGTCCTGATCAACGGGAGGTGACAACGAAGGGTTGACCAGGAAATAAAATGAACTTGATAAAGTTGTATTCTCAGGAATACAACGATGTATTTCTCACACAATAAGCTATGATTAACAAAGATGACCCCTATACCCAGATAGCCTACATTTTAGACTTAACCTTCATAATGATGATGTGAACTGTAAACAATGGGAAAATTGTAGCTTTGGGAATGTATTTTAATGGTGATGATGTGAACTGTAGGACAACGTGAAAACTGTGTTGGGAATTTTTAAGACCCTTACATTGAAGAATTGTCTGTTTGTAGCCTATATGTCCATGAAACTAGTGAGCTTGTCTTTTATCTGAACATGACACATTCAATAAATCGTCTTATCTTGTGGCTTTTAATTTTGCGTCGTTACAAATTAAAAAACAAAATAAGTTATAGCTCCATATGTCTCTCTATCTTTAATTGGAACTGAAGACCTATTTGAAGCTCACATACATATTTTGTTTAGTAATTATTTTTCATGCATGCAGCCCGCCTTGTGCGTCAAACCGCACGTCACGGCTGTCCACCGAGCGGAGGTTGAAAACACGCTTCAGTACAACCAGTTTGTCGGTATGCTGAATAAACCGGGTTACAATGCAATAAAAAAAATAAAGAACTGTGACTTGTGTGATTGTAAATATCACAGTTACCGTGACTTAGAATGGTCAATAAACGAAACGCTAAATTATTGCCTATATAGGCTCGGCCAGACATATAGGCAATTTTAGCATCATCACCTTTTAATTTTTTTGCACAAGCACATTCGTTCAAATGCTGTTATTCATAGTCACTACTAAACTGTTACCAATATATACTCTAAACTACCGTGATCATCTGAACCATCTCTTATAAACGCAATTTCAGCGATGGCTGGCGAAGATGCGCTCGTTCACAGCGATAATCAATAGGCGAATGCAGGTACCCTGCCTCCTCGCACACGCACTCTGTCGCTACATCACCACGCATTCTGACTCCTCTGTGCGTTCTTTATTATTTGTCTCTCTTATACTGCATATGAAGAATCTCCAGTAGCCTACTGTCGTTTCCCCCACAAATAATTGGGAACCTATACGTTATTACGGAGAGACAGCCGCGTTCTGCCCCTGAAGGAGACTTGGTGAGACAGTGCTAGGACGGAGCACTTGACACCTTGTTTCACGGCATCGATATGCAGTAGTGTGATACCAATTCTGCGGAGACCGAGACAGGGGAAGGCCATTCCATGGCATCTTGATATTAAACCGTGGGCTTTGCGCATTCGTGATCAACGGTAGCTTAGTATTGTTCACGGTAGTTCAGTTCAGAAATTAGTCTACCAATAGTTCAAATTGATCCCGTTTTGTTAGCTATACCGTGGGATATCATTGGACCTGCGATGGACTCCAACGTACGGCTATATGGGATGGCTCGTTTGGGAATCGTTTTGGTTTTGATGGGGCTGTGGAGTTGTACCTATGCCTGCCCTGCATCCTGCACATGCAGCACGACAAGGATTGTTTGTGTTAATCCTGATCCTGGGATCGAGGACTTCCCCGTCCTCACGTTAGATGACATGGAAAACATCACCGACATGTAAGTGTACGACAGGGCTTACAAACGAATCGAAGGAACAGGTCAATTACATAATACCCAATATTTGTATGGAAAAATATAGGCTAAACATAGCTGATTGCTAGAATGTATAAATTAATAAACAAATAAAGCTCTCATCCCAAACCAAGGCTGTCTCACATGCAATACTATAGTCTGTCAATCTATCATATTTCGTTTAATATTAAACACTTGGCCAATAATCAATCTATAAATACAGAAATCTGTATGGACCAAATCATATTTGCCTATAGGGTAGAGAGTGTGTATGTGCGCGCGAGTGTGTGTGTGTGCGTGCGTGCGTATTAGGTGTGTACGTTGTTGGTTATATTCGGATGATCAGTCTCCTACCAGGCCTCGTAACGGAGTGGTGAGCGGCTGTGTGGGTGCCGAATGCAGGGGCCACGAAAGAAAACACACGACGCCAAAATGTCAGATTAACCGAAACACATTTATATTTAGCGGCAACATCAAAGCAAGTATTACCAATTCCCACAGATTCTGCGTACATTACATCATAAGAGCGTTTGAGCTAGATTTGACATGCCATTGCCGCCTTATTGTCAATATCTGACATCACGCATAGACTGCCATACAAAGGGAAGACGAGCTTGTAAAATCTCCAAGGTTTACATAGAGCTTATTAAATACCAGATGTTCCAGTGAGCTTGCATACACAGACCCGTGTAAGAATGGAAACCTGAAACAACGTCTAGTTTTACACCTCAGAGCAGTCTGAATGTACATTTGATTTCTTCCATCTCTGTCCACTCCTAAGTGTTAAATGTATAGCCTAGAGGTTGTTGTTTCAGTAATCATTCTGCATTGTTAGGATATATGTAACAGGCTATTATAGACAGCATGTCCACCATGTATGTCCTGTAAATAGTGTCTTCTGTGTAAACTGATTTAGTCTGTCAGGGCCTGAGTTTGGGATGAACACTTTAGTGTGTGAGCTGGTCTGTGGTCTTTATCCTCCTATCAGGAACCTGTATCAAAATAAATGACACCATCGAGAGAACAGTGTTTGGGAGGATCATTTTGTAAAATCATTGAAGATTACACCTTTGATTATAGTCTGCGGACTGAACTTGTGTTCCCAGATACATTGCCAATCAGAGCCGACTGTTTGAGATCAACGACAACAGTTTGAAGAATTACGTAAATCTCCGAAATCTGTGAGTATCACTTTCAAGCTCTACAAGAGGACTGTGCTTTTCATTGGATACATGTTTATGTCAAGCTAAAGCTCTTTGAATGCACGCATTGAACAGTGAAATAGCCCCCTTCTCCTTTCCACAGGACGGTGACAGACACTAGACTGACTTCTATATCATCGTTGGCCTTTTTCAACAACACAAGACTTCAATATGTGTGAGTAGTCTTAGACATTGTCCCTCATGTATTTACATTTACATGTATTCATTTAGCAGACGCTTTTATCCAAAGCGACTTCCAAGAGAGGGCTTTACAAAAGTGCATAGGTGATCATAACAACGAGATAGCCCCAAAATATTGCAGGTAGCCAAAACATGAAGCATACATTGTGAAAAGCAAATAAGTGCCAATGGGAAGAAACATAAGAGCATGTAGTTAAACAAGTTACAAATTAAACAACATGAACCTCAAAAGTGCAAGACTGTACCTGTAGAAAGGAATGTATTCCTTGCTGTATCGGTTTATTAATTAATCTGGTTTGTGCAAATGCATGTAATAAGATCCCAAAAGGCAAACACACTCTGTTTCTGGTATATAAGTTATAGTAATTGTTTTGTACTAAAAACAAATTTGTAATGATTTTGACTCAGCAATCTGAGAGACAACAACTTTTCCACGTTGTCTTGGAGAACATTCCAGAACCTGAACGTCTCATATGTGTAAGTATTAGTCCCAAAGCATGTCATGGATTATTATGATGTTGACTGTGTGGGGGTGAAGGGCTTTTGTTTTGTTTTGAATTTCAGACATCCGTGAAGTAGGAGAGTGTGTGAGTGTGAGAAAGAAAGAGAAAGATAGACATGAGATGAAAAGGTCATGTGTGTCCGTATGTATTTAAGCTCGTGTGTGTGGGTGTGCGTGTGTGTCAGCGTGCACGTGTGTGCGCACGCATGTTGAAGTTCATGCCTGTGTTGACGCTCTGTCTCTATCCTCAAGGCTCCTCCTGTCCGGAAACCCCCTGGACTGTGTGTGCGAGAACATGTGGATCAAATTAAGGCTCCAAGACGACGTGGAGATTCAGGAGCTGAAATGCCTGGATGACAGAGGAGAGAGGAAGGCCTTCACCAAGCTCACCCCCCCTGATTGTGGTAGGGTCCACATGTATCCAGCACAGCTAAACAAACAGCCTGAGAGAGAGAGAGATATCCAACTCATATGGACATGTTCAAAGATCATTAGCAAGAGACCAACTGAAAACAAGTACCTAACAGCTAAAATAACTCGACAAACGTCTGAAAAGGCGGGGGCGGGGGGGGGGGGAGTGAACTGGAACTATTAAGGCTTTACATTTCATGAAAAACTCTCCAATTGTCTCAGTAAAGCTTTTATGGTGTAGTGTTACATTACAAATGCTTTTAGTGTTGTAGGTATCACGAGTCGGTGTGTTTCGATGTCCCACAGAGCCTCCGAAAGCCGAGGTGACTCCCACCATCGTGACCCAGGAGGAGGGCACTGATGTCACAGTGGTGTGCAGCGTGTCAGGCTCCCCCGCCCCCGAGATCGTGTGGAACTTCGACATGTTCTCCACCAGCTACGAGGTGAGAGGGAGGTGGGGGCTTTCCTGTACGGACAACATAAGGTCACGTAGGTTTGGCCAAGACGTCCAATCCACTGATGGCGTACAGGCTGTGTCATGCTGAACCGGTACCACGCCAACATCCTGTTCTCCCCCCCCCCCCCCCCCCACCCCCAGATTGATGCTCTGGAGTTGAAGAGCAGCCTTCTCCTGTCTGGTCTGTCTCCAGACGACAACGGCAGGGAGATCATCTGCAGCGCTGAGAACATGGTGGGCCAGACCGAGGCCATGCTGCAGCTCAACATCCTCTGTAAGCACCGCCCGGCTCTGCTGCACCAGCTCCGAGTCAAACCCGGGTTCAGTCAAATACAGGCACACGCTTGGGGTGCACTCGATGCAACCAATGAAGTCGTCCCTAAAGAACGAATGGGTCTGAGATTGAACCTCGATAGCACCTCGATCTATAGTCAATTTGACCCAAGTGTGCTCAGTACCCCTGATTTACTAAAGCTTCTCTCAATGCATAAACTAGTTAGACATTGCATGCTTACACGGCTATTACCAGTGCATCCCATCTTGATTTGTTGTACCATGGTTTACCCAGCAGTCTGACGCAGCTCCTTCATGTTTCCTATGACGTTATCACACTCTTCCTCCTGTGAAGCTCCCGCCGCCCTGCCGTACTCTTCCTCCGGTTAACACCCCCTTCAACTCTCCAAACACTGCTCCTCCTCCTCCACTTCCTCCTACCACCTCCTCTCCCACCTCCACCTCCTCTCCCACCTCCTCCCCTTTGCCATCTTTTCCTCCTCTTGCTTGCTCTCCCTTCTCTTGTCTTCTCCCCCCCTCCCCCCCCCCCCCCGCCCCCCCCTTCAACCTCTCCGACCTCCCCCCCCCTCTCCCCGTTCCTCCCGGTTACCCCGTGACCACTGTTCCTCTCCTGTCGCCACGTCAGTCGCCCCCACCATCCAGCAGCTGATGAAGCCTGAGAGGGACCACCACTGGTGCATCCCCTTCAGCGTGACGGGGAACCCCACGCCCCAGCTGCAGTGGTACCACGAGGACGAGGCCCTGGAGGAGCAGGACTACATCCACACGGAGATCCACGAGTCCACGGAGAGCGAGTACCACGGCTGCCTGCAGCTGGCCAACCCCACGCACATCCACAACGGCTGGTACACCTTGGTGGCCAAGAACAAGTTTGGGGAGGACAGCAAGCGGGTCCACGCGCACTTTATCGGAGCGCCGGACATCGGACATTCAGGTGTCACGCGCGCACACACGCACACACGCACACACGCACACACATTTCTTGTGTGATTGACTATGTGAATGAATCCTGGCTGCATTGTGTAGCACATTTGATTTGGATCCTAACAAATGTCTTTTCTCTGTTTTCCAGAAGAGCCAATCTACTATTGTAAGTATGCATTCAATGATCTTAAAGCAATAAGAAGATTAAAGAAAGCATACTATTAAATGTCCCTGTATGTCTCAACCTGACCCATTTTACAATCACAAGGACATGTTAGACATTAGACTTCCAGAGAACACAGCCTCAAGTCAGTTAATGATTATCAGCAATGATGAAAGATTGATCTTGTTTGTTCCTTTGTGCTACACCTCCGTTGCCCTTCCTGTGGTCTGTTTCCTGTCATCCTGCTCTGTCTCAGACACCCCGGTAGGTTCTTTCAACTTTGAACTTTGTTCCGTTGTCTTCAGTGTTGCGCAATGCTCGCCGTCCTTGAACCTGTGGGGCCCTGAGAATCCGACAGTAACTCTACTCTAGTCTACATGTAGATGTAGCGTGGTTCGTGTTATCTTTCGGTGTCTTTTCGTTTTGATGTCAATAATTGTATACAATGAGTGTTTTGCTTTTCTCCTAAACTCCCAGCACGGGTGTG